>CAJVRN010000030.1:3635000-3940000 GCA_911728415.1 Lagocephalus sceleratus | reverse complement strand
CTCCACCTTCAGTCTCCTGATCTTCTCGTCCAAACTCATCACCCCGGGCTCCTGACCGCCGTCCTGCGGGGCGCTCATCTTGGCGTCGGCCCGGCACGAGGGCGCCTCTTCCCGCATGCCCCGGAGCAGACCCTCGGGGGTCTTCCGGCCGAGCTTCGCCTCGACGTCCCTCAGATCCGGGACGCTCTCGCTGACGGTGGCCTCGTCCATGGCGCCGAGCGCGGACGGCGGAGACTCTGCCCTCCTACAGGAGCGACTGTCGGGCATCTGCGGCTCCGGCTGAGCGGGACTGCGGAGGCGAACACTCTGACAACATGGGCGCAATCCCAGCCACAGCCTCCCGAGCAGGAATAAGTGTCCCCAAAGTCCGTCTGTGTCAATCAAGAGGGGGGGGTGAATAAATAGATATAAAAGAGGAGATTTTATTCCCTGCGGTGTGCGGGTCGGTCGCAGCTCGGGGAGCCGCCGGAGCTCTTTAAAGGGGAGGCGCGCTGCGCAGCTTCCACCTGCATGATGAGAGCAGCCTGCAGCGCGCAGAGAGCCGGCAGCGCTCAGACCGTCCGCACCGCACGCACCCGCACCCGCACCCGCACGGCCCGGCTTCCGGCACCACCTTCAAAGTAAGTCGTGGAAGGAAAAAAAAAAAAAAAAAAGGGGCCGTAGCGTCACCCATCAAAGTAAAAGCATCGCTGAGTCAGTGCCATCTGAGCCGGACGGAAAAAGCGCACGAAACGAGGAGTCTTTCCATTACAGCCCCCGAAGAGTTCAGTTGGTGCAAGAGGGTGAATAAACCTGTCGGCATGTATGCACAAGCGTACACCCATTGTTTTCTACCGCTTAGTCCTCCACGCAGGGGGGGGGGTCACGGGAGGACTGGAGCCCATCCCAGCTGACGCTGGCGAAAGCGGGGTCCACCCTGGACTGGACACCAGTCAGTCACAGGGCTGACACACACAGAGACAGACAGCCATTCACTCTCACATTCAGACCTAAGGGTTTTTTAATCCCTAATCCCCAGTTGTGCATGTCTTGGAAGCCAGAGGAAGGAATACCCAGAGAGGACTTGCGCACAAACACAATGACATTAATTCAATATTGCTCCATCTCCCACTTTCTCCTGGCCCTGGACTTACAAATGTACTTTGGTGCGAGATGCTGTGCAAGATCGAATGAATAAACACTCTGAGCAGACGCCACACTCACTTTATGGCATTAGAGGTGTTGTTGACTCCAAACGTCCAGGCCCGGAACAGCTGTTGACGACATGGAATTCAAGCAGTGGCTGAAAAAAGTGCTTCATGGAACTGGGATCATTCCACTGAGGATCTGCATGGACAGGGCAACAGAGCAACAGCGGCCTGGATGTTGGTAATCAGGGTAATGGAGCGCGACACATGTCTGCATTGCTTAGGACGATCATGTTACTCTGGACACACTGACACAAACACTTTCACACTGCTGCTGTTAACAACAGCCTGCATGCGTGCTCGGGGTTTCACAAGCCCGTGTGTCTGCTTTAATAACCTTGAATTGGTGGCCTTTATTAAGCATAAAATATTTATTCTACACAGATTGAATTAGGCAGGGGCAATGAATTGGTAGTTACAATACTGATAAAGTAGAGGAAGGGGAAAATTCTATTTAGTATTTCAATTTAATATCCCAGTGAAATGTTAATTTTAAATGAACAAGTTTTAACAAGAAGGCCCTTAAACCCCTTAAGCCACATTTCAGGGTGTATTTATTTAAAATGACAGTAATAATGAAACAACCAACAACCACAAAATAACACCCAGGCTATTAAATTTGTAGCTTGGGTGGACACATTTCTCTCAATAAATCAATTCCACTGTGGTGTTTGGATATAGGAAAACGTCTTTACGCCAATCTACTAGAGCTCTAACCTTAGCTTGACCTCTGATCAGGTATGTTGAAATAAACCATTCAAATGAACTGAGGGCACTAATCAAGTGTAAACATGTGAAGTCTGCTTTAAAAGGGGGAATGAAGCATTGAAATCAGGACTCGGGTATCACCTAGATTAGCACAGTGGTTCTTTACATGGGATCTACAGAGCAAGGCTCTTTGTTCCATCTGAGAAGGAGAATGTAAGGAGGACATTACAGCATCATCGAATCCTGCTGTCATGGTGTAAGAAAGACATTAATAACAGCTGATAAACCACATTTTAGGGAGTTTCACCATGATGTGATCCTTTATATTCACCATCAGTGAATAAATATCGCTCCTCTCATCCTTAAATGTCTGTTTTTCCTTTTTAAAACAACAACACGGTCCATCAAAAACAATGAATTAGGTTAACAAGGGGTTACGTTGAAAGCAAAAGCACCTTTTTCAGCTTGTGGGGCACGCTCTAATCCTGCATTAAGAGCAGTATTGCTAAGGTTACAGGGATTACGGGGTCACTGTCTTCCCCATAATACCGTTGTTTTTACATCCTGGCTGCTGGGTTGTAAGCATATAAAGCAAACGCTGCACTCGTCTCCACATTTGGTGCACAGAGACAAATCAAAGCATCTGCATTGTTACCGAGCAGCCAGCCTACCATCTGTGGGGGCCACCATGGCAACAGCAAATTTTTAGATTTCTGTACACCCACGTTGCACGAATGGAAAAGGCTGCCCATGAGGAGCTGCAATAAACCTGCAGGAAGGCTGCATGGAACGTGCAGGTACTCTGATGGTTCAGCAAATCTGCCTGCTGATGTGGTGCGGGGGCCTGTGCCTTCTTTTTATATTCGTGCGGGGTTGTTTGGATGAGCAGCCTAAAATACTGTGTGTGTGTGTGTGTGTGTGTGCGTGTGCGTGTGTGTGTGTGTTTCACCTGACCCTTTTCCCTTACTCCAAGCTCCTTCCTTTGCAGACGCGCTCGTGTTTTTCTTTCCCCCTCTTTTTCGGCCACCTCTGACGTTTCTGAATAATTCATCGATCGCGTCATCGTCCCAGACCAGTGTGCAGTGGTTAAACCTGCTTCCAGTCTGAGATTTCGCATCTACCAGTAACAAAATCAAACCTTGGCTTGAAGTTTGCAGCGTTTTCTCTCATATTAAACTGCATTATTTTACTCCTACAGGATTTATTTGTGATCAATTTGTTCTCACTTACAGAAATGAATGCCCTCTGCATTGTCAGACTCTCTCTTTAAATTGTTTCTCTGTCCTGTCTTGCATTTTTGATCACACTGTGATGGTCACACATCGCTTGGCCTTACAAAAACGTCCCACATCTGATGAGATCTATTATGGTATGCGATAAAGGGGAGCACGGTCTTTCAAACAAACATTCTTTATGGCTTGATCATGCATTTAAATGGTTAAGATTCACTTATTATTGCACAAAGAAGGGGGAATACTTATTTCCTTAATTAGGCATACTTGGTCTCTGTGGTTAACGTTCTTGTGCTGCTATGGCAACATGCGGAGAGTGGTTGAGGCGTGGGGTGTAGTTAACTGCAAAATTTAAAACCATTTGGAGACTACCATTTTTCCAAAGCACAAACTATTTAATACTGTACATTATTAATATGTACAATATGTCTGTTAGAATGACCTTTATGAGGCGTCATCAAAATGTAACTTGATTTTTAATAAGTGTGGGGGCAGAAATCCATGTCCCTGCCTTCGTTACACTCCCATGAATAACCTGTTGGACCTGTCGGCATCCAGATGACAGGAGTGGGTGGACATGTTCTTTCACAACAGGCAGGAGGCCAGGCAGCAGCAGCAGGTATTTTATTATGAAGGCTTAGAAAGTTTCAAATCAACTGCAATTGTCAGAGGTTCACCTCCGCCTTTTGCAGCGGCCGAGCAGAAGATGGAGGCGGACGGCAAAGAGGACATCGAGTTTCTGATGGAGGACATGGACTACATCCCCGGCCACTTCCACCTGGACCTCAACCTCAACTGCGACCCCGCGGGGCCGGCGAGGCTGAGACTCAGGGACACCTACCTGAAGCAGGAGAGCCTGCAGGGCGAGCTGGAAGCTGAGGGGGGACACCTGCAGTACGCCGTACGAAATCTGCTCGGCCTGCTGGCCTTTCACCTGGAACAGCTGGACACTGCCGAGGAAATACTCAGGTGAGGATACGTGTGCTTTCAAATAAAAGGGGCTGAAGATGAGGAATAGAAAAAGAAAGCTGGAACATGAACATGCACATCTAGACCACGTTAACACACAAAAGGCCCAATTTAACCTTTAACCAAATATAGTAAATGATCAACCAGCATCAGGGCAGCCTGTGAATAGATTTTAAAGTGATTGTCGTCAGTGCGTTTGCACTGAAAGGACTTGTTTCCTTATCAAATACACGCGATCAGCTTTAAAAGCTCTTCTTTTAAATGCTGTTTAAGAGAGACGGTAGATGGTGGAACACCTCAATGACACAACCCCGCAGCTGTAATTCCTGGATCCAAACATTTCTCTGGGAATGCTACAAAAAAAAAAAGGAAACGATTCATTGCAAACATCTGATCGTGGGAGACGTAATCCCGGAGGCTACCGTCGAAATGCCATATCAGTCCTGTCGAAGCTAACCCCAGTGTGTTTGACCTCCAGAGGCATTTGTAAAGAAGACCCCGGTAACCTCAACGCCTGGGCCAACCTGGGCTACGTGTACGACAAGATGGGGAGAGAGCTGGACACGGCCGAGTGCGTGGAGAACGTCTCACATCTCATGGGCCTCGGTGGGGGCGGGGCCTCTGCGGAGGAGACCAGGCTGCTGGCCGCCCGCTGCCTGGCCGAGCAGGCCTACGTCTACCCCCACGACGTGGAGCTGGACAGCGAGGACGTCCTGAGGGAGAGGCTGACGGCGGCTCTCAGCCACTACAACAGAGCTCTAGACTACGGGGGTCAGCTGGTGAGGCTCGGTCACATCCTACAGGAACAGCACAGCACAAGTACACGTCCAGTTAGACACACAGCAGACAAAAAGCCTGCAGGAATTTCAATATACACATGATTAACACTTCGGTTGTTTCTCAGATACCAACAGAAGAAAAAAGAAGCTGGTATTTTAAAATGGCAACCATCTACATCAGGTAAAACCCGGAACAGAAGGCCGAGCTCTGTGATAATAACGCTTTATATTAAGGAGTTTTCTTGCTGTAGACTGGACGACATAGTAAAGACCAAAGAGGACTCTGAGTACTCCCGACTGTCTCACTACAATAAGGGTCTGAAGCTCCTCAAAGAAACACTCGAGTCTGACAAAACACAACATAAAGGTAAAATATACCTGAAAGTCTCCACCTCTTTTGTGTCTTTAGAGATTTACAGGTGAGAATTGATCGATCGATTGATTGATATAAAGAAGAAACAAATAGTTCCACATGCAATTTTGCAAGTAATGTACATGTTCATGTAAATACTTAAGTATGTTAAGTATATTAAGTAAATACTCAATAATATGCTCCTGCCCTCTTGCTGATTGACTCCTGTTAATAGTAAAAGAGTCTTTACAGATGTGACCTCTGTCCTCCGTCCTCGGAGAAGGAATCGACTAGAGCGTTTGATTCTGTCCCCTCAGCTCTCGCCTGGTGTTACGTCGGCGTCATGCTGGAGAGAAAGGACGAGTTCGACACCGTCCCCATGTCTGTACACGACTGTGGCTTCTCAGCCTCAGACCCTCTGTCCTGTTTTGGAACAGTAGGTTCACCCCCCGTGACCACAGGCGGCGTAGATAACAGTAGGGTTGACGTACTCACGCCATGATGAATGCATGTTTGTACTCTAGGTTCACCCCAAATGCGGTGACTTTTACAGTAGTTCTATAATGAGCGGATTTCATTCAGTATGTCTGAGCTGCACTACGCTTCATTTGATGGTGTGTTTTGACGATAACCAACAGCGAACTCGTCCGTGTCCCCAGGCCATAAACTTAGCCAGCGATGACGCGTTCACCCTGAACCAGCTGGCGAAGGTCTTCTTTCTGTTGGGGAAACATGAGATGGCCACTGGGATCTGCAACATGGGCCTCAACGTGCTCCCAGATCCAGAGTTCAACTGGCAGGCGTACTGCACCCGAGCCAAGGTACCGCCGCCAAAAGACGGGAGTCCAAGAAGGCGACGCCGGGAGAACCGACCAATCAAATCGCGCTACAGAGCGATGAAAGGGTTTTGGTAAGGGTGATGGACGCTTAACGGCTTTTCCTGCAGATCAACATCGTGCTCTACGTCAGGGAGTTGGAGCAGGCAAAGTATTACCAGGGTGGACTCCCCGACCGACAGAGGCTGACCGAGGCCAGAAAGGACTTGGACAAAGTCCTAACGGTGCGTCCGTGTCTGCGGACCCATCTGGAGATGGCCCAGGTGAGGACGCGCGCGCACACACACACACACACACACACACACGAGCGGCACTTTCACCAGCGCGGGGATGCTCCAATTGTTGCCTCTCCCTCAGGTCTTCTACTACATGGGCGTGGACGCTCTCCAGGAGAGCCTTTTGGTGGACGAGGCTGCGGTGAACAGCGCTCTGGTCAGCCTGTCTCACGCTCTACAGCTGCGGCCCGGCGAGAGCCTGCCGGACCTCCACATGCTCAGGGGACGCTGTCTCCTGCTGAGGGGCGAGGAGCAAAACGCCGCCGACTGCTTCAAGAAGGCCATGGAGCTGGGGAGAGCGGGAAGCAGGGACACGGCGGCCCTGCGCTGCCTCCTACAGGCTCTGGTGGCGCTCTTCGTGCAGGGGGGGCCCGACCCCGACCTCGCCGTCACGCAACTGGAAGTGTGGGTGCAGAAGGCCGAGGAGATGTACCCAGAGGACTCGGTGAAGGCAGAGCTGAGGCGCCTTTACAGGACTCACACGTGTGAGGTGACAGAGTTATCCAGAGCCCTGATCAGCACAGGAAGGCTCAGTCTGGTGAGACGGCTACTGGAAACTCTAGTGCCCAAACCACTGGGGAAGAGGAAAGCTGCACTGGGAAGGTCTTTCTCCTACGCGTGAAATAAAAGAGACTTGATATGTCCACACTTCACAAACAGACTGACGGAAAAGGAGGACTACAAAGACAAACTGTGTCCTACTAGTGTTCTACTGGACTTTGGTGTTCTGGATTTGGGTGTCACATGAGGACACGGCGGTGCTGTGGTCGGGAGTAAGCCTGGCTGCTTCCTTTCACTCTCCCCTGTGTGAGATTCATTCTGGTGCTTTATACGAGCTCCTTCACACGGAACACAAAAGAGAAAGATCAAATAAATGGTTACTCCTAGTTTCCCAACATGGATGGATGACGGGAGGATGCCCGGACGGGCCCAACCGTCTCTCCTCGACTGAGACCTTTTAGTGCACTTCCTCTAGTGAACACTAGGTGGAGACAAACACCATTAAGTTGTAACCTCGGCTCTCTGAAATCACTTCTTAAATTAGTATAAATCAATATCAGGGTTTTTAAATCGTCTAAATAATCTTTGTTTTTGCGAAATGACGCGTTTCTCGCAAACCCCTAAACCTAAATAAATTAATTGATGAGCAAAAACAGATCTGAAGTGGATATTTTCATCCTATTTATGATGACACAGCACACGTGGCGAGGATGTATGACACCCAAGGAAAAAAATGCAGGTTTTAAATCTAAGAAAACAATGACTCAACACCACACCTTTGGTGAGCATCTGTCACAGAGGTTAAACACTCCACCCTGCACCCAAGTGCTGAGGCGGAAAGACTATATACAATGAATACATTTGTTTGGCCCCAAAAAACGACACATATATTGATCACAAGTACAGGTTTACTGCCTACCTTTAGTACAAGTGTGTCTTTAGCTTCTCATTAACCATCAGAGCGTCTCTCAGAATTATGATAGATGCAAAACAGCTGTGGCAGCAGCAGCAGGAGGAGGAGGAGGGGGGTCCTGGGACAATTTAAAAACATTTTCAGACTTTGTAATTCTTACAAATCTTCCATTTTATATTGAGTGCTCTATGGTAAAATATGTAAAACCTCTTATATATACTTGGGGCTGGGGCTTGAGTTGGTCTTTTCCTGCTGCTCAAAAATGAAAACATGGGCGTGCGTGAGGGCCTCAGGTGCTTTCAGGGTGGGTCACCCTCGATTTCTGCAGAAATCCACCTGCTTGCTGGTTAAATCCGCAAACTTGCTATTTTCTACAATAAAAAAAAAGCAACTGCTTTAAAAATGATTAAATTATGGGGAAAAAAATATATATAACCAGTGAAGAAATCCGCATAATAAACACGGACTGGGTTTCAACGCCTGTGTTTGTCTTTTTAAAGCTTGGACCGAGCATCCCCAACTTCAGGTTGGACTGCATTGTTTCACATTTTGCTCAACATACCACTCCTTTCACAAGTCACACTTCTGCCACTGCCTTTGAGGTACCTGGGCTTAATCAGGTAAGCTTACGCTCGCTATGAAAATAATCCGTTTTGCACGCTTTATTTTTACAATCTAAGATCAATCTTAATCAAATAAATCATAAATGATTTGCATGACTGTGATAGTAGAATAGAGTGGACATGTAAGCTCACAGTGAGTCACAGTTAAAAGCAACGTTTCCTGAGTCTTTCCTCACATTTTTTGTCCCAAAAAACATCTGATTATTTTATGATTATGAGAAATGTAATAATAATAGTTATAATAGTAGACGACGGGTTTGTTTTGGTCTCGTTGGATCAGAGAAAATGGCAGTCCACGGCGTGACGGACTGGAGCACCGGCCTCTTCTCCTGCTTCGACAACTGCAGCACCTGTGAGCGCCTCGTCCACGCCTCGTCCACACCTCGTGGAGGTCCATCGCGCTGCCGCTGCACAGCGTTCGCTCAACTCTACTTGCGTTCCAGGTTGCTACGGCTTCTGGTGCTGCCCCTGCCTCGCCTGCACCGTGTCGGGGATGTCCGGGGAGAGCCACTGCCTCCCGCTCTGCGACATACTCAGCCCCGCCATCCTGTCCTCCTGCGGCGTGCCCCTGTTCGTCCCCCCCGCCCTCCTGTCCCTGCGGGTCGGCATGCGGCACAAGTACGGCATCAAGGTAAAAGGCGCCCGCCGAGACCGATCAAAACTTGCACTTTGAGCCGACCCGGGAGCTGAAGGACTGAACTGTGGCCCCGCAGGGTTCTTACTGTAAGGACATCTTGACCTCCTGCGTGTGCGTGTGGTGCTCCTGGTGTCAGATGCACCGCGAGTTGAAGTACCGCAAGAAAAACCCCACCGTCGTCAACACGCAGCCGTCGTCAGCCAAGTAGGCTGCAGGAACGCCTCCCGACGCACGGCAGCCCTGACCCCGGGTCTGCTCGTTTTAGTCTAGCTCAACGTAATCACCCTAATCAGAGCACATGGCACACGTTAAGGTTTAAGGCCTTCTTTACTGTTAGATCTAGAGGACGTACAAGAGACGACAGAGGTTTGAAACGTCGACACTCTCAAACCCCCACAAAGCCCCACAAAAGTTACCGTGGATGGCTCCCCTTAAATCGACAGCACGCTTTTTCTTTTTGATTCGGTGGTAGAGATCCGTAGATGACATGTGTCTCACTGTTTTTAGGTCAAATGTATTGAAGTAACACTAATAAAAGAGATTTACTGTCAATGAATTTCCTGTTGGTTTTGTGTGATAACGATAGGAAAAGCTTGTTAATCATGGAGCTTATTTAAAGGATGAAGTCATGAAGCTACAACGTGCGTTAACTAAATAAACTGAATCTATGAAGTCAGAGCGTAACAAAAACCTGGTTATTTTCTTCTGCCCACAAATCTAAACTTAGAAATAGAACATTGTATGCAGATACCAGCCGCATCCAATTTAATGTATTATTCTCCACATACATGGAACAATTTACACAAATTGATTCAATAAAAAGCCGAATATTTCTTGTTCTAGGGTGCTCTGACGGGGTGTTCTGTCAATGACACCCACCTAAATGACTTTGTTGAGGGTTCACCGAGCATAAATAAACAGAACCCTGAGAAACGGAGTCTTTCAGTGCAGCCACCCATGACTGTCATGTCGCCTATCATCGATGTTCTGTGAGATCACAAGTGACACATTAAACACACTTGCAGTTGAGAGGCCATCTGAGCCGTCATCAGCCCCACCCACGGAAACGGGGGCAGAATTCTTTCAGCACGTCTGGAGAGGTTTGCGGAACTGTCAGAAGATGTTCTGAAGGAGCAGTATTGTGATGATAGTCGTGTCATCAGCTGTCAAAACCAGGGCGAACCCTCTCTATCTCCCTGATGTGATGATGTGGTCTTCAACTCCTTCCCATCGTGCGCTGAATTGCTGGAAACACCCTGCAGCTGTCGCCTCACTGTAGTGATCGTATCATTGATGGAGATCTGCTACCAAAGTGACTCAAATACCAAAAACATCAGAGCAGCTTTAACCCGTCAGACCTGCTGATGCTCCGAAAGGTCAGTAGGTGGAACTAGATGCTCAGCTCGCATGTGACGAAACCTGGGCTCTTCAAAATCTTTAAAATAACTACACGCGTGACGCTTGGGTGTCTCATAGATTGAGGCTGTGGAGTATTGTTTGTGTTTCATCCCTTGAGTCCCCACACACACACACACACACACACACACACACACACACACACACACACACACACACACACACACACACACACACACACACACACACACACACACCCAAAAACACACACACACACACACACACACACACACACACACACACACACACACACACACACACACACCCCCCCCCCCCCCCCCACACACACACACACACACCGATGTCAGAGCTGATCCAGAGTGTAACCTTTCAGTCAGGCGCAGCTTCAGTTCAGAGTTCAGAGATCTGAGGAGGCTCTTCAGCTCCGTCAGGTAAGATCTTTAAATGCTGAGAATTCCGTCTTACATCCAGCCAGAGCGATCCTCGAGGACAGGGGTCTCCAGCTCCCCCCCAAAGGTCCGTGTGGCTGCAGGTTCTGGTTCCACCAGCCCAGCTCACCCAGTTTGACCAGTCAGCTGTTGAAGACTTAGATGAGTTGATGAAGTGAGTCCAGTCTGGTGCTGCTGCTGCTGGGTTGGACCAGAACCTGCAGCCTCAAGGCCCTCTGGGGGAGAGCTTGGAGACCCCCGCTCCAGGATATTCCAGTGGAGGATGTAGGTGTAGTTGTGCCTCTCTCATCCCGTCTGGTGATCAGTGCTGGGACTTCACCGGCTGACGATGGCAACAGAACCGTGGGCAGACTGGCGCACCGGCGTGTGCGACTGCTTCGAAGACGCCGCCACGTGTGAGTGCTCGCTGCCGCCACCGCCCGCCGCCACCGCCGCCTCGCGCCCCAGCCCTGTCGCGTCCGTGTGCCTCCGCAGGCTGCTACGGCTTCTGGTGCTGCCCCTGCCTGGCGTGCACCGTGTCGTCCAGGTTCGGGGAGAACCTCTGCCTCCCCCTGTGCGACGTCTGCAGCCTCAGCCTGACCGCGGCCTTCGGGGTCCCTCTGTTCGGCCCCCCTCCCGCCCTCCTGTCCCTCAGGGCGTCCATTAGGAACAGACACAAGATCAAGGTGTGCCACGAGGGGCGGGGGGGGGGGGGTCTGGCCGCTGATTAAAGCGCCCCTCTCACGTCTGTCAGGGGTCGCTCTGCAAAGACATCGCTGCTTCCTGCTTCTGCGCGTGGTGCTCCTGGTGTCAGATGCTCCGCGAGCTGAACTACAGGAGGAGCGCGCCTGTCGTCGTCAACGTCGTCAGCGTGCAGCCCGCTGCAGCCGCGCAGCCCGGCGCGGCGGTGCACACGTACCCGCTGCACGTCGGGGGGGTGGCGGCGGCCCCCCGCTGAGCCGCCGGGCCTCCCGTCGGCCCCCGTGGCTTCACCGGAGGAAACCTGACGGACGCTTGTTTTCTTTCACGCAAAATGACTCTGACGTTCCAGCAAATTGAACTCTAATTCAATTCCCTGGGGCAGATTTGTCTTTTTCAACGGGGCCTCACTGGACGTAGTGTAAAAAGACTTGAGTGCGAGTTTCAAATGTAGCTGAAAAAAAAACAAAGAAACTAAACCTGAATGATCGTAGACTGCCAAATGCAGATAAATAAAACTTGTTGTACATCTATACAAATGTGTCATGTATTACATAATCATTACTATCAGCTTTCTTTATTCAACAAAATGTTGATTAAAAAGCAACGAACCACGTGAACGTACACCTAACCTGATGATTTTTAGGTAATTTTGAGTAAAAAAAAAACAATGTTGGTAAACGTGGAAAGATTTATTATAGCAATAAATGTAGTAAATGATCTACTGTATATCTTGTGACTAATGAAGCTCCTGCTTAAATATCTTTGTTTCACTTGATTGCCTGATGTTATCTGCAGTGTTTTTAATTTACTCCGTCACTGCTATTTGTGAAACAGCTCTGCGTCACATGAATCAAAATAGCCTGAGCCAAGTTAAAGGTTACCACAGAACCGAGCGACATTCTTGATTCTTACTAGTTTGACCTGTTAGATTGTTATACTTAATACGGTTTGTGATATTTGCTGACCCTTTTACAGCTGCAACACGGTATGTAATGTTTGATTATGTGTTTTAAGATCAAAAGAAAGAAAACCAAGTTGGATGTGTTCATATTTAACTGGAAAATACAAGAGATTTAACTCCTGCATAATGAATTACAGTCAGTCTTTAGGCGTATTATAATACATGTGTAGAGCAGGTGTCTGGAACTATTAAGAGGAAAATATGAATGAAAAGAAATCATCATCAACTGTCCACTTCAATGTGAAACTGTCCACGTAATCTGATAATCTCCGTTAGTTACCATGGTGATAAAAACAGATTAAAAACAGCCACCTGCGTTACACCAAAGGAGGTGCGTTAATCTTACTTTGTCACTCCGGTCCCGGACTATTCATTCTTGTTACTGCTGGATAATTGCATTTAGCAATAATTTTGATTTGGAGTCCAATGTTCTCAAAGCCTGTGGATCTTCTTCCCAGTTAAAAACTGGCGGGAGAAGGTGGAATTCTTCACCAGTATGATGAAACCGGGTGTGCCTTCCTTCACAAAAAACCTGTTAACATAAGTTGAAACGCAACTTTAATAACTCAAATATAAATGTGGTGTCCTCTACGCTCCCTGAGAAATAAAAACAACAGACCACAGAAGAAGAAAGATTTCACTAAATTCAAACATCACCCCACACCACTTTGTTTCCTTACCAGGAAGAGAGACAGTCAACAGCAGCCAGGTAATTTAATGAAAACGTCTGCGATAATTAGAGTAAAAAGGAGCCACAAATGGGCTCGGAGGGAAGGAGTCAGCATTTCACATGACCATAAAACGACTATCAGCCTTTAGAACTGAGAAGCGGAAGAAAGTGGGTGAAAGGGTGAAAATATAACTTAAAAGACAGTTATCGACTCTGGTTTGTCCCTGGAGGTCTGTCAAACTGGGAATGTGATGCTGTGGACCCTCCCCACCTCAGACGCTGGTGATCAAAGGGAGATGGTGTGTGTGTGCGTGTGTGTGTGTGTGTATGTTGTGTACCAGGCTGCTCCGCCCCTTTCGTCTATTGGCACATGCTTAATTGTCCCCGGGGTATTGTGAGACAGGTTGGGGATGATAGATTGCGGTAGACTGGTGCGATCTAAGGGAATTGCAGCAGGTTCAATTTCGCTGGAAGTCATGAGCCGATGTGATTAATCACCAGATGACGCCACATGACTACCAGACAGGACTTGCTCAGGATGAATAGATCTGGCGTTACGGGATGTTCGGAGTCTTGAAGGAGCTCCAAGGAACTGCTGTTTTTGTCTTCAAAACAACACTATAAAGCAGGAATGTCTGATGTTTGTGTAACCCTCCTCCAGAGAGTCTTCCCAACTTGAAAGAGACCCAAAGTTGGACTCAGGTCCCCAGCAGCAATGTCAAATATGTCGGGATCTGTGCGCTGGTCTAGACCGCTTGGCCCACTCCTCTGGCAGCGTTTACCGAAGCTGATCAGGAGGTTGGAGACAAACTTTCGCTCGTCAGCGTTGCGGGTCGGGGTCAAAAGTGACATTTGGGGAGACAGAAACGCTCGAGGGTGTCAGCAGAGCCGCAAGCACAAGCTGCACTGCTGAAAATCAAAGGCGCGTTGAAATGACAGAAAGACAGACAGGATGTACCTTTTATGCTGCAACACTTCTAACAGGGAAAACTCTGGGTTGACTTGGTGCAAATTCTCCGTCCTTTCATCTTCAAAGTACAGCTACAATGAGAAACAGAGACACACTCATGTATGAGGATTGAAAACTGAAGTTTTTTTAAGAAAATGAATCTTTTTAATAATGACAAAACAACATATTCCATGTTTGACCTTCAGGATGGTGGAAAATGACTAACTGTTAATATCTTCCTCGGATAAATAAAACATTCCTGCTTTCAGCACATATGTTAATGGACTAAATGTTTTAGAACCAAACCTGCAAATTCTGTGGATGATATTTTCTGTCCGTGTCCCAGGGAGGAAGTTCCTCAAACATCAACGCTAAATGATCCGCGAAACTGAAACGAGAAAGAACAAACACCCGCTCGTTTAAAAGCGCAGCCGAATAGCCTTTATGTCGTCACACCGAGCAGGAAAAAAAAAACAAAAAAAAAACGGGCGAAAGAACAAGAGGTGATTTACCAGGTGTTCTCACAGAAGGCTGAGATGAAATCTGTCTGTTGGTGTTCAGGATAGAGGAAGAGAACGGGCCAGTGCAGCGAGCCCTGCTCATCCAGGAAAACCTGAGCGCCCGTCACGTCCTTGGAGCTCATCGCTGTCAGTGAACCTTCATCTTCATCCTCATCATCTGAACCACGCCGCTGTTTCACAGGTTCAAGGAGCTTGATGCCTCGATCCTGAACATCCATCAAAAAAAAAAAAGGGCAAATCGTGGTTGGATAAGTTCAACTGTGCAAGGTTTTTGTAACTTCAAAATCTGCCCTCACCTTCATAGCAGTTCTTAGTGCTTCTTCCTTATCATGCAACTTCTTTTCCTTGAGTTTGGCCTTCCTGCCGTCTCTCTCTGCAGTTCTCTTGGGTACAAAAAGAGTGGTTTTACAGTTTAACAGAACTACCAAACTCCAGCAACACCATCAGCAAGAAAAACAGATATTCAGAAGAACATATACTTTGTGTTTATCTGCTGCAGTTCTCAGCTCTAGCAACTTCTTGTCAGTAGGATGGGCTTTGAGTCCCTCATCACACCACTGGATGGCCTCTGCATAGATACGCAGCTCCATGCAACACTGAGCACCTACACACACACACACACACACACACACACACACACACACACACACACACACACACACACAACAATGGTTTCATCTTGTGGGTTCTTTGGTACTCTGGGGTAGCATTTCAACCTTTGAAATGTCCAGTGGAAACCGCGCACGGGGTGTTTTGTTCAAGAACACACCTCTGATTAAGGCTTTTAGGTGGTCTGGTTTGAGTTTCTTTGCGGCTGCAGCATCTTTCAGCGCAGAGCGCATGTTACCTATGCCAGAAATAATTAGGAAAGAATGAACACATCTGGTGTCAGACCATGCATGCAGACCAGTGAGTATATCTGAGCAGCTAAAAAAGAAGTGTTTTTACCCAAGTGGAAGTGAGCTGCAGCCCTGTTGGTGAGGAGAACAGTGTTCAGGTCATCGTCGTCACACTTCTTCTTTAAAGCCCCGCTGTAAGCAAGGATAGCTTTCTCGTAGTTCTTCTCTTTGAAAAATGCATTTCCTTCATTTTTCAAACTCTTAGCTTGCACTGTGGAGACAACGGACTGATTCACTTGAAAAGCCGCTTTCCTGGTGAGCTTGTTGGGACTCGGGTCTCCTACCTTCTGGAGGTCTGTCCTCATCGTGGACTATCGCCTGTAAACAGGCTAGTTCGGGGTATTTTTCAGGATCGATCTCATCTGGGGCCTTTTTCATGAACATTGGTATTCTGTCAAACTCCTGGGACATGGAAACGTAATTTATTAGACAGGTTGAACAGACCAGTTAGCTGTCTGTTTATGGTCAGAAACACTGACGCTAACACACACCAGAGGTGCCAATACCTGTATCAAAACCCTGGGAATAATCTATAATTCCTCACCTCTTCCCAGTTGTCTTCATTAAGTGCATTTTGGTATCTCATGGTCTTAAATTTGTCCATAAACTCGTCCATGTCATCCTCGCTTTCATAATGCAACCCCGTGGACGCCATTTTGGCTAAAATAGTCTATTTTTAAATGTCGTTGACAAGACCTCTATTCAGTATGTCAAGATTCTGAGCGTATCCAGTCACCAGGGTAAATGTTTTAACCTTTTCTACCACTTAAATAGCCCCTCTTTACACATGTGCGACGGGGGGTGCAACAAGAATAAAAGTCCGTGTGGGAACACGATAACAATGGTTCCACCGCTGCGTTACTTACTTCCAACCAACAGCGGGTAGTTTTTGCATCTCTTTCGTGTATCACTCCGTTAAAAACGTGCACCATAATTGATTACGTTTTTAAAAATTTATTTTAGATTTTAATAAGTGCAATTTCTATAAATATTTCAGCAACTCGAGTAACTATAATTGCTCCCACTGTTTTACATTATTCCCCCAAAAGACCAAGAAATGGTTGTAATGAAACTAAACAGAACCATTTCAAAATATGGAATATTAAAAGAAAATGAAAAACAAGTTTATGATATTCAACAAGTATATAAATAATACTTTATTGAGGAACCATGGCAGAAGCACAAGACAGATCCTTATTTCCCCTCTCCCTTACAATGCACTTTAAAATGATCAGAAATATCCAGTAATTTATAACAGTTGATTCATACTGTTTCCACTCTTCCCAGAAGATCTAAGAGTCCTTCTTTAGTGAGAAACGTAATCTCGCCGGTTTGCTGACAGATGACCTCGAACCTGGGCGGCTCCTCGAGGGCTCCCTGTCCCACGACGACCACGTAGGGGTAGCCCAGCTTGCTGGCGTCTTTCAGCCTCTTCCCGATCGTCATCTGCGTGCGGTCGTCAAGGACGACTTCGCCTCTGAAACGAGGCAGAGCGTCCGCCAGCGCTCGAAGCAGTTCCTCCGTTGTGACCTCCGCCTTGTCCACCTTGCTTCCCTTCTTTGGAGGAACAACGCACACCTGGTACGGGGCGAGGAGGCCCGGCCAGCGGATCCCCTCCTCGCTCGACATCACCTCGACGGCTGCGGCGAGGATACGCGTGACCCCGAGGCCGAAGCAACCCATCTCGGCCACGGCCAGCTTGTTTTCGGCATTGCTGAACGTGGCGTTGAACACGCCGGAGTACTTTTTCCCCAGGTAAAACGTGTGACCGACCTCTATGCCCTTCGACTCTACCAGCGCGCCGCTTCCGCACTGCGGACAGTCGCGTCCGCCCGACGGGACCGTCTCTACGTTGGCGGCAAAGCGGCAACTCCCGCAGAGCAGAAGCCGGTCCTCCCCGATGTCTGCCGGCAGCTGGAATTCGTGGGAGAGTTTTCCGCCGATGTTCCCAGTGTCCGCCTGCACCTGGACGCACGGGAGGCCCAGCCGGGCGAAGAGCCTGGCGTACGCCCGGCACACAGACTCATA
Source organism: Lagocephalus sceleratus (assembly GCA_911728415.1). Lineage (NCBI taxonomy): Eukaryota > Metazoa > Chordata > Actinopteri > Tetraodontiformes > Tetraodontidae > Lagocephalus > Lagocephalus sceleratus. The sequence goes on along the minus strand of CAJVRN010000030.1, from coordinate 3,922,453 downwards.
CGTCTGGTACGCCGCTTCCTCACTCACGTCAAACGAGTACATGTCCTTCATGTAGAACTCCCTCCCGCGGAGGAGGCCGAACTTTGGCTTCGGTTCATCTCTGAATTTGCGAGTGATCTGTTTTTGGTTTTCAAAGAATAAATGTTACTAAAAACTGGCCTTTGTGGCACCAAACACATGTGAGGCTGTGCACGACAGACTGGACCTGATATAGAAGCAGGGGCAGCTGGCGATAGGAGAGAGACGTCTGGTGGGCGACCAGAGTCGTCACCGCCTCCTCGTGTGTCGGGCCCAGGCAGTAGTCTCCGCCGTGACGGTCCTTCAGCCGCAGGAGCTCCTTTCCCATTAGGTCCCAGCGCTCACTAGCTTTCCAAAGCTCGGCTGAGCACAAGCTGGGCATGTCCAGCTTCTGTCCACCGATCCCCTGCATCTCTTGGTCTATAACTCTGATCTGGAGGAAGGGAAGGAGTTGTTCTTTTCTGAGGGTTTAAACTGGCTTAAGATGAAAATGAGAGCAAGTAAAGTAGTTTACGCACTAATCCTTCAGAGAGAAGGTCTCACCAGTTTCTCCATGGAGCGAACCGTGGCTGGGAGGTAGTAGTAACAGCCTGGATTGGATGGATGGATGAGTCCGGCCTGCTGCATCAGCCTTTGACTCTTACAGGTCATTTCACCCGGTAAAGAGTCCTGGCCCACGTCACGCAGATTTGACGGCTGGTAGAGACGAGACACGAGAAGCGCGGGACCCGCACCCCTGGAACTGGAGGGAGCAGAAGCGGCAGCGTGCTCCGCTCGTGCCGAATGGCTCCTCCTGGGAAACAGTGATCTTCCCTGGAAGCGCAGGAACACCCGCGGACATATCTTCATCATTACGGGCTCCATGGAGGATTCGCTCCTAAAGAAATATACATAACACTCTTTCAAACATCCAATCATCAAATGCAATAAAAAAGATGAATACATGCACTTCAGAAAAGTGACAAGAGTTTAAAACTGCATGTTTCTCCGTTGAGACGCAATGAAGATAGTTATGCGAGTTCATAGGAGAATAATAAATGTTTAAATGAATGTTTTGCTGCATTCTTCTGATCCTCCCATTATAATCACTTATTTTAGTGTAACACAGCTGAAGGTTGTTTTTTTCAATAGAGAAAGTGAAGGTCGTTTAAACTCGCAGGCTCCTATTAAGTACACGGAATATTGGACACGTATTTATGAAACTGGGGATTAATGAACCAGAGGATTAATGAATCTGGGGACTCAAACGTGTCTGAATGTGACATTGTTGAGCTAACGATGCTAACAGACTGGATCCCTGCTAGCCGCAGCTATCTGAACACACCACCTCACACCCTCGTCCCAGACCGTTCCAGACACCTTCCCAGCCCTGATCCCTACCGTGAGCCTGTCCTGAGCTGTTCCCAACAGGGATTACTTCATTATTTGATCCTTAAACAGGATGACAGACTAAAACATGAGCTGCATGCCTCCCATGCTATCACGGTTAGCTCCGTAGCTCTAGGCTGCAGCGCCGCCTACAGGTGTGGAGGAGCAGCGACGCGACGCGACGCGACAAAATAAAACATAACAGCATAAGGGTACGTTTAGGCATCATGCTGGACCACATAGAATTTAAAGATACTGACTATTTTCTATTTCATTATTTAAGACATTTCACATACAGACATGACAAATAAGTGCATAATTATGTTGAGTGGCACCTTATTGAGCTGAAAGCAGGATACAGTTCAGAAATAGGCTCATTTTAAGCATTATCAAAACACATTTTTTGAGTGATTTAATGAGTTTTTTCCCAGTGAAGCTACACTCCTACTGTTCATAGGACTCTTTAATAATAAACCAAACCTGCGTTGCAGTATTAGCAGTGACAATAAAATATGACTTCTGAATATGCATTTATATCATTGTCCACATCAATTGAAATGCTTAATCCACTGCTCTTCTACTTGCTACGTATATATATATATATATATATATATATATATTTTTTTTTTTTAACTGTTCTTAGAACACTACCTCAGGAAACCTTTGCCCTCTGTTGAGATGATGCTGCACAGCACTCTCCGTTAATGCACCTTTGCTGGCTTTTATAGCATTTTATGTCAATTTTAAACCATTATTCCCTCAGTCTATGGCACACAGGCACCTGATGATCCCCTCATGGCAAACAAAGATGAGCTCAGGTGGACACGATGAGGACATCTCTCCCGCCCTCTGCCTCTGTCTCTCTCTTACAAATACACACACGCACACACACACACACGTATTCCCCAACCAATTATGTTGGGTTCATCTTTTTATCTTGTCAATCTTGTACTTTGCTTTTCTGGGTAATGGGCGACCGAATGTCTCTGTCAGATATACAATCCCATTATCTTATCAGAAAACATCAGTTTGGGCTGTTTTACTTCATAACAACATTTTTGTATTACCACAAAATTTGTGTTTTCTATATTTTTAATGCTTCCATTATATATTATTTTGTATTAAATATTGATCATGTTTGTAAAATATGTAAATCTGAGGCGCTTTTGAATTTACCAGATGTAAGTAATGGTAGCAGTTTAATGTGTTATATTGTCCAATATTAGTATAAACTTAACATTAGTCCTGGTTTGAGAAGTAGCGTATGAAATACAAGAGTCAGAATTAGGATAAAAGGGGTGCACTAAAATAAAAGAGGCTTACTGATCATTTTCCACCTCTTGACCAGATCAGACACGTTCTTAAATTCAGTCGTGACTTGTCCGTGATGAACAGAACATGCAGGAGCTTTGTAATCGAATCAAAGCTAACAGCTTCCCACATTGATCGGAGGAAACCTTTTCAGCTTCACTGCAGCCGCTGCTTTGTTTCTGTCACACGATGAAAAAAAAAGGACAAGAGGAGTAAAAAGGACAACGATAAAAATGAGCACTGAGCAGATTAATGCCACCATTTACTGACCTTGTTATCATTTGTATATATTTTTTGGTCTCATGTTCTATTCTTAATAGAACAGTCATCACTTTGTTCTGACTATTGGCTGATGATGATGATGATGATGATGATGATGATGAAGATGATGATGGTGACCTCTTGGTGCTCTCCAACCTTCTTCAGTGGGATAGAGGTGAAGTGGTGAACTGCTCTGTGGTCTGATTAACCTGGAGCTTGATTTTTCTTTTTTTGGTTGATGTCTCTAAATTGCCCCCGGGTGTGAGTGTGTGAGTGGACGGTGTGTGTCCCGATGGTGGTCTGCCCAGGGCTGTCCCGCCCCTCACTCAAGGACCACTGGGAGAGGCTCCAGAAACCCCACATGACCCTGATCAGGATAAAGAGGCTGTCCACAGAAAATGGATGGATGGATGATGATGGGTGGATGGATGGGTGGGTGGATGGATGATGATGATGGGTGGTTGGATGGGTGGGTGGATGGATGATGATGGGTGGATGGATGGGTGGGTGGATGGATGGGTGGATGAATGATGATGGGTGGATGAATGGATGGGTGGGTGGTTATATAGCGGATGACTCTGGGAGGTCCTGAATTGCTAACATTGACATTTTACAGTTATTGATTTAAATGTAAAATAACATTTTGAAAAAAACTCAGTTCTCGTTTCTAAATTCCTTTTTTTTTTTAATTACACCTGTATCGATAAATGGATGTCTGTTCCAGTAACAAACCCAAGAACTGTAAATACTGTGAGCACACAGGCGCCGTTTAACTGAGGAGAAACATCGGTCCTCCTTTTATGATCCATTGACATATTCAACCCTGGTGAGACGATGGGCTGAATACGAACACCACCACCATCATCATCACCATCATCACCATCATCATCATCATCATCACCATCATCATCATCACCATCATCATCACCATCATCATCATCATCATCATCATCATCATCATCATCACCACCACTACCACCATCATCATCATCATCATCATCATCATCACTACCACCATCATCATCATCATCATCATCATCATCATCATCATCACCACCATCATCATCATCCTCACCATCATCATCATCATCATCATCATCACCACCACTACCACCATCATCACCATCATCACCATCATCATCATCATCATCATCATCATCACCACCACTACCACCATCATCACCATCATCATCATCATCATCATCATCATCATCATCATCATCATCATCATCATCACCACCACTACCACCATCATCACCATCATCATCATCATCATCATCATCATCATCATCATCATCGTAAAGACCTGCATGATGGACTGTCAACATTGACTACTTTGGCCTGTGTGGCTGTAAAGGTGGCCATCAGAGCTGTAAACATCTGGACCAGTGTGTGTGTGTGTGTATGTGTGTATGTGTGTGTGTGTGTGTGTGTGAGGGGGGCGCACGCTCCACGTCGCTTAATTGGCCACCCAGCCGCTGCAGGTCCGCGTAATCACCATCTTAAATCACCCTAATCACAGAGAGGACGAGGACGCGCTCCGTTAATGTGATTGTCAGCTGATGCTGATGGGCGTCATTCTTAAAGTGCTGATGGTGGACATGACCGGAAACATCCGATGGCTTTATTGCCTGAAAGAGAGCCGCGTGCATGCGTGTTTGCATGCGTGTGTGCGTGCGGGGCCATTCTTGTATTAGATTGGGATAGGCTCCGGGGGCCAGTGAGAGGAAGGAGGTGGAGAGATACCGACCGTGGAGGGGCACAAAGGTTGATGGTATAAAACCCCGGGCCAGAGCGAGCGTGGCTCCAGCCGGTCCGCTGCGCGCAGCATCAAGAGGAGCCCGCCCCCCCCCAAGCAGAGGACCAGGAGAAGCAGCCCGAAAGCCCCGGAGTCAGAGCCCCCTCCCCCCCCCGAGCAGACCCTCAGACCACCCTTAACCCCCACCCACAACCCCCCACTCCTCCCAGCATGAACGTGGTGGTGGTGGTGCTGCCTCTGCTGCTCTTGGCGGTGGTGCAGGTGGAGCAGGCGAGGGCGGAGGTGAAGGCCGTCAAGCTCTGCGGTCGGGAGTTCCTGCGGGCGGTGGTGTACACCTGCGGGGGCTCCCGCTGGAGGAGGCTCCTCAGCGACGACGTGGACGTGGACGATGGTGAGACAAACCTGTGACGGATGGGACTTTTCCCTAAAATGTATTTTCTGATTGTTTTGAGATGGACTGAGTTCAGACTTCAGCTCTGGCGTGTTTCTTCTCACGTGTGGTCACGTTTAAGATCTACTTTAGTTCGTTACTTATGACCCCTAAATGGGACTTGAGTACCTGTTGCGTTCACTGACTCGTCTCTGAATGCGACCACAGTTTCCAGCTCTTTCCTTCGGCTCGGGAGCGTGAAACCAGTCAGTCCCAGTGCTTCGCGGACCATTTTGCCGTCCACGGCGTGTCCACGGAACAGTGGGCGGCGCAGGCTCTTTTACCTCGTTAGTCTGAAGACACTCACACATCATGATTACGAGCGGCAGCTCTTGTTTCCACCGGCAGCGCCGTCTCTTTATTACCGTCCGTCACGCGCAAACAAACCCGGTTATCCGCCAGCGCTGCTGCTCACGGTACGTGAAGTGGACACCGCAGAAGACAAATGGCTGACCTCGCTCGCTCTCTACCGCTTGTTCCTCCACTGAGGGTCGTGGGGGATTGGAGCCCATCCCAGCACAATGGGTGGAGGCAGGGAACACCCTGGACTGGACGCCAGTCAATCACAGGGCCAACACACATAGACAAACAACCATTCACTCTCACACTCACACCTATGGGTAATTTAGAGTTTCCACCTAATCCCCAATCGTGCATGTCTTTGGACTGTGGGAGGAAGCCGGAGTACCCGGAGAGAACCCACGCAGGCACAGGGAGAACATGCAAACTCCACACAGAAAGTCCCCAGCCTCCATCTCAACTGGGATTCAAACCCGGGGCCTTCTTGCTGATTTGCCGTGTCTTTATCGTTGCAGCCTGGGCAGCGGGGGAGCAGAGCAGCATGGAGGGCCTGAGCAGCAGCAGCAGCAGCAGCAGCAGCAGCAGCAGCAGCAGCCTGGGCCCCCACCTGGGCCCCCACCTGGGCCCCCACCTGAGCAGGCGGGATTTTAACAGCATAGTGACCAACATGTGCTGCCAGGTGGGCTGCAGGAAAAGCGACCTCACCTTCCTCTGCTGAGGCCGGCGCCCTCTCTTCTCCTCCTCCAGAGAGACTCTTTTCTCTTCCATTTTTTGTCTCCATAGAAACCAATCTGAATGTGCTGCATGCCGGGTGCTCACATACACAACCGCTGTGTTGCCCCCCCCCAAAAAAAATTGCCTTTGATAGTTTGGTGAAATTTCACTTTGTAGATGTAAGTGTGGACTTTCTGTGAGCCTTCGTGAAGATGTTTCTGAGCCTGAGCTGCAGCCATAAACATTATTACACCAACATTGAGGTAAATAAAACTGGGAAACAACACAAACTGCTGATGCGTTCACTCAGGGCTGTATCATAAGACAACGTGAGCTTCATGTCTCGGGTCTACTCATCTCAAATTTCAGCTGTATTCTATGCGTTTTTGGCCAAATAAATGTTCTGGTGCAGGGCTTACATTCAATGTGGTGTGAGGTTTCTTTTATTTTTTTAATTTTTTTTTAAACCCAGGCACCTGCAGCCATGTAGGGAAATGAACCGATCATGGAGAAATTTGAAAATGAATGAAAACGTAACAAATTATATACATATACGTATATGTATATGTATATATATACATATATATACAACAATATAAACATGACTGTTCAAAGATGTCCCTCTCCAGACCACTGTCTCCTAACAACGTTAACTTCGGCTTCTTTTCTGGACAAAACACACAAAATGACCCGAAGCAGATATCCAGTTATAGCTTTTATTGGTTTTTGAAAGAAGCAAACTAAGTTTCCATCTTAGCACTGTCATGTACTGTACAAACAGCTTGCACGTTTTGGGGTTAAAGAACCAAACAAACAAACAAACAAATAAAACCCTTTCTGCATACAGCACACAGAAACACACACCCTGCCTCCTCCCTCAGCAGTAACACCAACACCCGACAGCACAACACACGGGTTCAGCGGCGCCTTCGCCGCCGTCTTGGGGAAAGAAGCCCCCCCGAACAAGAGATCGAGGTTCTTGACGGATCGGGGGAAGCTCAGGTACTGAAGCGGCGATCGACAGGAGCTTGGCCCCCGGCAGGACCCGACCCTTCAGGCGGGTCCCTGGAGACGAGGCCGACGGGGAGGGTCAAGGGGTCAGAGGGTCACCGGACGCGAGGAAAGCCATCAGCCGGACCGGGAGAACCCGCGCCGCCTCAAATAAAACCGCGCGTCCCGATTTGTCGTGTTTTTATGATCTGAACGATCACACGTCCAATCAAAGCGCTCCGCCGGTGACCAAGGTCTCGACGTGGCTGCTGTTTGTCTTATATCCCACTGTTCGTCTTATACGTTTCTATGGCGACCGAGACTGGATGCTGACAGAGGAGAGCTCTTCAGCTAGCCTTTTTTTCCTCCCTCCTGTTGAGTCAGAGCGTTCAAGAAATTCAACATTTATCAGCACAGTGGGTATTTTAAACACATTAAACATTTTTTTTTAAAACATTTCTTTGTTTAAAAAATATGCAGCTTATTCTCCTTAACAGAAGACTGACTTTCTGGGGTATACACGCACATGAAATATAAAAGAAAAACAAAAGCATTTTGGTCAACTTCACCTCGCTCCACTACTTCATTCGACTCAGGTCATCTCACAGAGACAATTACAAATATGCAAAATAAAGCCATGGATTCAAGCTCTGGCTGGATGGTCAGTGGTGCCCTCAGGGGTTCAGAGCTCTGGCTCCACCGAGGTGAAACGACACGGGGACGGATAGGTGGGCAGATCTGAAAGTTCAGCATTTAAAAAAAAAAAAAAAAGGCGTCTTTTCCTTGGGCTTCCCGAGGTTTGAGGGAAAGGAAACAAAGTCTGGTCCCACTTCAGAAACCCTCATCCTCTAGTGGTACAAGCTACCAAACCTCGCTGCTACTTTTGTGACCGTCTTCGTGTTTTATTAAGATGAAAAATGAAGAATTTGGGAACTACGTGGAGAGTTTTGTCGTGTCTGCGTCTGATCACTGGTACTCTGGAGCCCAGAGACAGCCGTCTGCTAAATACTCAAACTGTGACAGTGGTTCGCCTGGGTTCACCCAGAAGAGCGAAAGACCAGGAGTCTTTGATTCACCGAGGCCCACCTGCACCCATATTTAGTTTCTGGCCTCAAAGCCGAGCTGTCGTCTCTGGACTCTAGGCACGTACGTTTTGATCACATAAAATGCTGAAGTGAGGGAGGGGGGAAAGAGCTGATTTCCCAAAGTTTGAAGTGTGGACCTTGTCCATGGCATAACTAAGTCTACATTAACACTGCTTTCACAAAGCATAGCACAGTATCCAGGAAGATATTTATCTTTTTCTTTTAAATTAAGCCCCGCCCCGCACCCATATATAGCGGAAATCTTCTCTTGCACTTGAGTTAAAAAATTATATCTCAAATAAATTCAAAAATTATACCTTATACTGTACACAGGTTACTCAACTACACAGATAACAAAAATGAGAGAAATTGCAATATTTATATCTTTAAGGGTCATACCGTTCAAACTATGTATACAGAATCACATTTTATACAACAAATCATGATTATCAATAAATAAAACTAGAATCCTGTCATGTATTCTGAAGTCTTCTGTTGCCCGGGCAACAACAGAAAGGCTATATGACAATACAAGGAAAACACCGAAAGTCCTTGAACATATACAGTATATTAGTGATTTCAAATGACACTTTGTACAATAGTTTTGTTCCTATTTTGCAACCAATTTGTCATTGCAGCTGCCGACCAGGCTTCGTGTCTGAAGATTCCAGAGAAAGAAAATTACAGTGTGATTGACTGATCAGTGCACTTAATTATTAATATTACTTAAAAAAAATGTCACCCTGTAGTACCAGTCGGCGATGGCATGAAAACGATGTGTCCCACCATCACCTGGAAGCTTCATGTCAGAACCTTTGCTACTGTATTAAAAAGTAAAAGAAACACCTGATGATTAAGTTGTGGTGAATTGTCCTGCATCTGACTTCATAGGTTTTTTATCTTAATGAAATTTGATATCTTGACACCTCTATATGCTTTTCTTTCGATTTTTTTTTTTTTTTGGTCAGGCAGCTGCTGTAAAATAATAATAATAAAAAGACCAGCACACGTTGACCAGAAGAGGACAGACACCCATGTGTCAGAAATATGGATGTCAACAAAGTAATACAAAGACAGGAATCTGATGACCTATTACAGTTCCACAAATCTATATGGGTACAATACTGCTGGGTAGGCTGCGGACCTGTTGGGTGGGCTGAGAGGAGGTGAGTGGAAAGTCTGTCTGGTGTCAGTTTGTGTGGCCGAAGCTCCGCCCGCCGCGGTTGTCCAACCACGCTGCGCTCGCCGCCACGCCTCAGTTGTCTGCCAGGTATTTACCTGAAACGTGGAACGAAATGCTCACACGGCGGCCAGCTTTTAACGCAAACCGCTTATTGTCCGTACTGACCTGCGGCAAACCTCTTCTTGATGAGGGAGAAGCGGTATCCGGGCCCGGCCAGTTCGATGTCGCAGCCTGAAAGTGTGCTGCCCTCGCTGGTGAACTGCACCGCCAGTGGGGCGGGCTTGCTGGGGCCTTCTGTGAGCTGGAAGCGCGCCAACAAGGACCCTACACCTGAGAAATGAAAATGGGTTCAAGTCAAACAAAAGGGGAATCATTTCAAGGAGAAGGAATCAAAAAAAAAACCACACAGACTGATTCAGATTTGGCGATAAAATGAAAAGGCAACAACAAGGCAACAAATGGGATTTATTGGAAATTAAACTAATTGTTGTCATGTTTTTGCGCAATAAAAGTTGACGGACAAGGTACAACCTACTTAAAAGTCTGGTCAAAAGAAGCAGAACTGAATGTGTCTGAGCCTCATAAAGGGGAATAAAAACTACATAATGGGATTTACGGTCTCCCAGACTAGGTGCACCTGGAGGCTTTGCACTTCTAGAAAAAGGTTCATCAGATTTTTAAATCACATTATGATTTATCAATAAAGAGACAGGCTGGCTCTATAAACAAAGGTGCACGACAAGCACAAAAGCGTCAGAAGACGTCAGAAACGAGCTTGCTGACGCTACTGTAGGACCAGCGACGAACGCGAGAGGGCAGTGTTTACATTCTCTTCTTTAGGTGCTGTGCATATTTTACTCTTTTATATCCAAGACTATATAAGTTTACTTAAAATATCAATACAAAACCACATTCTGTGAACATACCACCGTTTTCAGATTTTTGTGAGATGTCAGGAATCTTCCAAAGGATTCTCTTCTGCTCTGTGTTCCTGTAAGAAACAAGAAAATCACATTTATGAAGCTGTTAGTAGAGAAAAAATGTAGATGGCAATAATAATACTAATAATAATAATAATAATAATAATAATAATAATAATAATAAAAAACAGCTGTAAAAAAGCAGCAATGACAGATAGTATGAGTACTCTACCATGCTGCCGGAGGCAAGACAGCCTGTAGCTTTGTAACCCCTCCGTCGACAGGAACGAGGAACTGGACGTTGTTGAGGGCCATCGGTGTCGCCATGGCTCCTCCGTTATACTTGTAATCTATCCTCAGGTCAGTGCTGCTGGGTTCACATCTCCAGCTCACCGCCAGATTCAGAGGGACTGACTGAGGCCCGTCGCACGACACCTGCACGCAGCAGGACAATACTGTCAGCCCTGGGGCTTCACCGAGCTGATCAGGAATCAGCCTCAGCGTCTCATTATTCCCACGACCACCGACGCCGACCTGATACTTGAGCATGTCCACGTTGTAGTAGGTTGCTTGCGGCTTCTGCTCTGCCACCTTCTTCAGATGGGTTATCAGGTTCGGCATGTTCACCCAGAAGTCCTTGGCATCGTCTTTTGCTTTTGTGGTGGTGTCACTGGGCGGAAAAGTTCAGGGAAACACGACATCAACACCTGACCAGGAACAACTCAAAGTGTCTGACAATTAAGGGTGTGAATATGTGTTGCAGTCCGTTTACATAGTAGGAACTTCATTTTTGGATAGCGTTGATGTAATTTGGGTAACAATTAATCTCAGTAGGCTTTTTAAATTCAAGGTGAATCAAAGGGGGAAACGTGTAGCTTAGAAGCTGTTCTTTATGTCAAGTCTGAACTGTGGTGATGTCATGATGATTCACCATGACCTTACTCAGGGTAGCTCATCCTCACAGGTCATCAATGAATGTAAACTACCTTCTATGATTCTTTCATTTGAAATGTTCATGATAGATCTAAGCTGAACTGGTATATTTCTGCTCCTGTTTTCTTCTTTTGTGCCCAATCACATTCTAAAGGCTTCACTTTGGTCAGTTTAATTCAGTCACCTGCTTAGGACATTTTATATTCTCATTGTGTAGGAGAACCTTTGTTAAAACAAAAGGTACGACAATAAAAAAGCAAAATGATAAAATACACAATGAATTAACATTGAGGCTGGACATCAAAGGTCTGATTTGATTCTATGAAAGAACAGTCTTACACGTCATGCTCCGATTAATAATACCAGAGTCGATATTACAATGCATAGAGCCTATTTGATTTTTTATTTAATAATGTTAAAATAAATGCATGTATGGTAAAAAAAAAAATCAGTGAAAACTTTAATGTTTGTCCCTTTGTTTGGTCAGTTAGGCGATGATTTGACTTTACCAGCAGAGGAGCTGAGGGTTAGGCAACACATGCTCCAGTCGGCTGTAGTTTGTTATACTGAAGGTTAGCACGGCGGGGGACGGGTTATTGGCAAAGTGCCGAGTGATTCCTGCCGGAAACGACAGAACCATCTCACCTATGATCTTCACAACGCACCTGAGAGAGAGGGGGGGAAAATGATACTGTAAAAAAAAAACATGTCTCATGCAACTTGCAAGTCGAGGGACTGATGCCAGAAACGGTTGGTTAGCATTTTTATGGGGACTAAGTGCCAAAGTAAATGTAAACCCACTGCCTTCAAGACATAAAACTGACGGCAGGATTTGTAGCAAACACAAGTTTTACACCTACTTGCTGGGATCAGCTCCTTTAAAGAAGGCATTGACTGTCTCTGTGAAAGCAGCGGCTACAGGCAGTGTGTCCTGAGCCCCCATGGTGAGAGGACTGGGCCCTCTGGAGCAGCCTGACAGGAGCACAAAGGCACACGCACACACACACACACACACAAAAAAGAGTTTGAATGCACGCAGAGGAAGCGGGGGGTTTGGAGAGAACAAACTTACAAACAGTAACAGCCAGTTTCCGATCCCGTACACTCTACGCTCATCCTAACAACACCGTATGGATGAAATGAGCAATGACGCACGCTGTGCAAACTAATGTGATGAAATTAATCATGACAAACAAATATTCATGTTAGTATAAGTGCATGAAAAGGTTTGTTCATTTCTCTCTGCTCACCGACTGGAAAATTAACTACAGCTACTTACAGCAAGGCTCTTAAATGTAGGAGCTAAGTTACAAACTGATGTGTGCCATGAAAGAGTAAGCCGAGTTAGAGGACAGTGCATGCTTATTTCCAACATGCTGCTGAAGCTCAGTTTGTCTGACAAGGTCAAAGGTCAGAAACTCCGAAGATGAAACCAAGAGGGACAAAAGTGATGAGACATATTAGTGCACAGAAGTGTGACACTTCAGGGGTTTGACAGAAAATTATAATGGACAATCAAGAGAAGACTGGAGAAGAAAACCGGGCTGCAGAGTTGAGCTGCGTAGTGGGGGGGGGCACTGCCAGGAGTCAGCATGGGTGGGGGTGATGGAGGGGACGGTGAGGGAGGAATGGCGAGGAGAGGGTAGGGCAAGGCAAGAGAGAGAGGGGGGGGCTTGCACAAACGAGCTTCAGAAGAGTGGGAGCACACACTAGCCTGTGCAGAGATAACTTACCTTCAAAGGTTAAATAAAACTTCCCTCTGTCAAACCATACAAGGGATGGCTGGTCATTCTCTGTGTGGGGTCAAGGGGTGCGGGGAGACGGGGTCGGGAGAGAGGTACAAAGAGGAGGAGGAAGAGGGATGATGGGGAGGGGGAGTGGGTGAGAAGGGGGAGGAGAGAAGGACAGTAGTGTGAGTCTCACATGGCAGGTCTATCAACAAAGGACAATCTAAGACAGACGGGGCCGCATAGGGTGAGACGGGCCTGCTTTTGGAGGGGGGGTGCACGCATGCGTGAGGACAGGTGAGGGACAGATGTGTGCATTGATGGACGGGCCCTAAACTTTACGAAACCGCAACGTGATTGACTTCTTTCTGATTGAGGCCTGCGCAGCCAAAGAGAGCAGCTACCCAGCAGGGGGCAGCCTTGAGGCTGAGCAGAGCAGAGCAGAGCTGGGGACTGCAGATTCAGCGCCCCGATTAATGCGCTGTCTCTATGTCAAGACACGGATTCAGACTGCCTCTTATGGTGAAGATGCATCAGTACACGTGCAACGTTTAAGATAAATCATATTGGTACAAGAATGCTTCTCCATCACACTATTTTGCAACACACCAGAGATGCAGTTACCCGGCTTAAAGTTCTTCTGCACACTGGTTTGATTTGTCCTTCATGCTTACATTTACAAAATCGGGATGCTCTTGTGGTCTAATACCTGCATCTTTACGGTTCTGGTAAAATATTTGCATAAAGCAATCGCTGTGCAATTCTGAGTACATGCTGGTGATGCCACAAACCAATCACACACTACTCTTATCATAAAACATAGAGAAGGGGACATCTAGTTCCCTGGTATCTTGCAGAAAGGGTTTATATTCCCAGTGGATATGATGTAAATCAACAAGTAGTGATAGAAGTGTATGTTTTTCCTCTTGTGACTAGTTCAGTGTGACAGTACTAGTGTACTTGGCAGAGCAGGATATAGTCTTTCCTGTTCATACAACAGCTCTGAGTGAGGTCCCAGCAGCGAAGGCTGACACTGAGTGAGAATGATGGAATGACAAGAGCAGCAGTCTCATGAAGAGAACAAAGGGCAGGTGTTCATCTGGTGAGGTGTGTGTGTGTGTGTGCATGTGCGTGCGTGCGTAAGGTGCAAAAGGTGGGAGTCAGGGGTCGAGTGTGTGAGAAGAGCGAGTTTAAGGCCAGTCAATAATGGCTGAGCTGTCGCTCCGAATGCAGACGGTCTGACGTGAATACTAAACAGCGAGGGCTTGTCTAATTCTCAGACTTCAAAAGAGTGTGTGAGCAGCAGCTTAAACCAGACAGTACGAGTTTGAAGTGAGTACGAGCAAGAACTCGCAGATAAGGAGCTCTTCGGGATGACTGGCACATACGCGTGCTTAAGTAAAAGCACTCTGCTAACAATCACACAGGCACATATCACTTACACACAATGTGTCGCCAAGAAAACAGACACCAGGTTGGCAAGACAACCACTTGTGCACAGTCATAAAACAGAGAGAAAGGTCTCATGAGTGGGCAGTTCGGGGGAACGCACGGTGTGGTTTAACACAAAGATGTTATGTAACAGGTAGGGATTTAGTGTTACCAGCGTTTTCATTAACTCTGGCAGATTTCCTCTGTGATTCAATGACAGCGTGAAGCTCCCAGAGCGAGTTTTCAGGATGTCACTGATGTCATTCACATCTATTACATGAGTGGAAATGTGTGGATATGATTCAGAAACAAATCTGATGAGAAGGAAACATGAACATGTAGTATTTCCCTACATCTATGAGCAATAAACATGCCAAAAGAGTAGGTATTAGGATACTGTACAATGGGACAATATCAGGCTCTTCTTAAATGAATGTAGGATGGTTCTGACGTCAGAATATGGTTTAAAACAAAGCGGTCTAACCATCCTAATACCTACACTTTATGACTGATATGAGAAATCTCAACAATGGCCTTTGAGCTTTACTTCTCAAACCCCTTCCCCAATCATGAGCCAGCTTCTCCTCTCTGGCGTGCTGGTTACTATACCTGCAAATGAATCAATGTTTCTCTCAAAGGTGGGCAGTTTGTCTACATAAGCATCGTCTTCTAATGAGACAAAGGACAAAAATAAAGGGAGAAATGACCAAAAATAAAATTATCAACACAAGAAAAAGCAAAGGAGAACACCATTATTTATATAAGAAAATTAAAAAAACAAAATCAACCAGTTATCTAAGGCCCAAACCTGACAACGGGGCTGCTTTTGGGCAGTTTGTACAATGATTAAACAATCAGGAGATGACAGAAACAAAGGCACAGTGAATACCACTATTAGCTTTTTTATTATCAACCAGAGACTAGATCCTGGCTTTATGTAACCGCTGCTACCTCCAGTATACTTTTTAAATCCATTATGACTCAGACATGTAACATCCTACTGAGATTTTAACACCAACAAGTTAATTCCAGGGCTACAGACTCTTGCTGTGCCTGCAGTTCATTATACTTGTCAGAAATGTTTGTGCTCTGAAATTAAAATCAACACGCTGCTTCATATTCTCACCCCCCCCACTCACACTCGTGACTGCAAATACATGTTTGCGTGTGATTTTGTGCCAATTTCAGATGATTCAGTTTGTCTTCAACTGTGTTATAACTAACTTTGGAGTATTTAGTTCTTAAAATAAAGAGGTACACTAAATACTTGTACTGATCTTTAACGTTAAATGGAAGAGTATAAGTGAAACACAGCAGCTGGATTTGGAACTGGAAGAAGAAGAGGAGGGCTGGGTCAGCGCAGTTGGCTGTGAAAGGGCACGGCTCGCTGGATCATCGCAGGAGAACACACCTGACACAGACACGGAGAGCTCTCTACCGACCGTGGGGGTGGTGGCGGCACTCATGGAGTTGGCGGAGGAAATGGAGGAGGTGCTTTCAGCTCGCGCCAAAGGGGCAACGGGAGGGGGGCTGGCAGAGTGGACAGGTGGGCTGAACGGACGATTCTAAAACGGCAAACAGAAGCGAGACCAGTTAAAAAAAACTCAGAAGTCCAGTTTTGTCCATCTTCCTGTTGTCTGGTGTGTTTTCCATAATCATCCACTCTATTCAAGATCAGCTCTACGTGTTGACCTTTAGCTTTTCTTAGCTACAGTTGAGCTATAACTGAACTAAAAACACCAAGTCTATCTGAAGTTAGGACCGCGGCATCCACAGCTTACATCTCCCACAGAGGGCTTTCCTGGAGGAAGTTTGGGCCGTGACGGGGGGCGAGGTGGAGGTGGCGGTGGGGTCGGGCTGACTGACGACGGAGTGGCTGGACGCACTGGGGAAGAAGACCCTGAGGAGAAACATTTATGATGAGGACGACAGTGACAAACGGGTACAGTGTGACTCTCGGGTGACTCACCGCTGCTCGTGCCACCAGCTCCTGGGATCGGTGACGACACGGTCCGGTATGTAGGTGGGGGGGGTGGGGGGGGCGTACTCCGGCTGCTCTGCTTTGAATCGCTAGGTGAGGTGACACTTTCACCCCCGCCTTCTTTGGGTGGGTTGGCGTCGGTGACCTTGGACTGTCCCTCTTGAGACGCGGGGGGGCGGTGGGAGAGGGTCTGTACCTGGTCCGTCAGCAGGGGGAGTCACCGCTGGAGGGGTTCTGGCTTTGGGAGCAGGCGCTGCTGGGGCAGAGTTGGGTGACTCGATAGGAGGGGGAGAGGACGTAGGAGGGGAGACAAGCTCCTTTGGTGGCGTAGAGGCTGGAGGTGGGCTGAATGCGGGAGGATTTTGGTCTTCAGGTGAACGAGGCCCTGAAGGCACAGGAGGTGCAGCAGGCTCCTCTGAGGGGGGCGGGGAGGTTGGGAGAGATGGCAGGGCTTCTTCTTTTGGGGGAGAGGACGTGGGGAGAGGAGGGGCAGGCTGTTCCGGAGAACGTGGTGACGTAGGTAAGGGTGGGGCAGGGGACTCGGGGGGGAGGCGGCGATGTCGGCAGCAGCGGCGCTGGTTCTTCTGTTTGCATCCGGCCCCCAGATTCTTCGCTGAAGCAGACCCACGCGTCGCCTTTGTCCTCAGCAACAGCGGGAGCTTGTTCTGGCCCAAATATGTTATCCAGGTCAGCGAGTGAGGGCTTCCTGTTGGAACCTTCTGCTTCTGTTGATGCTTCTGAAATCCAGACAACCAATGAACAGAGCAGAGGAAAAAAAACACATCAGAAAAGCAGAGAAAACAGCAGATATGGCTTTAACTTAAGGTCTGGTTAAAATGAACAGCACTTTGTTGGCTAAGGCCAACAACTTACTTCCTCACTCATTTAGCAATAAAACAAGATTAAAAATAAACAATATAACATATAAAAGTAACTCATACCAGCATCGTCTGGAGAGGAAGGGCCAGTCGTCGGTACATTTTTTGGTGGAAGGGGAGGTGGAGCTAAAAAAAAAAATAATAATGGTAAATAACCCTGATGAGAATTCATAGCAATGATTGTTAGTGGTTTCTGGAGGAGGCCTCATTCCATTAACCATGCAAAAACAGACTCTTACTGAATCCCTTAATGGAGTAAAATATCACCACAACAAAAACACTTACGGGTGAAATGCATGAAGGAATGAAGGGTTAAAGATTAATATCATTCCACCGTTGCCTCATACAGTGAATGCAGCACGTCTGCTAGGCGGTGAGGGGGGGTGTTTGGGCATCATGAAGAGGATGTCAAGACACTTTACAGGAAACCAAGCAACTTACTTCCTGTGGGGAAGGGTCTTGTCAAAGAGGAGTTGGACTCTGACAGAGGAATTGCCCAAGCATCAGACTCAGACAGAACCGCTAAGTTCAGGACAGAAAAGGCCACATCAGGAGCATTACCAGTAAATGTCTGATCCACTGTATGCTAACAGTGGGGAAACTCCATGAATGTAGCTACCATTACTTTGTGTAATAAAAAAGCAGGATGCCACTATATATTACTTAAGATATACTCAATTCTGAATTGTGAAATATAAAGTAAGGTCATTCACAGTATTTTTAAACTTGCGTAAATGTCACGTATAAATGGTATTTGGGTCCAGCTGACTGCAGCTATTTTTGCCAAAAACAGTTGCATAAGCGCTCATAACAACACCGCAGCCTGCACCACTAAATCCGGGGGTGATAACGGATGACAGCAGCCTCTGAATATTAACAAGCTGCAGTGTGCACAGGAAAATGATCTCCCACTGACAAATTGAACTTTGACCTTTGCGATCACTAATACTGCAGAACTGGATGGCAAACCCGGGAGATAAACAATCACAAGAAGAGAAGTAGGTAAAAGGGAGGCAGAGCAGAAATACTGGGACAACTGAGGAGAACGTCCACAGGACCGTGAAATGTCAGAAATTGTTTTTCATTGCAATTTAGTTTCAGCTGATAAATGGGATTATAGAAAGAAATGTAAAGACAATGTGAGAACGGGGATTATACCTTCAGTTTTTTGTTCTCCAAAGGCTGTTTCAAGAGGAGGTCCAAATAAGGCTGTTGAGTCTTCACTGACTGGTGTTTGTTGGCTGGTAAATCAGAAAAAAGAAAAGAATCAGTAACTGCACTTATTTTAGAGTTGCACAACATGGACATTTTGGCCTGCTGGTGGCCGAATAAGCTTAAATACAGTACAGTCTGTGAGTACAGAAGCTGCTTGGTTTCCCCGTGTTATGATTACCTGCTGGGGGGTTGCAGCGCCGGGGCTGCTGTTGTTGGGGCCACAGGGGGTACAGGAGCGACGACACGTCTCGGCCTGGCAATCTCCTCGCCTGAAGCAAGATGTGATCATTTTTACATGCAAATCTCATATCAAATCAATACAAGCTGCTTAACACATGTACTTTAATTCACCATCATGTAAGGTGAAATGTAGTGAAACAGTACTTACTGGATGTGTTCCTTTTCAAACCCTGCAACATTAAATAAAGAGTAAAACAAAAAGCATTAGGACATATATCATTACATCATATATCTCCCAGTATATTTACATGTATAATATTAATGTTGTGTTATTAGTAAAGCCAAGAACAACAATGGGAGGTTTAGTGTACATTTATGAGCTTTAAAGGATTAGTCTCAAAGTGATTACATCTGATGAGACAATCATTCCCTTGAGACCACGCACCAAAATTAAAACAATTTATACTGTTATATTCTTAATTCAAACCTTGACATGATGGATTTTGGCTTTTAGAAAGTCAACATTTACAGAAACAGATCAGTTTCAATAACAGTTTTAGTATTTGAGTAGGAAATGCAACACAGGCTGCAGTGGAAGTGCTTTCGAAGACAGACAGTGATTTAGAGAAGTATTTGAACATTAGACATGTTACACCGCTCAAACTCCAACTTTCTACTGGACGCACTTCCCGTCTGTGACATAGGCACCAGAGTACCAGGGCTTGACCTGCAGCTATTCTAACCTAAAGTTGTCCATCCTATCCAGCCGCAAATTCCCCTCTGTTGGTAAGACATGATGGTTTTTGCTTTTCTTCATCAAACAAAGCACCAAACACAAAAAACTTCAACTGTTCAAAATAAAAGCGTCTACATTGGATCTTATTCTTCCAACAAGAATGACTTTTTTGGTTTTATTTCAAATCTGTTTGGTGCACAGAGATTATACAGGGTCCAAATAATCCCCTAACTAGCTGTATGAATAAAATATCAAGGCACGAGAATGATAAAGGCAGAGTTACAAGAAGTCTTTTATGTTGGAAAAGTAATATTCCTTGTGACCTTTGACACCAGAAAGCATGCATGTTCCACATCATCAAGAGTGAGACAAAGCCGGGAAATGGAGAGTGCACATAGGAAGGGAAGGATGGAAGAGGTGGTGAGAGAAGTGGCGAGGAAGAGACTTGGTGATGGGGAGGGCCTGAAGTCAGACATCAAAGAACCCATCTGTCAAAAGTGCAAATTTCTTCCCCAACAGAGACCAAGCAGGGCGCCTTTTCGAATTGAAAAACAAGTACACGAGTGATTTGGGGAAACTGGTGAAAACACGTTCACATATTTATTAATGTGTTTAAAAATAAATGCAAAAAGAAAGCAGCTAAATATTTCCACCCATTGCCTGAGACACTGAACCCAGCTACACATTCAGACTGACTCCAAAGGCCAGCAGAAGAGCAAGGGAGAGAAGCAGATGGCTTTTTTCAACCTGACCCCAGGAAGTCGGAAGAAAAGGACACTTACCGGGCTACGTCTCTGTGACCAGCAAAAAGGAAGAGAGAAGAGATACCTGGTCAGAGAGTGACAAATCAGTAAGGCAACATATTCACAGAGTCAGGAGAAAAGGAGCTTTCGCCTGTCAGGTTCTGGGATGAGGACGAGAACATGTTTTAAAGAGGAAATCGCATGTTTGCTGCTCTCACATGATGTGAGAAGTTGCTTCTGCAGTCGGATAATTTAAGCCTCTCAGGGTGCAGAGGCAAATTATTTGTTGTAGTATTTCTTGTTGTAAATAGGACTATTTTAAAATCGAGAAGGCATTATACTTCATACTCAGCTCTACTAAGCGCATCCTGAGATGTAGTGCGCAACATGAACCACCCGAGGACAAGGATGACATATATTCAACTCAGACGTAATCTTCCCTGGGACGCCTCTGGGACTGGGACAAACCAGACTTTTGTTTGCTTTTGTTTGTATTTGTTGAGCAGCTTAACAAAGTGAATAGAATCCTGCTGACAGCAGTGAACATCCATTCATGTAGGTACGCTTAATATCAGTAAAAAAAAAAAAAAAAAGTGTCAAAACAAACACACATCCTATTTACCAGCTTATCTCACATTTTACAGCAGATAAATTGATGCATTCAGAGGAAGTAAAACACAACATCAAGACCTTGCAAGAGATTTTACATATAGTTTGTGGATTCTCCACCATAGCTATCCTCTTACATCAAGGTTCATCCTTTCATCAAATCACGTTTGTTTGAAAAATGTCTCAAATGACATGTAATCATGTTGCATTTGCTTTCCTTGTCTCGATGAGCCACTGCTCTCTATTGAAATCCCCATATCAGCCCAAGTCACATCCCCATTGCATCAATCCTCTTCCTCACTATTGTGCTTGTTCCAGTTGTGCAGTGAGCCATGAGTGAGGTAAATGTGGCTGGGACATACTGGGCAAATAACCTCAAGTCTCTGGATAAACTGGTGCACTGCACAGCAAAATGCTGCATGTGCTAACCAATCATTTTCTCCTCGCTGGACACTACAGGAAATGAGTGGTGATCACTTTTTAGCCTGTGTCAAACAAAACCATGGAAAAACAGCAGATGAAAAAAATGTAAATTCCATCCTTGACCGTTTCCTTGCCTCTTCTATTATTGGTGGACTCTTTTTCCAACTAAGAAGTGAGAGCTCAAAACCCCCAGGAACCAATTATAATGAGATTTAACATATCTTAGTCAGCGAAAACAACAAAAGACATCACTCTTTTACTAAAGTACTTGTGCAAGAGAATCAATGGCAACACGTGTACATAAGAAAATCCTCCAAAAACACTCTCAAACCCAAAAAGAGAGTTTGAAAAGTAAAACCAATAGGTATCCCTTATATATGTCATATTTTATAAATATCTGAAGTGAATATAGATGTTTAGTAGATAGAAATGTCTACTAAATGTATGAAATGTAATGGATGACGTTGCTTGTTAAACTGTTACAAAAAAAATTAAAAATAATAAAGAAAACCAAAAGCAAGCAATTCCAGAGTCCTCTCCAGAGGTTAGCATCATTAGAAGCAGAAAATTAGAGTAAAAAAATAAATAAAAGAAGAGAATGAATGTGGAAAATAATGAGACTAGAGTTGAAGCAAAAGCATTAGATTACAAAAAATGTAAAAAAAAAACAAAAAAAATATGTGTAAACGATTTCAATCATTATAACCACCCTAATTACACAATACAGTCTAGAAATTATCTGCCATTAAATAAATATCTAAATAATGGAAAAATTACAGCTATTAATCTAAAAGGATGTCAGCAGTATTAACAAGCAGCTGTGCTGCTGTTGTATTAAAAGAAGAGCAAAGTCACAAGTTCAGCCCGAGGCTCAAATTATACTGTTTTACTGTTCAAATTTGTTCAAGGAAAGAGAACTAGAAAGACTCCTTTATCATGGAGCCCTGTAAACATCTGGCTGCCCTTTCTTACTTTTCGTCCAACATTTCATGACGAGTTCACAGCCAAGGTTACCCGGAGTTGCCAAGGAGAGGGAGTGACGTGCCTGATGTCATTTATGAGGAATTGGAAAAAGTGCAGCACAACAAAAACCTGACGCTAAGTTGAAGAGATGGAAAATAACTACTTTAACTATGGGGAAGATGTCAAGATAATGGCTCCTGTGACTCTATTATTTAAATTTAAGAAAGAGCCATGGACAAAATCACTTTGCAAACACAGCACAACACAGATTAGAACAGCAACATAGTGATAGAAATATATCTGAATATGTCCAGATGTCAGCATTGGCTGTACAAAAACACTGGAAAAGACCTTCATACCATTTACAACACACATGTGAATGGCCATTTATTAGCCATGGAGGGTTAACAGAACCAGCAGGTGAACACATTAAATTATTGAGTCTAGAAGCTCAAATGACCAGAGCCAATCTCACAGCACAGCAGACTGACACACAGGTTCGTTGTGGCCACTTTCCAATCTGAATTATTCAAAGGAGGC
This sequence comes from Lagocephalus sceleratus, assembly GCA_911728415.1. NCBI lineage: Eukaryota > Metazoa > Chordata > Actinopteri > Tetraodontiformes > Tetraodontidae > Lagocephalus > Lagocephalus sceleratus. The sequence continues at coordinate 3,899,755 of CAJVRN010000030.1, read as the reverse complement.
ATCTCGCTAACCGTCCCCACTGAGGAATTCCAGAATCGTGGTCGGAGGCTGAGAGGGCCTCTCTGCTAATTACAGACCATATAAGAGGAATGTGTGCTTGAATTTGGACTCATTAACTCAGTCGCATTACGGAAATCATGAGAGTTACAACCTGCTATTTTGGAGGGATGCATACAGCAGTCAGCTGTGGCGGCACATGTGTCCTGTGGCTAACAACACCAGATAGTTAGAGAGCAATAACATGGACATACACGCAATATATTATATGTAACATGTGGACAACAAACGCAGCAACATCTGTGTGCATATGAAAAAAAAACCCCCACGAATCTGGAAAACTGGTGATAAAAAAAAGACCCACACACATAAAGCAAGGGAAAAGGGCGCACACAAGTCCAGTAATGAAATGTGGCAGTGCGAGGGCAGTGATGTCAGGGTGACTCACCACAGGAGAAGGAGACAGAGATATGTTGCCTATGGAGGCCTTGAGCTCATCAACCGTTGGAGCTGCTACGACGCGATCAGCCAGCAGGGGCTTGATCTTGATTTTGAACTTTTTTCTGTGGTCTTCCTCTTCTTCTGACTCGTCAGAGGAGAAGAACGGGGACTTCTTGGTGACAGGAAGTAATGCGGCATTAAGGAAACAGAGCCCAGTCCGACATTCGCGTTCTGATGCTTCACACCTTAGTTGATCAAGTTTAAGATCAGATATTCCGTCACGGCTGGCCCAGGGACGTGCTGGTGTAAATATAGAGACACTTGAGATGTGCGCTGTAACCTGATGTACCGCCATCATAACAAATATTGAAATAGAATAAATCACATCATTACTTGAGAGAAGTGCCATCAAGGGAATAAAGCAATCATTCCAAAAGGAGGACTTCTCTGCGGCTTCCCGTTGGAGCCTGCTGCATCGATGACTCATCCCTCTGTTTTTTTATTTAGATCTCGGTTAGCTGGGCTTTTTCGCACACCGCTTGGTGGTTGACACACATTGTCTTCGCGGTGATACCGAGATGAATCGGTGTCCTGACACGTTAACAAATCCAATTTGCCGTGTGACAGATTTGTTAACTTTGTAAGGATATCTCCCTCTGAATCATCGTCGGGTCTGATGCTGTAGCCCTCATCGTCCACCTCAGGGGAGTTCTGAAACACACAGCAGCCAATAACAGCTAATAACATTAAATGCATGATAAACAGATATAAAAAAAATAGAGGTTAATAGACCATTTAATTCAATCAGTTTTCCCATTAAATAAAGTATAACAAATGATACATGAAAAAACAATAACCCTCTATAACCCTAATTATGATAAGAGATGCATGATATTTTCCTTCTCCAAGGATTAGGGTTCGGGTTAATAATAAAACCCAATAATTATTCAGCCTTTGCAGATACAACATTGCTTTATTCATCTTGTAATAATTGTGATCTATGTCCATGATATACTTACATATCTGTCCCAGTCAATTTCTCCATAGAAACCATTTGGAGCCCCATTGCTCTTCTTCTGAGACTGAAAACAGACAGGCAGTTTGATTAAATTCCCAGCAGACGTTGATGATACAGTACATTCAATATCCTGCACAACCAAATGACTTCTATGTTATCAACAATAGCTCCTTCTGTCTGCTCTGAATGCCATTTCAAATTTCGCCCCCTGTTGTACCGTTTGTATACGTTCTTATATTTGTATTTACAAAGCTAAATGACCGTGCTTGCTATATGACATGTTAACAATCAGGCTGAGGGTTGATCTTGCCAGACTTGCCAGTGCTGGATTATATTTCCAGAATTCTTGCAGCCCCAAGCACTTCAGGGAATATATGACGTTTTTTTTGCTGTGTTTTCTCAAAGCCTCCTTGGAGAGCTTGTTAATGAAAAGGTAGCTGAAACAGCAGCTCTGGTGGCTGACAGATGATGGGAGGAGCCTCAGCTCTAATCTACTGACTATTTATGCTAAAGATCTCTACTGTAATCCAAAGAAACTACAGATTAGGTTTCAGTACCTCTTGTGGCTCCTGACAAGTAAAAAAAGAAAGACAGTAAACATAGTTGTGTATAAACAGACCAGATTTCCACCAGTATTACATGTGTTACAAGTATCTAATTCATTGGCTGATAATGTAATGAATGTATTTTTGTTACTTACCCCTCCGTCTCTGTCTGGAGAGCCCCTGTGAGGATTTAAAGAAGAGGGAAGATGTAAGAGTATGACACTACGGATGTGAGAGCTTCATTTTGATAGGAGCTGCCCTGCAAAGCAAATGAGCTGCAATAGTAAAGTGGACATTCACGAAAAAGAAAATCACACCGTCAGCCCTACATACTCCTTCAGACAGAAATTCCACTCTCACTGACAACAGGAGGCTTTAAAAGCAACAATTTGCCGTCTACTCCCAGAGCTAATGGCGCTATTAAGACTCAAATCTTGCTGTGTTTGCATACTTGTAGATGATTTCAGCTATATTAGCTTAATGAAATAATAAAAATAAAATGAGATAAGCAGTAGATAACAGATGGACCAGGGGTTGGAATTGCACCTCTGCTCTCCTAAACTAAAGTACGAATCATCAAAATGTGCTTTGAAATAATGGAACTCACGTTGAGTCATTGTCCTTTTCTTTCTTCCGTATCCCAAACGCCTTCCTGGTACGTTTTTTCAGTCCTGAGACGTCAAAGACACAAGGGTTATAAAGTGTCAGCTGCCTCTGTCAACAAGGAGGTTAAACCATCTTATCTAGTATTGACTGGCTGCATTCAGCAGAGGCCCAAAAATGCATCCATGGCCATTGCAAATGGACCGACGGCCTTGCAGCTCTCAAGGAATCTGTCAGCGATGCAAAATTCATTAGCAGCGTAAGAATCAATGCATTGCGAGTTTAACAAGGACGGCCCAGACAGACAACCGAGCTGGTAAAATGCAATACATTAAGCTATAACACACTGTCAGTCAAGAGACACGAGCATGTAAGTGGCAGAGCATATATCTGGTAGAGATATAGATTAAGACCATACATATTTAGCCCAACCTTTTTTTCTGCTGTTCATAACTTTCACAATTCTCAGCTCCATCAGTGCAAGACACAGCACTCGAACATCAATGGAATCAGTCGCCATAGGAGGGAGTTTAGTGCAATCCAGCTTGTAATTTCAACTCAAAGCTTGCACAATCAACAGAGATAAATTAATCTTACCCCAGATGAAAGCCCAGTTGTCCCCCTCCATTTTGGTTTCAGTAGTATGACTTACATTCTTCTGAAGTCATCGTCTCATGACCAACTGTCCAGCAGACATGCATACCGAGATACTGAGCTCAAGAGTAACAACATGAGACTATAGCTCACTAAACCACACACACACAGAGCTGACACACGCTGTTCTATATTACATTTCCTGCAACCTTTACAACTTAACTTGTTGTCACGAGACGACTTGCACATACATAGAGAATTAAGTCTCACTGACAAAGACTAGGGCTTGTTCTTGCACACACAAAAAGCATGTGTCCCTGCAAGAATTTTAGGAATATGCGCAGAGGTGTTTAGATGAGAAACTAGTCTTGTTCAATATTGATGGACCACGGGCGATCAGGTTTAAGACAGCAGCAACTGTCTGGATAAAAGCCACCAATGTCAGGACATTAGCACCCTGAAACTAGAGGCAGGTCCAGGCTTGAGTGAGACACTGCGGGCTCGTGTCATGTTAATGTTCTTTCTCTTTGTATTAGTAGGTCATTCTGGCATACTCTGCACATATTAATTCACCTTCTACAGAAAAGGTTGTTGCTTTCTCATTGAACTTCAATCAATCAATCTGACAACAGCAACAGCATGATTTCTCTGCCATTACATAATAAAAAATAATTTAAATAATTTGCATGCAACATTGTAAAGAAAAAAAACTTGATTTGAACATTTTCTTCAATATTTTATCATTTCCTTCATGAAATAAAGCTGAAAAACTTTTGAAATTTTAACCAAATTCAAAAGATAAAACAGCGAATATTTTTCTCCAGATTTCGATTGGCTTAAATGGAACTGAATGATGTTGGTGTGTAAGAATACATGAAACTGCATGGCAGGGGTTAATTAATGGAGAAGGAAATAACAGAGCATGTGGTACACCCTGTTTAATGACTTAATAGCTTCCGCTCAGAGGGACTCTAGCACAAGTGCTAACGTAATTAGTGGTCTTTTCTCAAGACACAGTAATGCAATTCTAGAAAAAGCTAAAGGGCATGGAGTCTAACAGGCTACACCACTGCCAAAGCCAAAACAAAGCGCACTACAGGGAAAGTAGATACGTACGCTGCAAAAAGTAGCTCCTGAATGAAATCAGGCAATATTTGTCAGGTCTCAAATAGGGTTTAAAAACGAGGGATAAACTTGGCAGAGGGGAGGCCAACCTAAAATGGGTCGAATGCAGTAACAACAAGCTGACAACAGGAGAAAGTAACGACCACACAGAGCAGCAGAGGGTATTATTACTACAGCTGTACGGTCCACCCTTCATCCTACAGGAAGAGGTTTCCACAAAGATCATGAAAACTTTCCCACCATTCTGTGGTCATAAGTGTACTGGCATGTGCTCTTATTTTAGATTACACCAGATTTTCACAAACTCTCAGTTTTGTCCTGTTTTTTTTAAAAAAAAAAAAAAAAAAAAAAAAAAGCAGCCTTTTCTTTAAGCTCTTTGTGTGGATGGAATGAACAGACATAATTTAACAAAAATCTCCTAAATTATGAACATGATCTATAGGCAGTACAGAGCAAAGTGGGTTCGAAAACAACATTCCACTGTGTAGGTAGAAGAACCACGATTCCATGTACCTCTTCAGATGGTTATAATACTACCCTGAACCAACCTAGAAGTAGAACTGAAGAATAATTCCTTAAAAACCTTAAGAATTGGTTCTTGGTTTTACTAATTCACTTAATTCAGTTGTTATTCAACACCAGCGTATCTGAAATGTTATAAAGGAGGCTATTGTTTTGGATCATGTGTATTGTGCACATTGGAGCATGCTTAGGAATAAGAATGAAAGGGTTAAGTCGTGAGGATGTCTGCTGGGTCAGTGAGTTCACAATGGACAAGAAATATGCATTCTTTTATGAGCATGCAGATAAGCAGATGTGAAACTGGTGGAACAAATTGAATGCTCGCAGGTACAGAAGCAAACGGGCAGTAAGCTTACACACAAGCAGACTGGAAACAATGTTAAATATATAATAATGCAGCAGGCAGGCACCGAGACAGACACGCAGAGAGACAGGTAGGAATACTGCAAACAGCATGTCTGAAGCGCTTTCGTAGCAGTGACTCATCCGACCTCCTGGCCCTGAGAGGCAGGATGATGAAGACACAGATGATAAAGCAAAGCTGCTCAACACTTGCAGATGCACAATTGTTGACCTTGCAATGCTGAGGCAGAAATTATTATCTGGAGGAGAAATGTAGCTTGGAGAAAGCAGCCTCCATCTTATTCCATGGACTGTTTCTGCAGCACTCTGCAGTCTATTTTTGGCTTCACTTTTTCATTTTAGTCCTGATTCACATAAATAATGAACAAACATGTTCATAAACGTTTTAGTGCTTAAGGATTTATTATTATTAGTGGCTGATGTTATCTATGACACATGAAAACATCTTATAGGGGATGAAGGATGCGCAGCAACTCTGATTTCCCTCTGTATTTTTTTTTAATATCTTGCTGCCTACTGGTATTGTATAAAACTTTAATGGGATAATGCGTAACCCAGCGCAGAGATGAGTTACTGAGGCTGTGATAGAGAGTTGTGGGACATGACTTACCCAACAGACGCTGGAGCAGACAAGCCAGTGAGATAGCATCGGGCCTCAGGCGGAAACTAAACATAACATTTGGACAGACTGAATATCTCGCAGTGCTACATTTAGTTGTAGATCAGGTTGGTTAAGATGTTTAGCGGTGCTTGCATGTGCCCTAAATCTGCATTGTTATGAAATAACTATTAAATTTAGTTTGTTTTCATTTTCATGAGTAGTTATTGGTGATGTTGACAATGTTGTTTATTTTTGATGCTGGATTTGAGAGTTGTTTTATTGTTGTTTTTAATTTTACGTGGCTTTAAAAAAAGCCTCCACATCAGCAACGACAATGGAAGAGTGTCTGTGATTGTGTGAGAGCGTCAACAAAGAGACGGTGTCAGTTTGCGTTTGTACCCGTGCTAAAATTAGGCCTCGACTGAAATGTCCAGGTGGCTGTGAGATATTACCTGAAACCATGTCCCCGGAAAATACACTGGAACTGGAACTGATGGGGTTGCTGACTGTTTGTTACAAAGCCACCCAAAAACAAAAAGTTGTCATTTAGCATCATTACTTGTCTGAAAGGAAAGTGGGTCAGGACCAGAGAGCTTTCCCCAGAATGCTGACAGCTGCTGCAAAAGACGGTTTACCACAGGAAGTTGTTGACAATGTATTGCTGCTCTAAATACATCTATGATCAATAATATCTATTTATAATTACAAATTTAGAGCATAATTGATTGCTGCCTGTCTGTTTATCATCCACCATCTCTTAGTTTCCATCTTATGACTCCCTGCAGCATCACCGGAGACCCAGAGACAGTATGAGACAAACCCGACCCAGACTGCAACAGACTGGCTCTTAACGGTATTTTTCAGCTCTTAGACACACAGAGAAGCTGAATTCCTGCATGACTGTCCTTCTATTGACAACAGACCAGAGGCAGGCGGCAGAAGAGTGACTCCAGCTGATGCTCAGAGCTCTGGGGCTCAACGTAGTCTCACGCATGGAACCAGCAGATAAATCACTATGTGATTCAAAACCACACACTGTAAAACACTGGAAACTTATGGCTTCATAAATTCATGCCGTGAAAGTTTAAGCCCAGCATTAGCACACTTCAAAAGTAATAACAAATGAAATAAATCAAGAATTCGAAGTAGAAGTATAAACATCAAGATGTGTAAATTACATAACAATAAAAATAAGTACCTACACATCTCCTGAAATGAAATGGTTTGAGAGGTGGAATAATTCTAATTCTAATCAGTTCTTGTTAAAATGCGCCTCAAATACCATCTGACTTGATCCAGGAAAGATCAACTGCTCTTCCAGCCTGCATGTCTTAATTAATCTTCAGAACAAAGAATTAGCCTCAATTGCATTTTTACTCTACAGCCCTGTAAAAAACACCAACAAACAACAATGGGGTGTATCATCTGAAGCTCAAGGGAATATCTGTTGCAAGTGTATCCTCCTCCTAGACTTTCATCAGTTGTTTATAAGAAGGAAGTCTCCATCAGTTATGGAGATGTAATAAACAACTAACTTAAACGGATGCTGTGACAACCAGCAAGTTTTTCATTCACTCAACAGAATTATTTCTGTCAGCTCAGATGGTTCCCCAGGTTAATTTAATTCAGAATGCAGATGCTGCCGTCTTTTCCAGCAGCCAATAAAGAGAATGTGATTACTCTGCCAGTTACACCAATATCCCATTGCCAGACAAACTTGTGTGAGAAAAAGGGGGAATGGAGACGATGAAGGCCGAACGAAAGGTTTCCACATGAGCAGCAAGCAGTGCCGCGCACGTGCACCAACATGCTCCATGTTGGTGCACGTGAGCGTGTGATCTTCTACAGATGAGGCTTGACAGAATGTTGATTTGTATCAGTAGTTCAGATGGAGCCTGGTCATGTCCTCGTTGCGCCAGAGTACCACAGGAAATTATGAAAATAACAACAATCACGAAGCCGAAAAGAGGAGGAAGGACAAAGAATGAAAAGACTCACTGAATAGAAAGAAGTGCCTGGGATTTTTGGAAAATGGGTAAGGACAGAAAAGCGTATTTCATCTTATTTTGCCTATAATTGAGATGTGATCAAATAGTCGACCTTCCTGCTTCACACAGCTTCTCAGTTTTTTCTGGTTTAGTCGGACCACCCACTCCATCTTAACTGTTCAGATTACAGATTTATTCATCTTTACTTTCCAAAAGCAACCCACAAACTGTGTGTGCTGCAATAAAATATGGCCTTATTAAATCATTATTCATAAAAATCAGTGTCTGCTCCTTCTTATACTCCACAATTAAAGAAACAATTATAGAAGCAAACTGGCATCCCAATGTGTGTGTGAGGGGAGAGAACGAGCAGGAGAAATGAGAGTGACATATGGAGGAAACGGTAGTTTTAACCACAATATCTGAAACCATTTTGGGGGAATAAGCCATCAATCTGAATGTCACTGGAAGATCCAGCAGCCTAGCGTGATAGAAATTCTCGCAGTGTGCAGCAGATTGAGGCTGCACATGCCATCATTTTACTCATTTATACTATCATTAAGATACAGTAAATAATGACCAAGCACGCAGGATAAAACCATTAAAAGCGTGGTCATTCTGCTGATTCCATCCAGTTGTGCATGTGAAACAACATGTAACACTTGTACTTCAGATGTACCAATTAGATGTTTTAAGCCCTGACACACATTTGGCATCAGGATCATTATTAATGAATAAGTTGTGTTGTGTGGAAAAGAGGGATCAGAAGTGTGATATAACACATGCATACTGACTGATCAAAAACAAATATCGCAAATAACAATGTAATATAGGCCATCGCTCTGATAAACACTGGTGTGTCACAGAATATTCATGCAAGACTCTCTTCTGTGCCACAGAAAACAGTTTCAATCTCTTTTGCATTCTGTTTAACGTTTTTTTTCAGTCCTGCCCAGGGCACAGGAAAAATATTCTTAGTAAATGCATATTCTACTAAAATGCTGCAAAATGGCGGATGGTGCGACAAGTACATCATGTGCTACATGATTCCTGAAAAAGTTACAATCAAGCCAAGACGTTAAAATAATTCACAGACACAGATGCATACTGATGCACAACACATCACAAAATAACAGCACACAAAATAATGCATGTTTTACCTAAAAATGTGTTGTTACAGTTACAAATTCAAGCACATCTTCAATATTATAGAAAGGAGTGAGATATATGATGTGTGCTCCTTAGTTTCTAAACATGTGTGTATTTTACAGTCCTACATGGAATTGCTGCAACATCCCCAGTTGAGCAGTTGTATTGCTGAATGACCAAGTGTGAGAATCTTTTCAGATCTAGGGCCCACATTGCCCTGCTGATGTGACATTAGACTGTAGGCAAAAAGAAGCCACGATAAAACCAGTCCCAACCCGCAAATAATATTAGTGAATAGTATTAAAGCATTAATACCATTAAAATGGCCATACAAGATAATATCAAAAATACTCTGCAGACATATTTCATCATTGCTGAAGAACCTAGAATGTAGAGCAGTGGATCACACTGGGACTGGATGACAGCGACTTTCAACGTGTGCTTAAGTTTCACAAATATGCAGCTTTTTTTAAGCTTATGATTCTCTCTCCTTAAGTTGATCTCTGAAGAAAGTACAAAACCACCAGTGAAAATCAATCCTACAACAGAGCCATATAATAATAAAAAAAGCAATCTGCTATGATTCATCCAAATATATGCTGGTACAAAACTGGTGACACTCCAGCATCAATTGGGGCTCATTTATCTGTCGCAGCAAGCTGAATCTGTGCTCCCTGGGAGAGCACGAAAGGCCGCGATGTACCTAAAGCCGGAAAAATATGGAAAATTCAACATCAGCCGAATTTGACACAATTCAAAGAAAAATGCATCTTCTTTACCTTGTAGAAAACAGAGCTGTATTTAGCTGACATTTATTCTTATTCACTAGAGTAGGACTGCACAGTAGGGAAAAAACAATATTTTTCTGGATTCTATCTACTCTGGTGATGTCCAAAATGAATTGTGTTTGTAACACAAATATCACACAGCTGCTGTACGAAATGTTTTCATTTCAGGTGTTTCTTGTGCTTAAACGGAGGCTTATATGTACAAACAAGCAGCATGTAGACGTTTAAAAATTCCCCTCTATCACAAACCTGCCATCCAGTCCTGAACCCACGTTAAACGCTGCTGCGCTGACACGTGCTGTTTGTCTCTGCCTACATTCTCCAAGAACTTTCAGCCCCATTTAGTTTGCCCACATACAGCCCCCCACCCCCCTCTTAACCTTTTAATCCCTGCCTGATCGCTGCATCTCTGAACTAAACCAGTATCATTCCAAACGCTGCTAATCTCTTCCTGTAGCTGTGTCTCTGCATCACTGTGCTCGTGCATCATCTGCTGATTGGAACTGACATCTGTTTGCGCTGGTCTCACAGCCATCCTGTACAAATATACACACCCCACCATACCAAAGCAAATCCAAAACCATGGAGAGAAGGATCTTCCTACACATCAAACTTATATTAAAAAAAAGATAAAATGCTAAATCTCTCAGCTTGAATATTAAACAGTAAAAAGATATTCACTGTCTAGAATGAACTGTGTTTTAAATAAGAAAAGCAAAGCTAGATAACATAACTTAAAATTATTTTTATTTATGATACGTAAACATAGTGGTCACTCTCCATTAAAATTTAATGCATTTTAAAAATATATTAAATTACAATTTGTGGAAAAAGTAAAAAAAAAAAAAAAATTCATCTTTGTTTGAATCTAGCAGAGACAAATGAGTCAATGCCAAGTCCTAACAGTCAACTTGGGACCAGAATGTATTGTGAAGCATATTAATTTTATAAGGCCAAATACATCCAATTTCCCTGAGGGCTTCCATGTCATGGTGTCTATTCACCACTCCTTTTAAAATATTAAACAAGTGTATGCCAATGCCAATGAAAACAAGAAAACTGAAAAAAAAATTGAATAAATGGAATGAAATCCGAAATGGGCCCAAAACAACCTCTCTATTTAAAGAAAACCTTCTTTAAATCACCCTTTTAATCCCATGAGCTGTTTGTCTCTGGGAAAGTAAAAACAACAAGGACATATCTCTAAAACCATTCAGGCATTTCGTGATGATCTTTTCCTCTGCTCCCTCTCCATATCTCTGTCCTGCTCCCTCCCTCTGGGAGTCTGACATTGCTGCTCTCATGCTATCCTCCTTGATCATTTGGACTCATTTTAACCTCATTTTAACTCAGTATGGGTTTTCTTTTCTTGCCCTGGAGTTGCTTAAGCACATTTCACACTCCCTTCCTCAGTGCCAGCCTGCGTACACTACAGCTAATACGAAACAATTTAGTGTATCTGGACTCGCACTAAATCCTGACTCAAGCAGGGAGCGTGTGTGTAAAATCAGCTGGCCTGGACTGACCTGTGTGACATGGATGAGATCAGTCAGGACTTTTCCTCAAAGATGGCTGTCCGCCTAAACCAAGCAACCTGGGGAAAAGGCCCTTGGTATGGATTATAACCGAGACCTCGACAGGGCAGCCACTGGCTAAGTTCCAGAGATCTTGTGATGGAGATGGGAAGAAGTTCCAGAAGGTCAACTGTCACTACACCAATGTGAGACTGGAGCCCCTCCTCAGTCACAGACACGTGAAAAAACATGTGGAGCTCCTGTGGTCTGATGACGCCAAGACAGAGCATTTGGGCTTGGATTCTAAGAAGCATGTTTGGAGGAAATCAGGCACCACCTTTCAGCAGCTGGAGATACAGGCTGTGGGCTCGGAGTGCTCAGGGCCGAGGAAAGGTTCCAGTAGGAAAGGTTCCGCAGAACAACACAGGGACAGTGTGGGACAGGACAGTCTGTGGGACCACCGTGTGAATGTCCATGAGTGACTCAACTACATGTTTGCCTTCTCCATCTTGCTCATTTAGGCCCATCTGGTGTTAGCATTTATGTAATATATGTTATTACAATCATGAATCTGATTCTTTAAATGATGTATCAACTAACATGAAGATAATGTTCAATATTTCCTCCAAAAATAATATATATTATTTATTCTGACTGATGCATAGCTAAAATAGGCAAATAGCTTTAATTCACCAAGTAGATCTACTGGTTTCAAAGATGTCCCTCCTACTGAGCTGCAATGCCGGAAATTCTGGAAAAGTGACCAACAGGCCAACGACTACTGTTTACACAAATTTATCTTTCAAATATTTCATGCTAATTATGTGTTGAGACAGATATTTGGACCTGCATCAATGAGCAGAGCAATGACTGAAAGGCACAATTGAGAAGGTTTTTATCTGCATGCATGGATCATCCTTTGTGTTTTTGCCCCTCCACCTCCACAGCAAATCGCTACCTAAAAACCAAACAACATTTACACTCAGGAGCCTCCACCTAATGCAGAGACATGATTGAGCCTTATGGCTGCAACCATCTGCAGCAGAATCATTCTGAGAAGGGAGCAGGGCTAACAGGCGTCATATACTTAGATGTCCGTAAACATCATCAATAATCATATCGTCATTATTTCCAATTGTCTTTGTTTATTGCTGTCTGAATGTTGCGTGTTGAACTGGGTCAGTTATTACATTCAACAGCAACTCCAAAATCAGTTCTATGATATTTAAGGTAATAAACTGTTAACCCATCAGGATTGGCTTTGTGTCCTCTCCGCCATTTACTCTGAAACATTACAGTCAAAGGTTTATCTATAATTTCAGCCCTGCAAGCTTTAAATACATGACAGTCTGATTCCAAACCGGGATTAACCAGATGAGAATTCTGAAGCTTGGAGACAAGAGGAAACTGGGCAACTGCCCGCCCTTACTCACAACATAGTGACTTTGACACATTCTGCTGTGGGACTGCTTTGTTCATTATACTATAGGGAAAAGTGTTTACTACAAAAGATGCAATTGGTTTGTTACAATGCAAGGCTGAAAGACTGGGAGAATCCATACTCATTCCCCCTTTTTCTTTTGCAATATTTCAAATACATAGAAGTGGGAAAATGTAACCAAACAATTGCTGGCACAAATTGATTTTAGTTAGTGATTGATCTCCAATTCATTTAATTAATAACGCAGTGTGAAACTCATATTAGCACCTAATTTTAAACTCTAATGGAATCAGAAATCCCCCGATGGGCCACACAGAGCACTACCACCACTCACACAAACTTCTGCAAAGCAAAAAAATGATTATTGTAAGTGCTACCAGACCCCTAAATTATGGATGAAAGCAGAGGAAGAGAGCGAAGTTCTAGGTCTGGTTTTACGTATTTGGTTAAAAATAGTCTCATCGTGACAATTTACTGAAGGTCACAGTTTAACGGTTATAGCACATGAAGCATTTTCTCTCCTTTAATAAATGGAAGCAGGTCGTCATCATTATGTTCTATTATTATTCAGAATACTACAGTTACAACTACTATTACTACTACTTGCTAATAGTAGATTTGCAATTGAATGCAATGTAATCACCTCTCGTCTACCCTACGTGACACTAAGGGACAACCTTGTTGGCCTTGGCATGAGTCTTTAAAAAGCAGAGCTAAAAAGGATTATCATCCAATTTTAACACCTGACTGTAATCCTGCCTTCACACAACCTATGCTAATCCTGTGCTAGCCATGCTAATGGGAAGGAAGTAGTGGGTAGACAGGGCTGCTTTTTTATTTTCCTGGGAAGTGTTACTTAACAACTTGACCCATGACAAATGCGGCTGACAGTCCGAGGCCATTCCTGACAGTCGGATCGCGTGAAATAATTCCTCACATCGTTCCATAGACTTTCAACGGAAAGCCTAAACGTGCATTGGGCAGGAAGAGGGAAACTACTATTACTGTTATTAGGTGCCATCATATTATACTGTGGAATTCAATGTTGCATAATAGGAATGTGTCAATCAGCTGCCGTCCCGTTTGCAGCATCACTGTCGTGAAATATATCGTTACCTCCGCTCCAGTTTCATACACTTGACTGTAAATACAGCCCACTGCTACATCAGGAAAAATGATATCCTTATTCTATCACTAACATATACACAGTGAGACCTTTCTGATGGCCAAGGATCACTTTGGGAGTGTCTGTGTTTTTGCTGGATAATGTGACCCATCAGCATTAATCAAATAAGAGCCATAACTATCTAATTGGTCTTTATTTCCAATTTTGGAATGCTACTATTGCACAGTAATGAGCCAATCATTCAGTTAAATGTAACAAACAAAAAAAAAGAGAAGACTGGATTAGATTATTTTTGACACAAACCTTGATTAACATTGCATAATTTTCCTCAGAGGAGCAGCACATCTAGTCGCTGAGGTCATCTGATGTTATATTTACTGTAAGAGACCTAATGTTACATGATCATGTTACATTCTTCTTAGCACTGGTGTGATAAAATGGCCAACTGATTTTTTTTTAAAACTCTCCTGTAAGAGATCACTCATAACAGAGAAGACATTTATTCCTCTAAGCGCTTGCTCTTTATATTTGCTCAGTGATTCAGAAGAAAGACTTTAAATGACACGTCGGGAAAGTTGGACATTACAGAAAGCAAATAGCACGAGCAAAAGTGGCTTTTGAGAATTTTATGCAATGTGAAAGCTTACATAATGCAAGGTTGAGTCAGTGCACATTAGCATAGTGTGTGTGTGTGTGTGTGGCTTCTAATCCAAGAAATAAGCAGTGGTCAATAAATATAGAGCAACATGTGTGAATATGAAAGAAAAGGACTACTAGCAGCTACTATATTACATAAACAGATGGATGGAAAAGGCTTCCATGCAGCAGCTGCAGAGCTGTAGGACCAATTTTTCTCCATCACTGGCCTTTCCGCCTGATGATGATGTCAGCAATTAAAGGGACATGTAACCGAAACAACCACTAAAGCCGTGGCTGCTCCCTCGTTACATTCAAATCCAACAGCAGCGGATCGGTTCACGGGAGGGTGCGAACAAATACACGAGTCCACGCACCCCCCCCCACCCTGACAGGCAGGCTGCAGGAGCGCTGGGTGAAATGGCAGTTTGGTAGGAACAGGAGAGTGTCAGAGCTGGCCATACAAAGACAATTTATACAAGTGAGCCAGCTGGGCACATAAGCCCTCCTGCACAATAAATCCAAATAATCCTTTATGGTGGGAAGCAGGAAAACGGGGGGGGGGTTAAGATACTTTGACATATGCACACATAGCCACCCCAAAAAAATGGTGCACACGGCTAAACCACAGTGACATTTGTGCCTTTAAAAGCAGGCATACACCAGAATGTATGCACTGAAAATGGCAGCATAACATTGAACCCCCCCCCTCCTGCACAAACATGCAGCAGGCTGCCTAGCACAAGGACAAGGACGTGACAGGGGAAAAGACAAACACCCTCACCTTCCATCATGGTTGCAGATTTTCATTCCTTTATCTCCAAAAGGGCCTGAAATGAGAAGATGGGGGTGGGGGGAGGAGGTGGGGTGGTGGTGGTGGGGTGAGGGGGGAGACAGGGAGAGGAGCCCCCGGTGAGCACAGAGATGCAGCAGAGCTGGTGGAGGAGCCGCGCATGAGGCTAACGCCCTGGCTAAGCGAGAGCCTCCGACACCCCCAGACGTCGGCTGTCAACTGACCCCGGGGGAGGGAGAGAGGCTGGAGGACCGAGAGAGAGAGACGGGAGGAGGGGGGCGGGCTGGGCTGGGCTGGGGGGGGGCGGCGGCGGCGGTGGTGGTGGTCGAGACCGAGCTGCTGATCAAAGCGAGGGGGCTTAAGCCATGGAGGATGCTGCTGCTAGTGCCGAGGATGCTGAGAGGAGGTGTGTGTGTGTGTGTGTGTGTGGGGGGGGGTTAGGCTAGCTGGAGGAGAAAAATAAATAAATAAATAAAAGATGGGAGGAGGGGGGCAGAGGTACTGAGGGGGCGGGGCTTGTGTTGAGGTCACGGAAGGCCTCGGCCAATCACAGCCCGCCTTTCTGGAGCCACGTGACTGGCAGCTTCGGTCTCCCGACGATGTCGCCCGAGAGAAGGCGACATTAACCTCGCTCTGTCGGCAAGTAACTGTCTCACAACCACACGCACACACACACACACCCCGAAACCCACACACGAGGCAAGCAAGGGTGAATCAGAATTGCACGGGGAGGGGTTATACACACACACACACACACACGCACGCACACACGCGCGCACACCTCGACCTTACCTTATATCACTGCAGTGTGCTGAGGCTGCGAGGTGAGCTGCCTTTAATTATCTCTCGGCAGAGTGAAGCACTTTTTCAAGCTAATTGACAACCCATTTTTTTGAGGACACACACACACATGCACAATCCCCAGTGTCTAACACAGCGCCAAATGTTTGCCCCGCACCATCCCGCAGAGTCACTATTCCTGTTGTGGCACTTCGCGAGTCCCTGCCTGACACCCACCCCTCTTTAAAAAGGGCGTGGCCTCACCCCCCTCCCCTCCAGAGTCCCCTCCCACCTCCCCGTCTCTTGACGCCTTCCCGTGCATGCCTTTCTTTCGCTCCCGTCGGCCGCGGTGCTTTCACGCCGCACCGGGACGAGGATCGATCGGCATGACGTCAGGCCAGGGCCGGGCACAGCTGCAGCCAATCAGCACTCGGGTCTGACGTCAGAGGAACCGCCCCCCCCCGCTCAAGTGGGTGTGTTCTTCGGGGCGTGCTAATTAATTATTCATGAAGGGCTGATGGGAGGCATGTGAACGTTGCAAAGAGCAGAGAAGACTGACAATTAGGCTTAAACGACAACAACAACAAACCCCACAGTGAATGGATGCGTAGTATTCACTTGCAAAAAACATACAAGCGTATTTATTATCTTGATGATCACACGTTGGTCATCTTTTGAGTCTATTCAAGTCAAACTTAAGATCATATGATTGACCCAAAACTGGTGCCTTTTTAATTTCCTGTCATCTCTGCCATGTCATTCTTGGTCAGTCAAATTCATGGCACATGGTACCGTTTGACTTCTTCCTCTCATCCTTCTCTTGTTCCAGCTCATCTAATTTCAGAGCAGATACACCTGAAGACAGGGCCACTAAACAATTGTCTTCTCACTCTAGAAAGTATTTAGTCATTTCATTTCCTTTTTTTGCTTTTCTACCGTGAACTATTTGTAGTATAAAGACAAGTGTTTACATTTTAGACGTTTTGAAAGTCAATTTCTCATCACTTTATCGCCTTTATTTTTACTCAGGTCATCTGAGAAGGCCATCCTTCTCCTATACTGCCATCTAGTGTTTTGAGAGCATAGTTCAACAACATAACGGGCATTTAATAGATTTAGATCAATTTAATAATTTATTAAATGCAGTATTCATGGCACTTGATTCACTTTTTTTATGTGCTCCGTGGAGGATTAGAAACAATAACACTCACCACACTCCCCTGAGAATAGCAAAGACTGCTTTTACGGTGCAAATCAGAAATGTGGTGGATGCACTCCCAATTGCACATAACACATTTCCATTATATATACATATATATATATATATTTTTTTATGTTTTACTCTGTGATTTTGCGTCGCTCTTTCTGACCTTTGTTCTTGCCCACCGGTAG
The DNA here is from genome assembly GCA_911728415.1 of Lagocephalus sceleratus. Taxonomy (NCBI): domain Eukaryota; kingdom Metazoa; phylum Chordata; class Actinopteri; order Tetraodontiformes; family Tetraodontidae; genus Lagocephalus; species Lagocephalus sceleratus. The sequence continues at coordinate 3,882,339 of CAJVRN010000030.1, read as the reverse complement.
GGTGCAGCATCGCTCTAGTCTGGTTATTTTCCAGGGACGTTCCGTTCAAGACATTCGAAAGCGTCAACCTCACACAGGTCATGAATAACCCCTCTATTAGCAGAAGCACAGGATGTCACCATCATTGTGACGCTAAGAACCAAGTGGTAGTGCAACATTCGGTACATTCAATATCCTGTAGTCTTGTGTCAATAAAAACATAGTTATATCACTTTAAGGACTGGTTAAATACAAGCACTACTTATAAAATATATTTTTTTAAAAAACCTCATCTGAATGTGAAGTGTTATTCCTAATTAGGAGGCTGTGAGAAATCATATCTGCAGCGAGATGAGAAGATGGAAGGCATCTGCCTGAAAGACTCACATAAACACCGCCTATATAAATGGCCCTTAGAGGCAAAGTTATGCATTTCTGGTCTTGGACTTAAGTGCACCTCTAAGATGCCTCCTAATTAACATGTCTGATACGACCTCCCTGAGCACACGTTGCAACTGTCACGTATCACTTCCAAGGGCTGTGCTCTATTTCCTGCACGCTGGTGAGGCAACATCCCCATACACCTCCACCCTGCTCCTGCCTTGATGAGGGATAATCATTAGGCCCCAGCCATTGAACGTACACAGACAAACACCCACCAATTAAGTAGCAGTGAACGCAGTCAAACCCAAACATCTCACTCCGCGCTGGCTGAAGCACGCCCGGCGATAAGGTGTGGCGTTGGCAGCACGCCATGTGGAGGGCCTACGTGCCATCCAGCCACCCGTGCTGCCTTTCTGTCTGTCGCAGTCAGACAAACATCACTTTTAAGCAATTACCTCCAAATCTACCCAGCCCAGAGGGTTGAACACAAGCTTACAGAAAGACAAACGCCATATCCATCAAGAGGCACAGAATTCCACATAATTATCAACTAATTATTTAATTATGCAATTTTGAAATCACTCGTCATTTCCTGAGGAAATTTTTTATGATTATATTTTTTACCCAAAAATACTTAAGGTGGACGGAATATTGGAAGGCACTGTTCTAGCTACACTCGTAGATGACGACATTTCCCACAGCCCATATTTTTTATAGCATTTATAATAACAGACAGTCAGCCTGAACTTTTCTACAACCCCAATCCCCATTCAAAGCCCACCCCCCGTCTAGCCCCTCTCTATTTAAAAAATGAAAAAAAGGACTGGAAAAGATGAGCTCATCCATCTGATACTAGGCCAGTGTGGTCTGTAGTCTCCCTAATGGTCTCCAACATGTCAACACCACTCCAATAAGTTCCTCTTACTCTCACCAATTACCATTTGCACACAAGGCCCGAGTCTAAACAAACAGAGCACAAACTCGCTACACAATCAGCTTACATCTATAAACACTGTTGAAGTTTAAATTAGGCCACTCCCGAGAGTGCCGGTCTCTGCTTGAACAGCCGGGCGGAGATGACAGAATGGAGCCAGATGAACCGACTGCAGGGAGCTTCAAAAGCGCACGGCTCAACTGTGGCAAAAGTGCAGCCCACGATAACTTTGGCTCGAACTTCATTTCATGCTTGTGAACAACTTGTCTGCTTTCACCGTGTCTAACTTTGAAATGACCTCTGTGAAGATAATGCTGTCGTTAATGACACTTCTACCAAAAGGTGACCAAGCTGAGTTGCGTTAGAGGATGCAGACTGTTGTACTGTAGAGGCCCACACCTAGATGTTAACAGATTTTGGGAACCTGAAGCAGGTGCAGTGTTTTTAATGAGTGGCCATGTTTTAGAATTTTTAGAATTACTACCTGAAAAAAAAATCTTCCCATGTGATATTGGAGTCATAGCCACATGACATGGCATGAAGAAAACCTGTGTCTGCTGGTGGTCACATGGACACTTGATAATAACTCTAAACTAACTCTAACTTCCTTTTTTTTATTTAACCTCCTCAGACCTGATATCCACATATGTGGAAATTAGATTTTGGGTCACCTATAATATAAAAGCTTTCTTATTATTATGGGGCCAAATGTCCACATACATGGACCCGTAAAGATTATATTATTACACATTTAGATTGATTGTCCCTGTATGTGGACATCATTGTCCCCAAAAACCACTTGTTTCAAAATATTGTTAAAACATGATTCTCAGTCTTTATACTTATCAGGTCCAATAATCCTAAATAGCAAAGACATATTAAGAATGTATATCAAAAAAGACTCGGGTCTTACGAGGTTAATTTTCTTATCATTTGTTTATTGGCTGTGGGAATAGTGCGCGCTGCTCTTTCCAAGAGTCTGGGCCGGGTGGCAATGATGGAAGGCAGATCAAGAAATCAGGCGCTGGCCCATGTGAATCATCACGTGCAAGGACACGATGCCTTTAATGTACAAATTCTGACGCCACCAGAGTTTGCTTGGAAGTAAATACTATAGCAAATTGTTGAAAAGTCTCATGCTTGATTTGTCGATTGAACTCTGCTCAAGGCATCAACACTACAACTCTAAAAAGCAGATTATTAGATTCCAATGCAATGTTAATTACTTTTTATTTTTGGCTCACCTTGTGATGAAGTGAGTTTGGCTAATCACAGTGTGGGGGGGGGGGCAAATATCGGAGCCAAACATAACTTTTCAGCTGTTGAAAACAATAAAAGCAGATCGCACCATTGACATTCCTGTCATGTCATATTATCAGCTTTAAGGTGCAACTCACCACCTACTGCACACAAGTCTATCCTTCGCTTAGACTGTATATGCTACAGCTCAATCTTTTGGAAATCAAAGTCACTTCTAAGTGTGGTCATATTACATATTGATTATTTTTGAGTGCACGTGAAATGGCCTGGCCTTTCCTGGCAGCTGACTTTTGTCAGCTACTGCAATTAGTAAATGCATATAAATGAAATGTGTTAAATTATGGATTGTGAAGCCACGCCTAATTTAGCATGCATTACCCAAAAAGGATTGACAGTAAAAAGCATAAATTAACTTTAACAGCATTATCATTCTTCTCCATCAAATCACATCCACGGTGATTCAAAGTGGCTGAAATATAGATTTGTATTCACGTGTATCTGGAGGTGGTGTTTGTATTCGATGAGACTGTTTGATTACCTTCCCTCCAAACTCCCTGTTAGGAACAAATCAAAACAGCCTATGGAAGTAATTAGCTCCAGCAAACATTTTGACATCAGACCCAATAGTGTTACATAACAAAAGCATTTCCTCTGTTCACTTGCATTTTATATTGCCAAATGAGTCTGGGAGACAATACCTGCATACAAATGACCCGATACGCATCACGAGCCTCCGCCTTGTTTTAAAAAAATGTTTTACTTTGTAATGTATCAAATCAAGTTATATCCCTTCCTGCTCGTTGCGATTGATAGGTGACACGCTCCAAGCTAGTCAGTTTATAACCTTTTCACATCAGAATTACTCAGCTGCCACAGATGTGCCCTGTAAGGGAATAAACCATGTTACGTGTGTTACTGTCTGCTGATCTGCTGTGCCGCCTGAGATACAGCCTGCATGTAAGTGGAGATTATGCCGCAGACTAATGTCTTAAGAATGTGGCTCACCATTCAACTCTGGCACAGTTGCCATGGCAACCTGATCGACATAGAGGACTTGGCTGCCCATGTGATAGAATGTGAGAAAAAAAAAAAAGAAAAAAAAGAAGAGGCTGTCAGAATCCCATTACAGCCTATCCTGTCTGGCTTGCTGTCTCAGTTTCATTGCTTATGTTCTCTCTTACACACGCACCGTTAGTGAACACATTCTAATCAGTTTGTGCTGGGAGAACCCTCTGCCTACCGCAGAAACCTTAATTACAATAAAGTCTCAGCTCCAAGATTTCCGAAATAACCATATTTAATTTTCAAAATAAAAATAGTGCCTAATACTGTACGTGCCTATTGTTGTTCTCTGTTTCTCCTTCGTTATTACCTGTAATTGTCCAAAGGGATGAGGCTGCTATCATCTGGTGGTGTGGAGGCAGGGTCCGTGCCTTCACCTGCCCACCCAATTATGGTCAGGGCTCAGCTGTCACCCGACAGATCGCTATGACGATTACCTCAGGATGACAAAAGAAGTCATCAACAAGTGTCTTGATCTAAGCTCAGCCAGATATAAACCAGGTAACGTGGTCTACCAACCCGCCGGTGATGTCCTCAGAATGGTTTGGCTCCCCTTTGAGGAGATCTCACATTGTTAACCATTATGTTCAATCACTGCTTCTCATGTGAGATTATCGCCGCTTTAGCGCAAAGGGAATTAATACTCAGCACTGTTAATGTTTTAAAACCACTTTGGCTAAAGAATGGGTTTCAGAAGGCTCAACATTTCATCAACGCCTCTCCTGGCACTTCTCTGTTCTTGAGAGAACCGCCTCTCACTTTCAGACTCAGTTCAAAATGTCTACAAACACACCTATCAGCCAGATTTATCTTCCTCAGTCTCTCTTCCCCAGACATTTCGGTGATATCCCAACCCTACGAACCCTGTCCGTCTGTCTGACTGTCCGTCCGTCCGTCCATCCGTCCGTCTGTCCGTCTTGTTCATGTGACTATATGCAGGCTTCATGTATGCATGTAATGCGGGCACGATGCAGCATGCAGGTGTGGCGGTACTGCGCTGCTGCTCGTTGACACAGACATGGCCATTCATCCTATATAGGCCACGTCTACCTCTGAGCACTCCTCCTTTTTCTCAATGAGGACTCACTGGAGGTCTGTGGTGTTTCTCCCTGCACCCTTAGCCACTTCATCATAGCTCGCCTAATTGGCTCCTGGGATATAAATAGCACCTTTGATTCATCACCAGAGTTCACTTACAAGGATAACGCTGCAGAAACTCTCATCTGTTGCTGGTGAGTTCGTGTTGGTGCTTGCTGCCTGGGTGGGCCGGCAGATTTGGTTGTGAATCAGTTTGCATAGCTGCTTCTTTTGAAGAAGTGATCCTGGTAGAGCAGGAAGCACAACATTTGACCCAAGTGCTCCGGCAGCCAGCCATAAAACCACGATGACGCAAAACTTGGAGGCACATCATTTGCAAGAAAGAGAGTATTTAACCCTTTTCAGTGAAGTCTAACAATGTAAAGACTATATCTTATGTGATATCTCTAACAAATCAGTGCAGTGTGTGATTTGTAGACCGTTTCACACCACTGTTGGTTGACCTTGTTGTTGACAGTCATTGATAAATGCTAACCTTCCTAATATCTTACACACATAAAATCAGCATTACAAACAATACAAACCATGTGAATGGTTGAGTAACAAAGATGTTAATACTGGTGGGGGCTCCCTGTCCCCTGCAATGGTAGAAAGCAGACACTTTGTCTCGAGAAAAGGCTAAAAAAAAAAAAAACACCTCTTTGTGCGCATTCACAGAATAAAGATTCAAAGAATAATCCACATTTGTCACTTCAGCATTGTGAAAGAACAATGTGTGGGCTTGAAAACCTTAAATTTAATTACCTGACAGCTCAATGAGGCCTTTCCCGTTTCAACTTTGTCTATTCAGTCAAGTCATATAAACATCCCTCTCCCCCGCACTCTCTGTCTCCTGCGAGTGCGCGTGTGTGTGTGTCTGTGTGTGTCCTTTTATTAGACTACAACAATGTGCCTTAATTGTTACAGCTGTCTGAAATCAGACTGATTATTTTCCACTATGGATTGTGTGTTTCTAAGACCTCAAAGCCAGAACTATTATGTAACAATTTATTGTTGTGCTTGTGCAGTAAGTTCAAGAAAAGTTGTGATTTGGTCTCTGATGAAGGTAGGAGACAAAGTGATAAATCAGCCGGGTACAATTTCATATAGCAATGTGAATACTGTTACATAACGCGATCAATGTCTGCATTTCCACATTGTGAAGTCAACATTCTCAACAAAAGCAGATCTTATTTATTTATTCTTCAACAGTGATAGGTAATCTTCTTGTTTTTTCTTGTTGTCCTCTTTAAATTCTAAATTTCACCTGTGTGTGGAGGGCAGAGCAGAGACTTTTAGGACCTTAAACCAATTACTTCCCATGTCCCAAGTTAGTTATTTAACTCTTTCCTTGTCTTGGCTTAAAATACTCTTCATCTGCTTCATTGTAACACCCGGGGGAGACGCGCTGTCACTTTATGTGACTGCTGGGAAATATTTTGCCCCATTTTTTGCTTTCGTGGTTAAAACAGCCTTCCCATATGGGCTGAAAAGTCTTTGAAAAGGATCAACAGGGGACGCCACCTGTCCCATATCTTTGTCTACATCTCCGTTACTTTCATATTTCCAGCGCTCGTTGTCGTCATTTATACGTAAGCAGTCGAGTCAGAACTCGTCCTTTCATTTCTCAGCTGCGTGGGAGACGGGTAAGGAGGACAAGGAGGAAGTCATTCAAGGTGTCTATGTAAAATTCAAGGGTAAGTGCTCAAAAATTAAAATAATAAATGAGGGGACAGTGCAAAGAGCGCGACTGAGGTGATGGAAGCTGTCGCCATGGCGATTTAATTCACTCTTGTTTCCCTTTGAATGCAAAGAGTGGTTACAAGAGCAGACAGCCTTGCAGCTCTTACGATGGGTCACGAGGAAATTAGATATGAAGGGTCATGGAGAGCAATTACACAAACCTCTTGCCACTTTTTTTCAATCAAGAAAGGATTCAGCATAAAATCTAACTTTGATTGATCTGGTGTAATAATTTATTTACATCTTGACACTTGGACATAAAACTGACCTCATTACATTCTTATAGGTGAATGCTCTTCCTGTAAAAATGAGAAAAATGTTATTTCTCACACTAAGGTGTGAAACTGGACTTATCCTGAAGAGTATTAATGTCACATCATGCTTATTATTGTGGAAAATGACCAGCTAATGACACACTGAAAATCTGGTTTCAACAACTATTTTCCTTCTCCCTCCAGCTGTTTGCTATATGTCCCATGTGGTAAATAAACGTAATGGAGTAAAACAGCCTAATCAACCTCTGCATTCCTTCCCATTAAAGTTCGCAGGGAGTCACTGCATGGTCCACTGGCAGGGAGCAGCAGTCAGGTTGATTGTTATGTTGTTTGTTTCACTGGTTTGAGAATTCCTGCAGATTAAATCTACAATACTTTCACAATAAAATGGAAAATGAGACTCGTCATGAGGCCAGTTATCAATAATTATAATTCCATTATATAGAGAAACCTCATATAACACCGCCATATAAATCAAAGAATGATCAATTTATCTGCATGTGCAAAAACCCTTGCCGTGTTCATGTATATTTTCATTTGTGAGGGCCTCACGTCACATCAGGACGGTCCTGTCGGATGGCGTGAAGGCTTGGAACTGACTCAGTGTCACACTGTGTTCCTGTCTGACTGCATTAATCTCAGTCTGTGACGACGCAGTAATGTGGTGACATTCAATTAGAACAGAGAATATTGTAGGGCAGATGCCAATACTAAATAATTTATAGCCATGCATTTTACTATATTCGAATGTCTATGGTTTTCTTTTTTTGTGGAAATCTAGCCATAAATCCAAATATATAATAAAAATAATCTAAATAATTGATATCCATACTGTATAGAATATTAATAGCACAGACCAGAGGTAATCATTTTTGAAGTGTTTGATCTACTGTTCTACATATCGGTCTTTTTTTAACCAGTTTTGGACGCAGGTGCTGTGTACAGCCTCGTAGTGGCCACAGCTTAATGAAACATGACAAACATGTGGGAACCCACCAGAAGCAGGAGTGTGACCCAAATTTTTTGCTGATATCCGACAAGACAAACAGCAGAGGCAGATGGTTGGAATATAGTCATGCTTTTTTAATCACTTAATAGAAAAGTATTTCAGATGTCTTGAACACAATATAGCCTAATACCATACATTGTGTGAAACATTTAATAACCCACCGGCAACAACTGGTGGACTTGAACATAGTGACAAGAAAGAAAACCCACCTCTCATGCAGATAGTGCTAAATCTGGCTAACCATTTGGACACAACTAGGACCAAAAAAGCTTGAACACAGAAAAAATGTTAATACTGACAATTTTGAATTTTAAAACTGCCAAAGAGTTTGGTCAGACAGAGTTCACACATTAGCACAGTTACACAATACCGCTTTGTTGGTAAATCACATCAGTGTCCGCCGTAGCATGCTACCGATAGTGTCTCTGTGTTATCTACTTTTACGTGAAGTGGGTTGAGTGTAAAAATAGACAATTGCTTTGTGTTTGTCAGTTGACCCTGTGTCTGGCCTCGTATCAGCAGGCCGCGTTCAAATGCCAAGTTGAGGAGCTTGGGTTGCAAACAACCTTCCGCTCTCCTTCGCGAGCTTGTCTGGATCCTAGATTCAAGCCTCTGCAGTTTAACATGTTCTCTATGTAGCCACTGGGCTGCCAAAGTGCTGCTGCCAGATGAAAACATTGTAGCTCAGTTGCTTCAAACCTTTGTTGCATCAAATGGTTCCAGGTTAAGAAAATGTACAAGAGTAAAATTTATTATTAAAGCTTTGATTAATTTCTTTCAGTGATACCAAGGGAGGATTTTTTTTTTTTGGTTTCTAATATGAATTCTCATTTACTTTTTTTTTTTAAAAAAGTAAGTTACAAGGTTGTCATGTGACAGCAACATTTCTTTTAGCTGCTGCTCTGTTGGGCACTCTGTTGGGCACTCTGTTGTGCGAATATATGCTTATATATATATTTATATATAGAAAAACAATATATAATACATATATAAAAAGACTCTAATCCAGAGTCTTCTACACATTAGACACCACCACTTCCAGGTAATGCAAGTGCATATAAATTAAAATAGATTTTACACTGAACCAGTATTTCTTATGTACAAGCTTAAAGAATAGAATAAATACACACTGTTATAAACAGCAAAAAGGACTAACTTGAGCTCCTAGCAACAAACAGCAGAGACAAACTTGAGGAATGATGGGGATAAGGCCAAAGACGAGAAAACCCACGCACGCACATGCACGCACGCACGCACGCACACACACAGACACACACTCTGCATCTGCAAAACATACGTACATACAAAACCCCATTCACAAATACACAATGCACACTTGATTGCCGTTTAAACATGGGTGAAATTAGATGAAGTACCTTTGAGCATATCAGTAAACCAATACAGAAATGGAGAAATATGACTACAAATGCAGCAAGAATGTCTTTTAAAAACATTACCATTGAAGCCACAAGAGCAGAAAGGCTGCAAACTATTTCCAACCATATTTGAGATTTTCTTTTTTTCTTTTTGGTATTCTGAATGCAGCAGTTCCATCTGTGTTAAATCCTAATAACCCGAGTGTCCCGGAAACCTGATAGAGTGAAGGGGGGAGGGCAAAAAATTTCAATTGACGTCAATGAGCAGATGCTGCGCATTAGGGAATTCTGCAGCACGGAAGAAATAGCTGGCCTGATTGTTTTGGGGTCGTCTGTGGAGCCTGGACGGGCTGTTAAACGATGTGAATAGTTGCGCTGATGAGGGCACAAGAGCACCTTCCAGACAGGCAGGCGCAAGAGCACCTTTAATCCTCTGGTTGGGGCTTGATTGCGGACGAACATTACATCAGATCAGTCTGAGGTCAGTACCTGCTCCAACTAACAGGATTATGGTGACCGCAGCATACCTGTGGGTAAAAATAGGTTCACTACTGAGGTGAAGCTTCATTTCATAATTCTGGCCAGCTCTTTGTGATCATTTTGTGTTTCTGGGGTTGTGTTTGAGGGTTGGTATTAAGGTTTAACACAAATATATTCAACAGCAGCGGAATCTAAAATGTTCCTCTTGTAGCTCATGTCCTTGCTGACCATCTTGCATTCAAATTTAAGTTTGGTGTGAAACTATTGGAAGACCCAAATTGTAGACTTTTTACAAATAACAAGAGAATGTGGTGGGGTATAAAAATAGGTTCTGTATTCGCGCGATGGTGACATTCACTAACCAAAGTTGAGTCCGACAAAAAGAAAATGTGCAGATTTGACAAAAAAAAATGCATATGCGGTTATGTGGGCGATCTCGTGTGTAGATGAGTTTGTCAATGTTTGTTTGGATTTCTCTATTGCCCAGTACATGGAAGACTGTTCTTTCTGACAAATCAAAAAAAAAAAAAGAAAAAAAAGGATTATTTAGAGAAGAAGCAAAAAAATATCATTTCACAGACATACTAGAGTGTTCAATAAATAAAAAACTATTATAAAGACAATAGTAAAAAAGGCACACAAATGTCCTTTGACAAATGGTACAGGAAAAAAGTAAACACTTTCCGTAACTATACAAATGTGTCCCCATCAGTAGAACTAACCCTTACTCTATGCTACTTCTAGATCATATATCTGTAAAAAAAAAAAGTCTTAAGGTATAAAACTTCTCTCAGTAGTGTCATTGTCCATTTAATGCCAGTCCAGAAAATGAAAGCAGCCATTTCCTAAAATGGCCCAAATCCTTCAGACTCCACTCTCAGTGTCCAGCGGTCCATCTAAAATGTTGGTGAGTATTTCCTGAGAACTCTGAAGCCGCTTCCTTGAAACTCTCGGCATCTGGCTCCAAACACCCAAGTGCAAGACGCCCCCGTGCGGGACAAAACTAAGCCTTTGCTTCTGTGGGCTTCTCTAAAAGCGCAGCTGCAAGAGGATTCCCCCTCTTCTTTCAAAAACAAAAACCTTCAAATGATCACGCAGGCCTGCTGGAAGCCCTATGTGTCTGTGGGCGATGCTTCGTGCGTCACGATCTCGATAGCCGTCATGGGCTCCACCATGCCGCCCTCCTGCTCCTGAACATCTAAACAGTCAAGGGGTGGAGAGTGGGAATCTCCCAAACTGTCCTCTTCCTCTTCTAATTCCTCCTCGTCGTCTTCCTCCTCCTCCTCCTCGCCTTCTTTTTCGATTCCGTCCAGTTCCTCCTCTTCTAAGGTGAGCTCAAACTGAAACTTTTCTCCACCCCCCTGCCCCCCTGTTCCACCGCCGTGTCCGTGCGTGCTCTGCTCGTAGAAGGGTGGGGAGGGACTCTGGGGGATCATGCTCTGGTACCAGTTCCTGTTGTCCTCCAGTGTGTCCAGAATGTCCTGAGCATCAGGGTGGACCAGATCTGCCCAGGTCTCCCACAGGGGGTGCACAATGTAGTCAATGAACCCCACCTGGGCAGAGGACAGAAGACCGATTAGGGACTGTTGAGGTGCATTAAACCATCGGGGCCGTTCGTCCTCGACTCCTTACCTGGCTCTTCTCTACGGACGCCGTGTGCTTGTCACACATGGGGCTGATCTCCATCCCTCTCTCCCTCTCTCGGTCACCCTGGTGGAAGAACTCCTCCATTATTCGATCAGTCCATTGGCGATACAGCTCCAGGGACTTGGTGGGGTTACTTAGGTCAGCGCAGTGCACCATGTTACGCAGCACCTTCAAATCACACGGAATTGATGTTTAGTACTAGAATATCACCTGAATATAACTATATTAAGTAAAACTGAAAAAAGAACCAAAAAAAAAACCACACACACACACAAATATATATATATATAAATTCAAATCAAGGATCATTATGCCTCTCCTGACCAGTATAACCAGATCCGTTGGCTTTATTGAAGCAAACCTAATCTAAATTCTGTATAGGCTTTTTGACTTTTTACCGCTATTACAGTGTAATAAAGAAGCAGTCCCTGAAAGACAATTACAGTACTTAAGGGTAAAAAGAAGATGGATGGAGTGAGTAAAGGATTGATAGTGGGGGCAAAGGTCAGCTATGGAGGCGGCTAGCTAATGATCATTGACTGCGCGCCAATACTGGCCATTGATCAGAGCTATTAAAAGCTTTTAATGCAAAGTCTCAGGCTGGTGCTATGTCCAGGCCCTAATCCATACACTGAATGACTTTTTTTTCCACGACGGCTCTGTGATTTATGGGCGGAGAAGCTGAATAACCGCCACTTACTTGTATCCTGTCGGTGTAATTATCCAGCAGCAGCACCCCAGAGCTCGTCACCTTCTTGGTCTCCACCATCGTCTTCAGGTCGGCCAGCAGGCTCATATGTTTGGACATGTCAGTGGCCAAAACCTGAAGAAAAGAAGAGGGAAGAAAGGCAGATTTAACATTTGGACCAGACGAGCAGGCTCAATTGGCATTAGAGGAAAGAGAAGGGGAGGTTATCTCACCATGTCTATGACCATCTTACGCAGGGACTGCCGTTGTTTCTTGGTGAGGTTCTGGAAAATGTCACAGTTGTCCTCCTGCAGTAGTTTGAATCCCACAGCCAAGTGATGGTTCTCCAACACCGACTCATCGTTGTACATGAGTGCCAGCTCAGAGTCTGAGAAAGAAGTGAAATGAAATATACTTTTTAAATGAGCTCGCGTTGGGTTAAAAGAAAGTACGAATTTTGGCCGTTGTGACTTACTGGTATTTATCAGGAACTGGTTCGATACACCAGGATGGTCAACGTCGTGAATAGCTGCAGCAAAGATGGCTGCCAGAATTTCAAGATCTGTGAACACCGCCTGGGGAAAAGAGAGAAAAACAACATTTAGACTATTTTGAGGACGGAATCAGCATCAGCATAGTATCGGCGTTCATTTCCAAAGCATCGGGTTGGGGGTGGCAGACCAAGACTTTTTATTGAGGATAATACTACATTTTTAAAAACCTTTGTTGCAACCAGAACCTTTCTCTTTTTTTCTTTCTGTGAGCTAGCTGGCAGCTTTTCTGAGCTTCAGTTTTTGCCAAATTCTAGAGCTCAAATCGGGGTTATTATGATCTAAAAACCAGGGCTTTCTGCCCCGACTGTCAGTCACTCCAGCCCTCGACAGTCACGGCGGCTTCGGGGGAGCTGTGACAAACCGTACGCTGGGTAAAGAACTAATAATTGTGTCACGGAGGAATGAGTATCGGAGAAAATATGGGCAGCAGAGATGGGGAAGAGATGATTCAATGGAAGGGGCACTGAGCTCAAAGCCTGTGGGTCGATCCAGGAAAATCGCACATATGATGTCATCTTACACCTATAATTTTATTTTCCCTTATTTTTGTGGATGCAGACAGATTACATAATGCAGCCAGACTCTGATCCGTGCTACTAAATGGAGATTTACAGCGCACATGATAATGCAATTACTTTTTTATAGAACCTACATCTAAGGCCGGAGTGGATAGGAGGATGTGTGTAGACTGGGCCACATCAGCAGCGTGCAGGCTGTTATGGTAGGCGACATCAGAATGATAGTGATCTTCTAATGTCATCATGTAGGCCACAAATGTGTCCACGGGGATCTTGAATGTCTTTAAAAGGTCTCTTTCCTACAAAACAACAACAAAGAAATACATTAGTGTGGGTCTCTTTACCTAATATGACATCTGGACTAATAATTCTACGTTTGATCGTACCTGGAAGATGGCATACATAATGCAGGTAAGAGGGCGGTTGTGGGAGTACTCTGAGACAGTGAAGATGTTCAGGCCCCATTTGTTGAGATTCTCCAGCTCCTTGGACAGCAGCTCCTCGCTGTCCGTCTTGACACCGAAGCGCGAGATGCTGCTGCTGGAGAGCGACGGCCCGTGGGAGACCTTTTTGACCCCGCTGATCTGCGTCATCAGCTGCTGCTTCTGCTGCTTCTTCTTCTCTCTGGTCTTAGATGTCGGTGAAGGGATCTCCACTTCATTTTGTTTGTCTGAGGGACAAATTACAAAGTTGCTGTGAGCTCTTTTTAGATTTTAATCCACGTGTCCAGCTCAGGCACACTCTATAATCACAGACATTGATTAGGTCCCCCGTGAGGTCTTATCGCCCAACTTTAATTTGTTAATTCATGAAAACGACATCCCTCCTAAGGCCCGATTGCATTTCTGTTTTCCCCCTCTCTTTCCTTTAATGTCTCATGTTCGTAGGTCACACAGACGGGTTTCACATTTACCCAAACACGCCGAAAATGAGCATTATCTTGTAGTCACCATTGTGTTCTACTCACGAAAACTTAAATGTAATCCTGCAGGGACAGCCCATTGGCACATATGAGAGATGTGCACTCATCTATCAAGCCTCAGCTCAACTCATTGCTGGCCTATCAGCCTTCCCCTGTGGAGGGTTATTCAATTACCAGCTGTAATTCAAATAATCACTTTCACTCATGCTCTCTCTCCCTCTCTGTTTCCTCCGCTTGTCTCCCTGTCTCTTGCTGTCTTCAGTCCACCGGTGGTAATTGAGAACGGGCAATTAAGTGCTCTCAGACATGCGCTACATGAAAAACAAGGGGAAGAGCAATGCATCGCCCTCTAATTCATTACAACTCGTCAATTTCCCTGCCACAGAGACCAGTTTATAACAATTTGAAGCATTTACATTTAGATGTGTGTCCATACGGTCAAATGATGACAAAGTTGCGCTGTGGCTTTGTCTGAATTCCTTTCCACACGAGATGTAACCCACTGTACAGCAAATAGCGTTAACTCCAACCTACAGTTGACTTGATGAAACAAACTGCTCCGGAGGCTTTTAACAGTTGCTGCAGGCTCAGCTGCCCTGCCTCAGTTGCTCATTTGCAGATTTTCTGTTTCACAGTTGGCTTGTCTCAGCTCCCATCTTATTTTAGAACCCGATTTCACTCCCAAAGTATTAAACTGAAAACGTGTTGTATTTCACTTCTACTTTCCTTTCCTCTCTCACCTCCCACGTTTACCTCCAGTTCTTTGGATTCTTTTCCTCCTCCTCCATGTTCTCTCCTGTGAGGCATGAAAATGTAGGAAAGGTGGGGGTGTTTTCTTTTTTAAGTGGGGGCAGTTTTTCCTCTCAGTTATATTTCCTGAACTAGGAATGTTCTGGTGCTTCTCGATCCAGGGAAATATGACAAAATGGTGTTGACGATCTCAGCCTACAGATTCAGAAAATCTGGTGGGAATGCAACTTTGAAACGCTGCGTTTTTACTTCCCCAAAATCACTTTGATCTCTCAACACTTGCTTCACCACCAACATCCTAATGACCTCTGCACGGTAGCGAATGTCATTTCTCTTAGCCTGAATGGATGCTTCATGGAACCATTTTGAACCAGAAAAAAAAGGATTATCAATGTGATGATAATCTTAATGATGGAAGGATTAAACGGTCCGTCTGGTCAGTTCAGGCCACACCAGGCCAGCTGTGCCGCTTCAGCCATTTTCCCCTGCTCTTGGGTTGTTTTTTTTTTTTTTTCTACCTCCATGAGGGTAATCCTGATTTCGTTATCGCAGCGATAGTCATCTCTGTCAGCAATAGGGGGGAAGGAGGGGTGCAGGGACAACAAGGTGTCCCTCCTGACAAAGATGCATTAAAACAGTGATGAGTCACCCAATCTGTCGAGCTTATCGTACTGTGAGCAAAGGGGGGGATCCTCTGTACCTCTGCTTCCTCCTTCACTGCAGTCAGCACTCTCCCTCCCCTCCTTGTTTGCTTCCCCTCTGTCTTTCCTCACCTCTTACTCTCATCCTCTGTGATCCAGAGGTTCGGCCAACAAGAGCACATCAGTCAAGATCGCAAAAGACCAGAAGCACAATGTCAAAATATCGACAACAAAATTTACATCTGCAGGTATTTCTACCATCTGCATAACTATAGTAAGTCACATGAAATGTGGAAATGAGGGCTCCAGTATCCCATAAACAAGCTCCACTGTTTGAAAAATGGAACTTCAGAGAATCACCTTAAAAGAAATACGCCTCGCAATACCTGTGCAATGATGTGAAATATTGGCAGTTGTAATGGCCATTTTGAACACTTATGTCTCAAACATTCAGACAAGCTTAATGGCGCAGTGTTTTATGGTACGCCCCCTCAGTCTTAGTCCGCCAGGATACCTTGCACAACACAGCGGTGCGAGCCATAAAAATGTAGCAGTAAAAATGCACAAGAAAAGATTTCTGTATTTTTTTTTCTGTATGTGGAGACGTTGTCATTTTATAGGGTGATTTTGAGTGCAGGGACACATTCTTTACCTAGGAAGGTGTTGGAGATGAATTCGGAAACCTGGTTCCCAGACCGACTCATCTCGGATAGGTGCGTCAACTCCCGATTCAACATTCTCTTGAACTGCAAGAGAGAAAGGGAAAGAAAAAAAAATGTCATCAATTACCACTGAGGGAAAACCTGAGAGAAACAATGGTAAAAGCATGCCATGGAAAAATACAGAAGCAAGGCTTAATGTGTTTTTTTTTGTTGTTGTTAATGACAGTGTAAAATCAGTGGGGGACACATCTAATTTTTCCCTCCATTTTCTCTGCTATCCGATCATTATTTCAGACACCACCAGGGAGGTCTTTGCCTTGTAATTCCCCTCAAGCCATTTCCTGCATTCACATTCAGTTTTATTGCATTTACACGCAAATTTAGCTCATTTACTTGCGTCAGTCTGCAAAAATGTTTGCGTTGTCATGAGCACAATCCCCTCGCTGCTCATACCTGTTCTCTTTGTGAGAACATTTAGGGGATCTTAATGTAGTTTCCACCATGATTAACACTTTCAATTAAATAAAATACTTTGAGGTGGGCATGCATTTGACAGTACACAGAGTCCCGGGGACTGCAGTAGCTGCTGTTTACGACAGACTGATGCACGCGTGTGCATGTACATACACACTAACGTCAAAAAAAAAACCAAAAAAAAACACAGACACACAGCTCTGCGGAGTGCTCAAGATGGAGCCTGAGCCACACAACATCATTCTGTAAGACCTCCATCACCATTACAAATTCATTTTTGGTGCAGCTAGGTTAGTAGCAGTCATGAAAACTAAGAAGAGGGTATCTAAATTATTCCCAATCGCTCTCTAAAACAATATAGGACTATGAGATGAATTTAAAAAATTAGTGCATAATCCTGAGAAGCTACATAAGCGCCACACACCTTAATGTACCCCCAAGACACCGACAGCAGGTAATTTGCTTCAGGCATTTTGGACCCCGTTTTTTCGTTCCTACACAAAGCCAGAACTGTAATCCAATAGAATCCAAAAGAAGAAAAAAGAGGCAGACGAACAGGATTCTTTCAGTTCCCAAAAGGACAAAAAAAAAATCCCTTCTCTCTCTTCTAGTATTTCCCTTCTGAGCAGCTAAGAGAGCAGCTTAATGGGGGCTCGCTTTCCATCTCAACAGCAAAAAAGGGCCAGCTTGGAGTCTCCATGCCAAAGACTGGATGGAGGAGAGGTGAAGGCTGGAGGAAGGGGCTCGGTGGATCGGCTGGAGCGGCAGCTGGATCTGTGCGCTCGGGACTGGGAGCATGCTAATGAATAATGGAGAGGACCCAAGGAAGAGGAGGGGACGAAAAAACCCAGAGATGGGGACGGGGGAGGAGAGGAGGAGAGGAGGCAGGCAGAGATGTTCATCTGACTGGAGGGGGGGTTCCTCCACTGGATTTGTCTTGCTTCAATGCTCTTGCTGCTATAGCGCTCACTCCCCCCCTCCTACCCTGCTTCTCTCTCTTCTCATTCCCTCCCCTTTTCTGTCTTTTTTTCCCTGCTGTAGTCTGCCAGGCCTGACAACATGCTCTATTCAGACCATATGATTCGACAGAGTCGGGAGATGGGGGGAGCCCTCGTTGCAGCTTGGCAGCAATGTGAACACTGCGTTCAGAAGGGATGCTTCGGAGTGGCTCATGTGCCAAATAATATGCACAATGGCTGATTACCTCTTTATTACGCACGTGTAAGTGCAGCACATGACTCCATCCTTTTCAGCTCCGCTACGAATAATATGTGTGGAGTAACAATGTCCACCATTTTATTACTATTATCAAACAACACAATTGCACAGGATCTATTGGCCATTGGGGAACCACACGATTCTGCACATCTTCTACATCCCAATTCTAATATTAGATGCTGTTGGAGTGTCTGAAGAAAGCTATTCTTAGTGGCCAAGAGACAACGAGACAAAAGTGTCCAGAGAGAGGGAGATGGGAAATAATTGCATCTTTCCCAATTATGTTGACAGCAACCCACAGTTTTTGCTCTCCTTCCCCTTTCCAGAGCAGCCCGACACCATGGCAACAGCATCCAGTGACTGGGTAGGGTTGTTTTTCAAAGGAGGAGAAAAAGAGAGGAGGCTTCCCCCCCTTCCCTCTCAGGCAGACATGTGGTGTAGCTGCTGAGCTGTCACGAGGACACACCACGCATATTGCCTTTCCCTGCATCCATCCACAGATGCACAGACTGAAACTCACCCGCCCTCCCCCGTCTCTCTCTCTCTCTCTCTCTCTCTCTCCCTTCTCTCTACACCACTTACATGTCAATTTCTCTCCTGCCTGCCACTTGCCAACGCGGTCATCAATCTCTTTCTGTCTGTCTCGCTGGCAGAATCAATGGGCTGTCCTTGGAGCAGGTGCTGACACTGCTGCAATGGACAAGGATGGAGCCACCTAACAGGAATGTGGTGTTCCATCACTGACACATGGCCAGTTTCAAGACACGCGTGTTCCTTTGTGTGTTTCAGTCTTGAGACCGAGTGTGAACTCCTCAAAAGGGTGGCTGTCGAGAAAGTATCCATAGGTGCCGTTAAGCCGATCCATGGGAAAATGTAAACAGAAGTTCCCAGACAACCTTTCCTCAACCCGATTCGTGAGTGGAAAGATGAGGGGGAGATCAAAGCTTTCCCAAGAGGATTCCAGATTATCCTCCCACTAAGGGAAACAACCAGAAGCCTGGAGAAAGGATGTGAGAAAGAAAAGTGAAAAAAAAAAAACAAAGAGGAGGAGGCAGTTCTTTATATAATAGCTCACTGCATAATATATAGAGAAACCAAAAATAACAGCGAGGGATGTCTCTGCAATGTGTTGAAGATCTATGCTTCCCCGGAGGCTGAAAGAAATTCTTCAGTGTACGCTCACGCATGCACACACAGCTGCAGTCGGTTATTTACCTTTGAGCCTCATTAATGCACGTTTCATATGTGTACCGTGATACGGTACTGTAGGAGCTTTGTGAAGGTTCGCTTGATCTCCCTGTCATTTGGGGGGCGGAATCCCGTTTACCTCCGAATGTAACTATGATGCCTGAAGGAGCATCTTGGAGCTCTGTGGACTTGTGTCTCACATGCTGTCTATCTTGTGTTATGTGATTAAATCAAAAGATGTAAATCACATGCTGCTTAATGATTTTGTGATTTTTTTTTTTTTTTAATCAATGGTGCTTCCATGTGACGTTAAGCTGCTGAGCCACTAGTGGGTGCACTGTGCACATTACGCTGTCTGGGACCTCAAGAGCCCTGACTCTCACCTAAAGCATGAAAATATGTAACTTTGGAGTTACATATTTAATCATTTAAAAAAATATATATATATATATATATATATATATATATAGTAAAAGCAAAAATGGGAGAACTTTATATTCACGTTATGTTGACAGGTAAGAGGTTTCAAGGAGATGCTGTCAGTGGTGATTTTTTTTTTAGATTTTGTGTGCGTGTGTGTGTAAAGGCTCCAGGAATATGTGCTTTTTTTTTTTTTTTTTTTTTTTTTTACTAAAACCATAGATATTGCAAACACATAGCAGTAGTTCTTTGTGGTTTATCTCCTCCTCGCTTCAGAGAAAACTATGACGCACTTGCTGGCCTTACACTGAAGGCTTACCGTGACATAACTCTGAAGTTCAAGGAAACTACCTACATCTGAATTCTGCATATACTGGGTGAAGCCACACTTGACGACTGAACAAAGACAGTCTGGCAGCCTCTCACTTCCTCTGACTCACTCGCAACTGTTCAAGACTTTTGTGTGAGAAAAGGACACTTGTAAAAATGTAGGAGTAATGGGTTTGGTCCATAATGAGATCCAAAAAATAATTAAAAAAAGAAATATTGCTTTAGAAATCTAGCACCACTCTGGGTTATTCAAGGCTTCGGCAGACTCAGATGTGGTTCGCAGCACCGTTTCTGGCTGGAAGTGAACAGTCAACAGGCTGTCTGCTGAAGCTTGGGTTGCTTCAGACCTTTAGAAGCAGAGAGCAGCCCTGTTCAACATACCACAGAGGCAGTTATGTATGAGTTATGTATGTTGTTGAAAGCCCCACAGACTAAATGAATGGAACCATGATGAGCTTTTTGCATATGAAACATTAAAACTATTGTTAAATTTATACAAAAAAATCTTGTATAAACATCCTAGAGAGTTTGCACTCTCTATCCCTAACTGGCTTCATACAAAAAGAATCGATTGAAGAAAGCTGTTGAATCATTTCTATCAATCAATCAATATCAACATTTTAATCAGCGAACGGAGCACATTATTAAGCGCTGCGCACAGCTACTTGCACAGTCAACCTTCTCTGTCATTTTAGGTAACATTCCTGAAGAAAAATCTGCATGTTTGCTCACTTCACTGCTTCTTTCTTTACTTGTGTTGAGTTCATCTGAACTTTAAACAAGTTGAACGGGAATCAGTTTGATATCAATCTTCTTGGTACAACAAGAAAAATAACAAGCACTGTCTTTTAAACTGCACAGGGATAATGCGGAAGGATAAGAAGCACCAAATAAAAGTTCAAATTATGGAAGAACACTAAACATTGTCAGTGTTGCAGCACAGCTGTAAATATGTGAATTTGAACTCTTCTCAAATATTCTCAAAATTAAAGTGCAGTCAGTACATCATCACTGTAGTCAGACCAAATACGCAAAGCCCAGCTTTTGCCATGTATTATACTTCTCAACACAAACCGTACTTCTAATGAGTAATCCCTTTAGATGCCTTTATCATCTGCACTATCTAAATCCCTCCATATAACCACATTAATTTAGACTAAAAAAATCTATCCGAATGTTACAATCTATCTTTGTGGAGCTCATGTCACATTTATTTAACAAGAAAAGAGTTGAATAGGACAAAAGCAACTTACCTTCCTCCAACTATTCATTTTTCCTAGTTTCCTCTCTTTCTTGTCAAAGCAGCAGGCTCCCATGTTGCTGTGTTGAGGGTGCACAGCAGATTGGAGCTGCAGTTGTGTGTGTCAGTCTGATGAGAGTGAATGACGGAGGCTTGGCTGGCTAATGCTGGAAAACACCACAGCTCCAGTGACTCACGTTGGGCTGTGAGGTCTGACTAGGCTTTACCTCACACCCCGTGCATGCACAGCACTGACTGCTCTGTGTGTGTCTCATACACACTTCATGATGGGGGTAGCCCCGCCTCTAACTTCAGAGCCTTCCTGTACACAACTCCTCCAGGTTTGTACCATCAATATCGCAGCAATTGCTCTGACGACTGCAATGCAGTCAATTTCCATTTAAAGGTTGGCATTGCAGCGTTTCATTTGGCTTTTTCAAATTGCAACATTTTGCTATTATCTCTAATTTAATTTTGTGTAAGTATACCACAACTGTTGGTGAAACAAATGTTGCTGCCGAATTTAGGAGTGTATTATGTGGAAAGGTTAAGCAAGTGGCCCAGCCCTCATTTATTTAAGTGAATAATGCACATAAGTCTCAACTGAAAGAGAAGAATCTGTAGCTATTTGCCTCACCAAGAGAATCTAACTGTTTATTCAGCAGTTTCATCTTCAACAAATATTACAGTAATTTATTTTACAGTTAAAATAAAAAGGCAAATTCACTTCAATGTATTAAACATTTAATAAGTAACCAAAAGAGAAGATCATTACTTTTTGCTTAACTTATTATTTCACCCCAGATAGTTAACTACCAGATCTGCAGCTTTGTCACAAATACTCCAACATGAAGGACTGACCCAGCCTTGTCAGTCAGACATCAGTGACAATTGTCACGTACTGCAAAACCCTGAGCCCCTTTCAATTTACCTTGGAGGTGTAACAACCACTTCTCAGGTTTCGCCTCCCTCAGTCTCATGTTTCATACCTCACCACAGCTTGAATAACAGTTTTTCCATCCTTAATTCAACAGGTAGCCAAGCTGTCCAACAAGTCCACCAGTGCTTGTTAATAAAACCGTGTCAAGCGTAAGTGACCCAGCAGTTGCACAGTGTGTTGTTGTGTACTGAAGAACCAGGCTAAAGGTACCAGAGAGAAGATAACAGCAATGTAAACTTGTTTTGAATAGACACAGGCTGGCCTGCGCTATGACGAGACAATTATCTTGACACATTCACCCACATACCATAGCTACTTAGCTGAGGAAATCTCCTATTGTGTCAGCACATGTACTGCAGACAGGTGAGTTTCACAGCTCTTATCATGTATTTAATCTGCACGGTCTGTTCTGACGCTGCATTTGAGCAAAAAATGCGCAGACAGAACATGAGATGGGACACAGACGGGACACACAGCGTCCAGTAACACCAATACACAACACATACCACCTCATGAAGGTTGTTACTGTTCGCTGCAGGCAGCTGAATATGAAATTATGCACCTGAAACTGCTGAATTTACCTCAAAATGTCATGTGTTGTGCAACCGTGTGATTATCTTGGCAGCTGGAGGAGCTGGGCTAATAAATTGTCTGGAGGAAAAAAGCTGGATCCATTGTCACTTCATTACTCCATAGTTGTATGATGAATCGAGGGTTTCTCAAGCCGGGGAGGCTCCTGGAATCAATCATCAGCATAAAAATCCCAAAACCAAACCTTTGGGTTCAGCTCGAAATTTCTGCAATTGCAAAAGTACAAAAAAAATGCACTGTACAAGATAAAAACCCAAAATGATCAATAGCCTTATTTCCACATCGGAATACCTGATTACATAATGTACTTCTGCAGCTATATCATTTGCATTCCAAAACAAATTTATATGACTGTCTGAGCTGGATGTGTGTCAAGACGGTGGAGGGACGTCAATTGTCATTTAGCGAGACCAGTGGATCAGTGCGGAGACAGGAAGAGAGAGTCACACTGCCCAGGGTTCTGTGTGACTTCACACACACACACACACACACACACACACACACACACACACACACACACACACACACACACACACACACACACACACAGCATACCGCGCAGGCATACACACTTAAATGTCCTCTCTCTTCCTCTCTGGCTTATTGTTTGACCCCCAGTGGGATCCCTCACATCCTGTTGTCCAGTTTTATGAGAAATAACAAGCTTATCCTCTTGACACACTTGACGAACTGTTTTCTGGCTTACTTACGCACAGCTGCTACTCAGCTCATTTCCTGGGATCTCATCATCCACTACTTCTAGTATTAGTCAGTGTCTTTTAATGTTTGAGTCAACAAACAACAGAAAACAACCCCCCCCCCAAACCCATTTCCTATAAGCTATCACCATTCACAAAGCTGGTTCATTTAACTGGTTTATTTATGTCACATTACATTTGCATAAAAGATAATGATCATTACCAAACAAGCACGCTCATGCTCGGGCATCTGCTTCACCCACATGTTAGGAACTTAGAGTTGGTGCTCATAACACACAATCAGTGACACGGAAGACGGAAAGCTCGCGACATTGCGGCCAAACTAATAGTGCACCTGACACTGGACGTGCCCTCGCTGCTGAAGCCCTCCTCTAGTGCACCAGGATCACTTCACATCTACCGACTGCACCATGTCGTGGATCCTGCAGGTCATGTGTTTGTGATGAACCGTCTGCACGCTCACGCTCATTCTGCAAGTTTCTACCGCACGTTTGACGGCGCTCAAAAAAATATTACGATGGGAAACTGTTCAGAAGAAGCCTGCAGTGTTCGCTGGGTGCTGCGCTGCTTGAAATGTTGTCTGGCGGGAGGCGAGCGGGAGGGGAAAAATCAAAAGCAATAAACAAAGTTGCAGCCTCTCCTACCTTGGTGGAGGCCATATCGCTGACAGAGCGGTAGGTCTGGATGGTCTCCAGCTGGTCCAAACACCAGTCCAACTCCTCCATCGTTTCCATGGCCAGCTTCTGGTACGCCTCATCTGTCAACAAGCAGCCGCCACACAGAGACACACAGTCAGAACCCACGTTGCGCATGGAGCCCGAGCCCTGCCCGGCCACTCCCAGGCAACATCCACCCACAGGTCCAGCATGGGGGGCCTGCTGCTGCTGCTTCTGCTGAAGAGGGGGGAAAGCTAGAGCTGGCCCCTGGTTGCAGCGCTCCTTCATCATAAGGAGGTTATAGCTGTGGCGAGCAAGTGGGACTCACAGCTGTCAGCGGAAGAGAAGAAAGCAACTGTAAGCCCTCACTCTGACTGCACACTCAAATTTCCTCCCGGCGTATGTGAGCACCCCCCCCCCCCCCACATCACCAACCCCCCCCCCCCCAAACTGACGACCTCGGCTCATTTACATAAAGTCAACCCCTACAGCAGGAAACCAGATACCAGAGCCACCACAGCACACACACTTTATACGACCTCCCAAGAAGCGAAGCAGCTACCAAAGTCAACACAGAAACTTCCAGTTTTCTTCCTGAATCACATTTTTGTGTGAACTGTTAATTGGGAATTGTTGACGGTGGAGAGGAAACATCACCAGACAGAGACCGGTACTGTTACAGCAGGGCCACGTCCAAACTCATCTACCTCAGGCCCAGGATATTTTCATACATATAGCTAGATTAGGACTTCAAGAAAACTGAATTGCAGGCATTGTTTTAGTGCAATTAATATATATTTAAAAGTTAATAAATATATCTATGGGTTTAAAGATGTGGGCAGTAGTTGGATTTGTTCTCTGTCATTTAAGAGTTTTGAACTCTTATTTAAGAGTTTGCTTCCAAAGAAGAGTTTCTTTTCTAAACTCTTAAAAATTAAAACTCTTAATTTATTTAATTAAAACTCTTCTTATTAAATTTAAAATGGATATTACTCTGCTTAATATGTTTTTAATGGAAGCAAATAGATCAGTTTAATAAAATGCAAACTCTGCTCAAATTTGGGACTGCTTTCTAATTTAATTTCATTGTATAAAACCCAATTTTCCACAGTAATACGTTTGTGGAAATTCCTTTTGATGATATCAGCACGTCAAAAATAAAATCTATAAAAAGAATTTCATTACAGCTGTAAACTGGTGTATCCCAGCATGAAAGTCTATGAGGTAGCTATACGTAAAGATCCACGGATCTAGATATCCATTTGGAGTGAATAGTGCACGCACGCACTCACACACTCACACACACACACACACACACACACACACACACACACACACACACACACACACACACACACACAGAGGTCTGCTGTCTCCACTGCATTATGTATATCCCGGGTATCCTAGCTGCAGAGCAAAACATGGCAGCAGGGTGTGCACTACGGCGACCTTAGCGTGGCTACGTAGAATGTGTCCCCTGCTCTGATCTCTTTGCCATCAAAGGCACGAGCCTGTTTGCTCTCCCAAACATGAGAGGCACCTGGCGCTGGGCCCGCAGCTTTCCCTCGCTCTGATGAGGGGAGTGAAAGAAACAGAGCGGGTGTGTATGGGCGAGTTTCGCTTAACTCCCATCATTTGATGTCAAAACGGCTTTTGCTCGTGGGGATGTTTCTTCTCCATAATCTCACTTCTTGGGTGTGTGAGTGTGCATGTTTTTTATTATATGAGTGTTTTAATCTGTGTGCCACAGTACTGTAGTCTTATTTTTCAGGACTTTCAGCTTGCTCAAAAAGCGAGTTGTAACCTTTAATTAAAATAGGGTCATCGCAACTAAACAGGCCAGTAAACTGAAACTACTAAATTACACAACTGTTTCTTTAGAAAAGATTGATTCTAAAAACAAGATTACTGTCCTAAAATGAATAAGAGATACCTATAAAACTGTGCTGGGAACCACAATGAGGTCTTCACAGGCTCAGATGGACAGAGTGAAACAGCACTCAAAAGGCAAATCTCTGCCAACACACACACCAACACACACCGCAGCGCAAGTGGGGATTTCCACCGCCTCCCCTCCGACACAAAGGCCCTTCTGATCAATGCTCAGACCAATGTGGTCTCTCCCACAGCGGCAGACAGGAACAGAGAGACGCATGGACGGCCCCGTCAGACGTATGCATTGTGGGGGAGCCACACAGTCGATCAACTGGAATGTCTCCTCTACAATCGCGTACTTTACAGCGGAGGGAGGCAAGGCCGACCGACTGGAGGGGCAAGGAGGGACTGCACTGACACGAGGTCAGCGAGACTCCGATCCAGTTAAGCCAAACATAAACAGGAAAAACAGGCTCATTTACAACATAACCGTAATATTTTAAACCCCGCTTTCACAACCGTTGAAATGTGTTCTCTCTCAATAGCCGTCTACAGCGATGGATATATCCAGCAACTGCAGTTTAGGGAATAAAATCCAGAGTCAGGAATGAAAAACATAATAATAATAAGTGTAAATGACCCAGCGGTTTCATGGTGTAATAAGAATAAGCCACTCATTGGTCCATTTATGATTGTGTTTTTCTTCTTCTCGTGAAAAGGACGTGACCCTTCTGTGCTGCTCTGTTTTCCTTCTCAAATTCACGATTTACTGTCTTATGTGGTTTACTTGATGGTTTCTCCAGTCTTGTGCCAATTCTCTGAATACAGCCAGTCAGAGGGATCTTCAATAGCTGCAGTCGGTAAACTGATTAAGCGTGTTCAGACAGACCCAACACGGGCTTGATATGTACCTTAGTGGTTGTTTATCTTCCTCAGAAATCTGTTATTGTTACAGGACCGCGTGGGAGTCGAGTGGATCTCTTTCAGCTTCTTCACCTCAATTTATGGTTGTGCCTGAACTCCATTTAGAGCCTGTCAAACAGTAATAATCCATAACTCATGCAAATAGTGTGCTTTCATGCTGTTTGTGCTGCCCTTTTGTTGTTGCAAATGTGTGTATAGCATACAGAGTGAATAAGAAAGACAACAGATCCTCATATGTTGGCCCGGTTCTACTTGTGCCAAAACACAACTAACTGATAAAAGTTTGTTTTACCCCTCCTCTACGCAGTTTATTAAGAATTGGCAAAGGGACAAAGATGCACACGCACAATGGACAGTAAACGTCACACCAGAGATGATATGTGCGTGTGTGTGTTTGTGTGTGTGCAACAGCTGCATCTGTCATTGTCCCATGAGGATAGAATCAGTTTCCTGTCTGTGATGTGATGCTGGACGCAGAAACGTGTAATCACCCCGGCTCTACAACGTCAGTAAAAATACAATCAAAGGCGCGGGTCAAGAGGCCCACGAGGCTCCATCGCTCTCTGTCCACCCTCACCCCGCCGCAACACATCTTACGCTAATATGTCTGTTTGAAGGCTTAGGTGCCACATTTCCAGCGAATCGGCACATAAACAGACCACACACATGAAAGGAAACCAGACTCTGACGC
This sequence comes from Lagocephalus sceleratus, assembly GCA_911728415.1. NCBI lineage: Eukaryota > Metazoa > Chordata > Actinopteri > Tetraodontiformes > Tetraodontidae > Lagocephalus > Lagocephalus sceleratus. Next base: position 3,855,112 of record CAJVRN010000030.1, on the reverse strand, counting down.
AGGCTCTTTGGCAGCAGGTTCTGTAATGAGAGTGATGCAAACAGTGGGAACTATTCTAAAATGCTTTCTCTGGCTTTACGAGAAACGGGGCACGCTCGTCTGAATTATAATCATCTGGTTGGTTACACAACGCTATCAAAGACCAGCAGTGTGGGGTTCGCGGCGCTGCTCTGCCACTCGTCGCGGGCCAAGCTCTGACTTCACATCCGCCCAGTTGCAAAACCCGTCGCCGCCAGTATTGTGAAAAGAGAGAAGGACGGCAGCGGGGGGGGCGATATTCGGAGTGCGTGATGAGGATCTGCACTTTTTATTCCCCTCTGGAGCAGCGCTGCCTGGCTGGGTTCGAGAAGAAATAAAATGACATCATGAATCTGTTTGGTTAAGAGTTCAATAATGCGACTTACAGGAAGGTGGGAAATAAATAATGTTCTCATAAAAGCTGGCAATTTTGCTGATTACAAACATGAAGGGGAAAATGATGTCGCAATTAAGGAATTGGCATATTTTTTATGAATTTGAAGCAAACATTAACATTTGAACCTTTTGTGGTTAAATTTATTAGTGTCAGTAAAATATACAGATTTCCTTTTTATGTGGTCACCCTGCAGGAGCAGCTCTGAGGACGCTGAGTCACACATTGAATTGTGATCTGGTTTACTGTGGCAATAAAAGCTAAAGTGAAACAGCTGCAAATAAATTCTAAAAGAGCCTTTTTGTATCAAGGACTTGAATGAGGCAGGGTTCTTAAGAATCTTAAAAGACTAAAACTTTTTTTTTTTCCTCGGTGGAACTCCTTGTGTGAATATTGCAAACTATAATAAAATGACTGTTCAAAAAAAAAAAAAAAAAGACAAAGGATTTCAGGCAGCGTCGCATGGGTAAGATGAAACTGTCTGATAATGTTTTGAGTAAACCTGTTGAGGAAGCCTCGGTAAAGTTTCCAACTAGAGCAGGAGCTGAAAACCAGTTCTCGTACAAGAAAGACCTGGGCTCCACATGCTGTTCTATTATTTAATCCTTTAATTGGCTAAAATCATTAAATGAAAATTAGCGCTTACATTTATGGTGAAAAACATGCCTGTTTTTCTTTTCTTTACGGGCGCTCAACAAGAAATGTTTACTTGACTGTTTGCAGGTGAGCTTGTGGCCTCGATGGTATTTATTTCTGTTTTAGCAGAGCGCTGTGCTCATGCAGAACATTGCAATTCGACACGGTAAAATCAAAACCCAGTTGCCTGACCATGGTCCCCTTTATGCTAGAAGAAAGTCAGTTTTGAGCAAAAACATTGCACAAAAAGTGCTTTGACTGGCTCACTTGTAGCAGTTGCAGCAGTGTGCGTGCATGTGTGTGTGTGTGCCTGTGTGTGTCTTCTGTGCCCCCTTCTCTCTTGGACACAGTGTTCCATGTCCTCCATACAGTGTTCTCGTGTACACATGTTCCACTATAGAACTCAGTGGGAATGCAAATGGAGGGCTATAAATCTGCCCCTAACTGCTCCCAAAGGATGGACAGCGACGCCGGATTCATTGCAGAATCCCTGGAAAAACAGTGGAGAAGGTTCCGCAGTGTGAAAACGTCTCAGCTCAGGCTGAAAGAAGAAACAGAAAGTTCCCAGGTTGGATGTTCAAACAAGCTTATTCTTAGTGGCATGCATCTGTAATTTCGATTCTGCCTTCAGTGCATGCGTGCGCAATGTCGATTCAGACAAAAAAAAAAAGCTTGTTTAAACATGAAGAACTTAGATTATTTTGAAAAACCAAAAGACGGATGGCAAGAACGTGTTTTGAAACTGGAGTACGTCATGCGCACGTCGATGAGTTTTCACAGAGAAGTGCAGGTGTGGAGCGCGCCATGAGGAGGACATCACTGACACAAGGTGTCTCCCACAGAGTCACACGCAGTACGTGCCGCTGTAGCGCCACGTCGAAACCTTCGGCGGTCTGCATCTCTCGCTCGCGTTGCGATAAAAACGGACGGACGTCAGCGAGCGCTTGTCTGTCCTATCGGGGGAGCGCTCCGTCCTGACCCTGACCTGCTGTCTCTGCTGCTGAGAAACTCACACTCCTCCACACCGCAAGCCGCTCTCTCTCTCTCTCTCTCTCTCTCTCTCTCTCTCTCTCTCTCTCTCTCTCTCTCTCAAACGGCAGTAACATATGTACACACAAACACACACAAACACACACAAACACACAGCAACAGAGCGGAGTCTGTCTCTGTTTCCTGACTGAACTCACAAATCACTACGAGCCGTGCTGACGGGGCTGAATGGGCCTCACTGTCAGTCTGAATGCTTTTTTTTCATGTTGATAAGCACAGATCAAGGAAAACAAACCTGGGTGGCAAAATATCTTCTCTTTTCCAGTAGCGAACGGGAAAAAGTTTCTCGATGGCTACTTGGAAATTACAGCCTGATGTTTTCCCATAAGATACTGAGTGACTGGATGTTAGTTCATTGAAAATGTGTAATGCGCAGTCCTTTCCACCAGATGTTTTTTTTCTTCTTTTTTTTTATTTCCAGTAATGAGGACGTAAACAACCTTTGTGGGCAACCAGACAGGCTCAGCCATCCTGCTTTAACTTTCTTGGCTTTGTATGTATGAATAAAATTTTACTGACGCCAAGAAGAAAAAAAAAAAAAAAAGGAAAAAAAAAAACCTCTTTCCAGCTGTTGCTAAATGGTTGTCAAGAAAACACGAGTGTTTCATCAACATTATCTCCGTGTTTAGCGCGGAGGCCTTGAAACGGAGCCAAGTCAGGCTGGTCCGGGTCAGGACAAAGCAGACGCGGGCCCGGGTCAGGACGGGGCGGGCGGACCAGAGGGGTGCTGTGACGAAGGGCTTTGCGTGCAAGGAAGGATCGGCTTCTCCAGTAACACATGAAAACCAGCTGAGACAAACCTCAAATGACCTCGTAAGGCTTCCTTATGATGGGTAAATATGGTGCGTGCGTGGGTGCGGGCGTGCATGCGTGTGTGCGTGCGTGCGCGCATGTGTGTGTGTGTCTAAGAGGAGGAGAGAGAGAGAGCACATAAGTTAATCAAACTGAGTCAATAGACGCTATTGGCCCTGATGACCAACCAGGATAATTGTGTCTGTTGACCTGGCTGCACCAAATGTCCTGATACAATAAGATTGTCTTGGAAAAAAAAAGAAAAAAACCCAAAAACCTTGAAAAGGAACTTAAATATGGATGGTTTTAGGCTTTTCAAAAACAATGCATGATTGGTCTGCTTTGCATCTGCTGTTGCTAATTACATTTGAATTCAAAAGGACGGTTTATTTTTAAAGATCGCTTTTTTCTTTGTTACAACAAAGAGGGCAGTGATTTTGGTATTGTCTGGTGGAAGGATGGCTCCCAAATAGCCAAACAAAAGAGCCGGTGTGTGTGTGTGTGAAGCAGAACGCGCTCGGATCCATCTGCGCCGAGCTGAACAGGCCTGCTGGCAAGGGAATACTTCAGGGGAAGGGCAGCAGTCTACTTTACGACCATGCTGACGTCAATGGCATAATTCAAATAGCTGCAGAGTGTGAGACGTCCAGCGTTCAGAGCTGGGTCTCTTTCTCTCTGTTTGCAGGCTGCAGCTAAAGCCAGTCATGGAGCTGCGCTTCAAAACCGAGCTAACTAACGCTAAATCACGAAACAACACGCGAGCAGACGACAGGGCCTTCGCGGGGGAAGCACCGTCTGTGGGAAACATCACCGTTTTATACTTTGAAAAAGCCAGATAGCTTGAGGAAATGCTTTTAGCTGGGAATACGGAAGAAACACGCATGCAAATGAAAAAGGATATGAAAACACATCTCGACAAAAAAGCTATTCCCTTTTACTGTAAAGAGGGAAGCGATACCGATGGTGTGAGTGGCTGTGTGTGTTTTCATTGCAAGAGTTCCACAGTGTTTACAGATTGCCATTATTTTGATCAGGAAAGTACTTTAACAGCAAGGAGACAATTCCTCTCGACTCTTCAATTTTATAGTCGGCCAATGCCAACCAGTTCAGCGAAAGGCTTCAGGAATTGTTTTCAGCGTGTCCCACTTTATATATCGAAAGCGGTGCATCTGTTATTAGTATTGGGAAAGAGTTAAACAAAGCTTTGGGTGGTTATGTTGCGAAATATATCACGTGCCATAAAAATGCCCTAAATATACTGTAGTTCACCCCAAGTGATTGTGTCTCAGTATCCAAGCATGCAGGCACTTTAATCATTTATATAGCAGCCATTTGCTGTCAAAATCTAAAAGATACTGAGGATGATTAGTTTAACAGTTGGGTCTTAGTATCTATTTATCTATCTTTGTTCCCCAGAGTTTGAATGACATCATGATTTGAACTGCAGAATTAGTCAACATGACACGCACAAATCTGCTCTGTTGTCAAAAATTACATAATCAAAAGGATCAAAAATATTTTTTTTTCGGTTCCTTGAGGCAACTATTTTGTTGGACACATTGGAGCACTTATGTCAAATAGTAACTGCCTGGTTAAGTGTTGAGAAATTAGAAAAAATGCTGTTTGAATTTAATGTTTACCGGGACGCAACGTTAACGTTAATGTTGAGGATTTATTTCAATTTTGAATATTTACATTTACTTTGCTTCGTGCACAGAAAATGGAAGACAAAATACACAGATGGGCATTGTCTGTCCAAGCTGAACCATTATGCATCTACACGTAAAAGCAGATATAAACCATTGTGCTGTAGTCATTTCCTTCTACGTAGCAGGATCTGCTGCAAGAGGCCACGGGCGTCTGAGCCCCGGGTCACTCTGAGTAGGGCAAAAGGGGCACTTCTTTACGACAGAGGAGACTTGTAAAGCAGGGGTCAGACCAGTGCATTCTAGTCGCATTCTAGCACTGGGATTGATCTTAATTAAAGCTCAAAATACCACAATAGAATCTCACACCTTTACCTATTTAGAAAAAGACCCTTTCAGCAACAGAGACAGGGTCTATTTAATGTCTGTCTATGGAATTCTACTTCTCCTTATGTAATTTGGATGCCTGCCCCTGTTTTCTAAATCCTTCATGGTGTCAGTCAGTCAGTTGGTGTGGAAACCTCCAACCTCTTTAACCCTGTACGGGACACCTGACTGACACTGGAGAGGGTGGAGGCCATCGGGACAGTGAAATGTGACCTAATGCTGGACAAGTAACGGGAATCAGCTGGTACCCTATGTGAGGAGACACGGCTGTTTAAATACATTTACATACATACATTTTCACATTTAGATCATTTAGTCAGTGGAAGGCACTAATAGTCAATAGACGGTACCTGTGCTTTTCAAATGGCGCCATCTCGCATACACGGTTTGACATTAAATCGAGAACCCTTCAAAAGAAATGAAGCCCAGCACCACTAATAAGATCCATACTGACAGATGGGTCTGAAGGACAAAGAAAGTGCAGGCAGCGCTGGCATTGAAATACAAGCACGTCTTTCCATCACAACGTGGTAATGAGCTAAGCTCTTATGCAACAAATTTCCAGGGTACAAATAGGCTTTCCCATCCCTCCATACCTTTCTCCCCCCCCACCCTTTGTCTCCTTATGAGCCTCAGCAGACGCCAGCTCATCAGTCAACAACTAAGAAGACAAAGGACCAAATTCCTGGAAAAGCACCAAAATCGCAAGAATGCATGAATTTTTTAAACGGGAATTATATAACACTTACAGGTGAATAGTGCTTGAAACTCAAACTAGACTGGACTGAACGCTATTTGTTAACCTGAAATTATATAAAAGAAAAGATATTTGGCTTTTATCGCTGGTGTATTACCACATCCAGATGCAGCTGCAGACTGGTCTGTTCACTTCTGCCAAATAAATGAATGTTTACATGTTTGACAGGATTGTCTTTGGGCTGGGCCCTCACACCACTGAATCATCATCATTATCATCGTCCCCATCATCATCATCATTATTGATTTTGCACTGTTTGGATGGAACAAATCATGTATGGTTAACAGACAAACAAGGAGATAACATTATCCGGCCAAAAACCCTCGTTTGTCTCTTAACATCAACATCCTGCTTTTCCAGAAGGTTTTATTCAACAAACCATTTCACAGACATTCCCACTCAATCTTCAACACCTGACTGTTTTCATCAGTTCTGGATCTCGTTCTTCATTTCCTCTGTCTTTAGTGTTCTGCTGTGACTTCATCACTTATAAAGCAACAGTGGGATCTAATTAAGAGTGCAGACAATGGTGTGATCCAAACCCCATCTGCCTGCTGGAAACCAGAGGGACAAATTCTCTCTGCGGTCTGGTCTCCAAAACACGCAAAAACACACTCTTTTTTATCTCTTGTCAGACGACTCACATAAACCGAGTTGTGAGTTGTGCGATGAGTTTACACTGTTGGGAAGTTGCAAGCAAACATTTACAGTAACTTGTATGATACAGAAGCTCTGGGAGAAAATATTAGATGACGTCAGCTTGTCTCCAAGGGTCAAACCATATAAACAGTCGTTAGATCTGAGCAGAGCTGTTTGGAGAAGGACCGTGATATTCCTCACCTTCTCTCTGAGAGCAAACATACAGCTACCCACAGGTGTCACAAAGTGGTCTCTCTCTTTCTCTCTCTCTCTATTATACATGGCTGCACACACACACGCGCACACACACACGTGCACACACACACACACACGTGCACACACACACACACACACACACACACACACACACACACAGCAGGCTCACACATATACGGATGGGCTCACAGGTTGACCTGATGATTCCATGTTGTGTTTGGGCAAATAAGGGTGCAGTACACATGCACACAAGTGTGGACTCCATCACACAGTGGGACGTGCATTTACTCGATTAGTCAGTGGTGTACTCTTGTTAGATTTCAAAGTGGTGAGTGAGTGCTCACCAGAGAGAAAAGGTTTAATGTGGTTTATGGAGTCACAGTTCAGGTATTTTTCATCAACTTCTTAAAGCTAAAAAAAAAATGCAGATCTCTGATCTTTCTATATTTTTATAATGTCCAGAAATGTAACACACAAAAAAAAAATACGATATCCATATGATACGATACTATAAACTATAAAAGAATTATAAAACTGGTTCAGATCATAAACAGTGTGTTTAAGGTTGTTCTCCACAATTAATTATTGGAGAAACCATGTCCTGTGTTGCAGTAACACAACTGTTAATGCACAGTTCGTCTATTTAAATTGACGGTTCAAACCTCAACATGCATGAGTAATTAAGTCTGCAAAACTTGAGTCATACGTAACACTAGCACAATATCAGGTAAGAGGGTGTTTCATTTTGAGCCCTCCATTGTAATGAATAGGTGAAAGCAGTACCTCATCAAGTTTGCCTTTACAACCTACTGCTTTTAAAAATATTAAAGTGAGCCTTTATACATGCACAAGAAATTAGCAATGCTGCAGTTTCAGGAAAGATAAGCGAAAAAAGCATCTATTTTCTTTTTTAGAAATCGATGTAACAGGAAAACCTGGAAACAAAATCTATCACTGGGCAGAACTGCCTGATTGTGTAGTGTTCCACATCCTGATTTCACATGACTGCCTGACGTATTTATCCCAAGGTCAACATGAGGGAGAAATTATTTATCCATCTGCCTGTAGCTGTACTTCTGTTTCCTTTAGTCCTACAGTATTGAAGACACAACTGTGCTAAAACCATCACGTTAACCCAGAAAAAAGGACTAATTAAAGCCCCGTTGTGTTTCGGAGTCTTGCGTGTGAAATAATATTTGCCCGAGCCCAGTTCACTGAAATCCCATTACACCTGCTCTCTGAAAGAAAATATCTGATCACACTTCTATGAGTGGATCATGTCTCACCCTTCAAGGGTGTGTGAATGAGTGATGAGCACACAGTTGGACGGCTGAAGTGGGCGATCCGGGAGCAGAGGTCATTCACCGCCTCGTCACGAGCTTCACGCGTCCCCTTCAAGTTGAACATCGATGCCACGATTAACGAAGTGACTGCCTGATCGAGGAGCCACCAGATTTGATGAAGAAGACACCGAAAACGACCTGAAATGTCCTTTTCAACGCAGTCTGGCTCGGCCTGCTGAAAGCGGCTTTCCTGCTGAGATATTTTCGCTCCGGATCCAAAAGGCCAAGTCCGCGGTGAACCTTTCTAACCACGTTGCTATGGAGATTGGCCATGTTTTCTCTGGACATTGCCACAAGTGTTTGGCATGAACATGCAGGACACCCGTGTTTGCAAGACCGCTGGAAAACTTTCTGGGGACACTTGGACAACTTTTTTTAATTTTTTTTTTTTTGTTAAAGGAATTCTCCAGTGATGATCTGCAGATGGTGAGCAGCCCTCACAAACAGTCGAACATAATGAACTGGTTGGTCAGTACAATATACACATTCCACTGGTTTGTCTTGTTCTGGGAGACTGACAGTAAACAGCCTTATCTACTGCTGAAGAGAACACGCTCTTCTCCTGATGTTTCAACTGATACCCTGTCCTCCATTTCTTTGTGACCACAAGAGCCCTTGCACAATCAAACATACGATATTAGTGCTTAAGGTGTTTGAACTGTCATGTTTGACGGCTTATACAGGTAAGACACAGTCAGTCTTATTGTGTGCTTAGTCAACATCATGTGCATCTTGTACTGGACGGCCTGTGCCAATTTTCATTATGCAGTCAGTGAGTCAGAAGTGGAGGTAAACACTTTCTTTTTTTTCTCCGCCGCATGTAATTATACCGTTGATGTCTTGTCTGAACAAACTCATCTGTCTGTAAATGTGCAGCTCTGTCTGTACCCTCACCAAATAGGGCTGGAGTTAGCTCTAATGCCGCTGGACTGCAGATGTAAGCCGAAGATGACAGGTCTCCTTCGGTTTGTTTATTCATTCATTATAGCTTTGTTTTAAGCTCATGTTAAGAAGGGTTTATTTGAGCCTCTAACCCGAGGAAGGGTTGACCACTCCCTGCCTGAACTCCCTCATGCTCATTTAATTGGACATCGTGCAATCATGCATCAGGCTTACCTCAACGAAGTGGTCTTTGTTAGAGTATACGAGGACAGAAATAGCAATGGTGACTGATATAAGAGCGCCCACCCTCTGCTACTTGTGGTGGCCATGTGTCACCTTCCAGCTTGGTGGACCACGGTGAACATCTGCTACCTCACAGAGCAAACTGCTGCATTTTAAATAAACCAGGATAAAGGGCCGTCCCTTCAGGGCACGGTGGTCCTGTCTGTGTGCCCTGTGATTGACTGGTAACCTGTTCAGGGTGTATGCCCATGTTCTGCCCAGTGACTGTTGGGATAGATTCCATCACCCCAGTTTAGTAATAAAAAAGCAGTTAACGCATGGACGGACATGAGGCGCGTAGAATCAAATGCACCTGCAACAAGGACCTTTCACACATCAGATTACAGAATGCACAGCGACGGACAATAAATAGAATCTGCTTGTTTACTCCATGGAGAGCAGCTGCAGTAAATCATAGGGGGGAAAATTTTCGTTCTACAGATATTACAGCCTTTCCTGTCAGCTGGCTGAAGAGTTCCCGTCAGAGAAACCAAAACCCTCTCACTCACATCGGTCCAGCAGTTGACCTTCTCACCCTGCCCAGTGATAGGAGTCTGTGCCTGGCCGTCTGCACCAGCGGGAAGCCCGCTTCAGTCAAATTTAGTCTAATTTTGTCCTCTAGAGGTGGCTTTTGCATAATGTAACATCTGATGGTGTGTACCAGTAACCAGACTGCTTCTGGAGCCACAATGAGGTCATAAAAAAAGGCAGGAACAGGAAGTAGTTAAGAGGGCAAAAAACAGGAGACACCCAGGGACAGAAATTCCAAAAACAAAGAGGAGACGGAGCTGGAATACAGGGTCACCCAAACACCACCATTTTAGCTGAAAACGAAAACTAACATTTTCAAGTAAATAACCAGCAGGTTTGGAAAGTAAATAAGCACATTTATCTTCAACAAATTTGGAATTAAATGATACTGTTACTTGTAAGAATGTCCTTCAATGTATTTATTCTTCTGATTTTAAAGTGCAGTTTGCCCACAGGCCAATGGAAACAATGAATAAAAGCTGATCATTAATAAAAACACAGACCCTTGCATATGCACACGTGGTAGCAGGATAAACTCGCCTCTCAGCCCGCCAGTATTAGTTTCTATGTGGAGTCTGTGGAGAGTGTCAGTGAGAAACTTCAGACAGGTGCGCTGCTGTCAGGCCCTCGGAGCCACTGAAGCCTCTGGCTTTAGCGCGGAAAGTCACGTGAAAACCTATGGCGAGATCCCGGTAAACAAGCGCCCGCATCCCAAAGTAATGCAGCAGCTTTGCCGGGTGTTTTCAATAGCACGCAGTCAGCAGCTTTGGAGGGGTCTCAGCATCCGTGCAGGGGAGAAACGAGCGCTTTAATTCACGTCTGCGCATGTTTGACAAAGAACTGACTGCAGAAACAAACAGCTTTTCATAAACAGAACACAACCACTTATCATCGCTGGGCTGCGGTACAATGCATCAAGGGTCCGTGGGGACTCTGCTCCACATGTAGGCCACGGCACCTATTTATATCCAACATCCAATTTGCACATCTCTTATTTCAGCTGGAATTATTTTGTGTGTGTCAGTGGCAGCCATGCCATCAGGGACTTGTCAAAGGCGTGGCCATCATTAAAAAATGTTTCTGACCTCCACTGAGCTACCAGCGCACAAGTGTGGGTGCAAGACGGCACAACAGCTGTTTCCACGGTTTGGAAAAATATTGGTTAAAAATATTGGTAAATATTCCACACGTTGGACTCCAGAAGCCTTTTTCAGAAGCTTTATGCCTAAGGTACTCTGAATGTCAAAGCTTTATTTATTTATTTAGATCAAGCTGAACATTATATTTTTCACACTCGAATGACGGGGCAGAGTTTTATTGTTTGTTTGCTTTTTGTATGCTTGTTTTTACGGGTCCCGGTGATTTACTGTAGCACTCCTTCCCTTTTTTCCATGCCTTGTGTCTACTTTGGAACATTCAGGTTATTTTTCTTACCTTCTCAAGACCATGCCTTATCGGGCCCTCGCTCATACTCCACTCCTCATTCTCCTCCTTTCATCCTCAACGTGACCTAACCCGCGCATTCCTGCATGCATGCACGCAGCCACTGTGCAGTGCAAGGGGGAGCGGGCCTGTCTAGAGCCTGTGTTAAGAACATTTCTTAAAGAGATGAATGAGGTCTGCTCTTCTGAAACCCTTCTGGCATCAAATGTTCAGCCGATACAAACCTAATGTTTATTTGACTTGGGGAACGTGGACGGGGAAGATCAATTTCTTTGTTCTATGCTGCAAAAAGTGCTGAGTTTTAAACTCCAGGTTATGTAACAGTCTCAGAAAATACACGTTTAAGGTAGGTAACATTTAGAAGTAGTTGAAATGGACAAATTATAACTCCCTGTACAACTTGCATTAAATGTGGATAGATTCATATATAGATAGATAGATAGATAGATGGATAGATGATAGATGGATGGATAGATAGATAGATAGATAGATAGATAGATAGATAGATAGATAGATAGATAGATAGATAGATAGATAGATAGATAGATAGATAGATATTCTTGTTGCATCTTTGCATTTTTAAACAGAATTTACATACAAATCCCCATCACCATCAGGATATCTGTCAGTACAGACAAACTCAAGAACCTTGCTAAAGTGTGTTTAAACAGAGTGGAGTCATACCGGCTGCCTTAACACTGGAATAGAACCAGCAACCCTCTAGTCCAGACAGAGAGACAGGGGCGTCTGTTTGTTTCCTAATGTTTTAGTGCGGACATCACATTGAGTTTTTCTGTAATTCCAGAGTTTCAGACTCTGAACACATCATCAATCCACTCATTTCTGGATGAACTTACTGCCGTCCTGATAAAAAAACGAACCAACTGGCAAAATATCAAAAACCAGTCACTATCCCCAAAACCATTATATAACCATGTCTGTTTCTCTAAACCAGCTTTGACCCAAGACTTGCTCACTAAGGACTTCCTGGCCCATAATCTCTATTCCACATGTCTTGCTGAGTGTTTTCCTCCCCTGCAGAATGATATGACACACTGTCCAGCTTTCATGTTTCCCTTTAACTCATTGTTCCATGTTGACCGAAACGTCGGCCCGCGGCTCCGAAACAACAGAGCTTCTTCGGCGGAAGCCGTCAGGAGAGGATGGCGCGGCGGAGAGGCACAATAGGATTAGCACAGCCAGCTCAGTGACACCGTTCCACGCTGCTGAGCAGGCCGACCGGCAGAGCGTGGACAGTGTGAATGGGGAATAAGATCAGGAGAGTTCATGCTCCCTGAGCTTCACATGTTTCCTGTATGACAGCATTTCATCGCAGGGGCCAACTCGAGCGGGAAGCCGGGTCATGCCTCCGCGAGGTTCCCACAGATAAATATTGCGGAAACGCAATGGAATACTTCCTGACTCGGTTTTTGACACCGCGACACAAAACGCTGGTCCGGATCAGCGAATCTCTATTATGTGAAACTGTTTGCTACCTTACGGGGCCCGTTAAGTGAAGCACAGATAGACGAGCAGGCAGCCGGTGTTGCTGTGATTTGCTTTACACCTGCAGACAGACAAAGGCGGTGGAACACATGTGGAAGGAAAACGGTGTTTTTCCTCCCGAGCACAAAAGCCTGCACGTCGGCCACAGCAGCAGCGTGACACCAGCGCCGAAGGAGACACGCTGACATCATCTGCGCAACATTACAGCCTGTGTTTTCTGCATTACCGTAACAGCAAATGGCTGTCACAAAATGAGCCGGGAAACGTGCAATTATCAGCACACCCAGCTCTGTATTCTGTAGATCACCGCTCAGCTCTGTCAATGGCCACGGCCGACCGGAGCGAGAGGCAGCGCAGCATCTTCCCTTCACGCCGTGAATTAACCCCCCCCCTTCGACGGCCGGGGCTCCAAAAACATGTTGCAACAGCAGGTGATGTCATCGCTTTGGAAACTGAAGACAATAAAAACGATGACAGTCAAATGAGCGGTGAGCCCGGAGCTGTGTAAAATCACATGGAAAATGAAGCCGGATGCTTTTATCTGATCGTGGCTCATCACTCATCAGCTGGGAACTTTCATTTCACATTGTTTGCTGAGTTACACCAGCGAGGGGCCGGTAGTCTTTATTACGTGTCAGATCGATGAGCAGTTTTATAATACAACACCATCAAATGACTGTCTTTGAGTAAGGGGCTAGCCAACGGATACAAGAGATAAGCGTGTCAAAATGTAAAGGTTTCCGTCTGAGGTTGGCTGAATAAGTGCCCGGCCACAAGCTGAGAATTAAGAATGAGACGCGGTCGCTGCAGCTGTGCCACTTTACTCTGCAAAACCGAACTGAAACTGTGTGTTTGGTTGCGATCGGGTGAAATTCAGCATAAAGATAAACCATCAAATTTTGGGAAGTACCCTAAAGAGTTGAACCTCAGACACGCTTATACACGCGTATATGTGAGAATATTCACACTGGTTCGTTCTCTTAAAGCGATGTTAAAGCCAAACATGGTGCCTTCATGGAGCCAAACATTCTGCCTTCACTAAAGGAACCAGCACCCACATCTGAGAGCATCAACATACACACACACACACACACCCCGGACTCAGGTGGGATTGGACGCTTTTCAAACAGAACAAACGTAAATGAGGGTATCGCGACGGACAGGGTGAATAACTGCTGCCGCCTGAGCGAGGCTGAAACAGGTATGAGTGTGATGAGAGATTGTGCAAGTATTTACGTGTTCTATCATTGTGTCAGCGTGTGCATGTTTGTGCAGTCTGGGGGCAGACAATGGGCCTTTGTCTCGCAGCATCCTATTTTGCTCTTGCAGGCTGAGACGCAGACACACACACACACACACACGCTTCCACATAGATATTTCCTCCTGGTTTCCGTCATGTTACTTCAGTTTAAAGACAGCAAAACAGGAACAATCTGATACTCTCATCCTGCCTCCCACTTCCTGCCCCCCCCCCCTCGGAGAGACGAAAAGATGAATGAAAAGGAAAGAGACGGGACAGAGTGGTGAAGGAGGAACCGGGAGGTGTGAGGTGTGTGTGTGTGTGTGTGTGCATACACGTTAACATGACAAGCGGGGGGGGGGGTAAGGCCAGGATGTGGCCTGAGGCTGAAGCAAAACAGTTGTGATTCTGCGGTGAGCAGGTGCCAACTGCACGCAGCCCGACCCCAGACGTTTCTGTGCATTTAGCTGCAACATCCTCCGCTGTCACAAACTTTTGCCGAGGGTACAGAAATATGCACACGCTTATCCGCTTCTCTGTGCTGAACTGGTGTGGTGTCAAATCTTTATTTGTGTAGTAAATGAGATTATCAGACTAAATCGTGACCTAGAAGAATACTTGAAATTAACTAAAGGCAACTTCTTTTATCTGTCAGACAAGGTTGAGGAAAAACGTGTTTCACAAAAGTTTCAGGAATTTATTTTGGTTGTGAATGACTCTTAATATATCTTTATTTAAAAAATGACATATTCTTTACATTTATTTATTTATTGATATTTATACTCTTTTTTATATAGAACAACATTCCTAGGTGATAAGAGAAGCTCAACAATGTCAGCCTCTTCTGGAGGAACAAAATCCGACAACTTTCATGGACTCTGTCAGAGTCAAGAGTTATATTTATTTAAATAGCAGAGAGGGTTAGGTAATAACAAAAATATTGTTGTGCTGAGAAGTAGAAACACGGATCTGGCCACTACTGAAACTCAACAATCTTCAGGATCAGGATTCTGTCATCACCAGCCTCTCCAGAAGTTATTTCACAATATTTATCTCATGTCAAAACACTTCTCAGAAAACACCTTCCGCGATGTTTCTGAGAAAGTCTGTGACCTCTCATGTGCTGCATGTACATAAATCAACGGGCTGAACATGCACGTGCAGGAAAAGTAAAGACACAAACACACACTCAAATGCATTACAAATAATCTAATTTTCAAGTGCGTGAGGGCTTGCAGGGAAAAGCTGGCCCAAAATTTAGTGCCACTTATATGCCCATACACACAAACACACGCACGCACGCACGCACACACGCACGCACGCACGCACACACACTGCACCTGATGAGTTGCGGTTCAGAATAAGGAAGTGAAAACTCAGTCCATCTGCTTCGACAGGAAGTCAACAGAAGCCACATACAGGCGTGCTGACGTCAATCAGAGCCACAGGAACACCTCCCCAGACCGTGCACCCACACACACACACACACACACACACACACACACACACACACACACACACACACACTCCCACGCACACACACAGAAGCACACATTACAATCATGCATGTGGGCCTACATAAATATTCGCTCAAATCAACAGTGGCAAAATAATAAACATGCTCTCTTACACACACTAACTATTCTTTATCTATTTAATGTTTCTCTCTCTCACTCACACACGCACGCACGCACACACACACATCCTTGAACTTCTATTTTTGTGAGGACTTCCAGAGACATAATCCTAGCTAACCCCCTAGCCCTGACCCTAAACCTCAACTAAACCCAGCTCTGACCTCAACGTTAAAACCAGGTTTTAACCCTCAAACAGCTCTTTGAAGTTGTGAGGACCAGGCAGAATGTCTACCTCCAAAAAAGTCCTCATTTTGATAGTAAAATGAGTCTTTTGATACTCAGTATGCAGCAAGAAAACACACACACACACACGCCCCAGTATGATGTAAAGAACTTTTTTCTTGGCTGGTAAACACACATGCTGCTCCTGACGTCATGCGTGCAGCTATGCATATAGAGCTCTCAGAGCATGTACACAAGTAGAGCCAGACTTGGACAAGTTCTACTAAAAGCCAGAGTGGATTCCAGTTATCCTTCCTTCATCTGGAGGAGGCTGCGTGAGCATGCGCGCGCTCAAGTGTTTGTCTAAAGTAGCGGCCATATTGTGTTTGCACAAGGCTAATGAGCTTGATGACAAATTAGTCTAGACAGCAGCGCTGAAGCTGGGGACGGATGCAGGGGAAAGTGAAAGCCATCACGTACGCCACTTCACAAGCAGGAGACGAAGGCCATCGGGGGGAGGGAGAGGGCGATACGGCGAGGAGAGCCACGTTCGGTATATCACACAGACGCGTAAGCGATGGCAGCGTCTTACCTGGCAGACACACTCTGGTGAACGGAGGCTGCGTTGTTGCTGCAGGGGACCTCCTGAAAGAGGAAAATAAGGCATTGTTAACATTCTGGTGTCCACATGTAGTAAAAGAACTGATGCACTGGAATACTAAATGTTCGGTGTGTGTCTCTGTCAGTGTCTCGGTCCCATTTCACCATCTTCACCTCAGATGTTCATCATTTTTAGGCTCAGCGACTAGATCTAGATTTAGAGATCACCACTGAGGATGCATCATGATCTCACCAAATATGATAAGTGAAGGAAAGTTAGTTAACTGCAATATTTGGTGTAAGTAAAAGCACTGCGACTGATTCGAGATAAAATTTCCACTGCAAAATGTCCAAGCGCCTTTAAAAACAGCTTAATTACAGTGATAGAAGTCTTAAGTGCAGGTTCATCTAAACACAGTGTGAAGATAATGTTAACCCAGCACATTATTTTGGTTACAGCCTACCTGGCAGGCCGTTGGTCACACAGGGAAAAACAGGAAAAATGGACAAATATACATATATATGATGCGTCATATGCATCACATGTGTCACGCATCAATCGAGTGATGCTGGCTCTCTCAGCATTATAGCTGAGGGTGCATTCATGAAATACCTGCAGCAGGCACTCGTTCATCATCTGCCCTCGCTCGTGTGTGTAAATAGTTCAATGTGCGTGCCCGACGTTGGTTTATGGTCCATAGATCTGTTTTCAGTCTTCGCTGTTGATGGCATGTGGGTGTCGGAGCAGAATGTAGGTCACACGGCTTTAGGTTTTTATTACAGCCAGCTGAATGCTACCACAGCCTCTTAGCATCCTAGGAATCTACAGTCTCCTCACCTCCAGTGGGAGGTGTGATGCTGCATCTCAAAGAAACTGGGCCACTTCCACAAGTAGAGACAAAGGATTATTTGAGTTTCGGGTTTTTCTGGAATAACATTTAGATAAAGTATTTAACAAGAAATGGTCACCTTACGCATCAGTGTGCTAATAGTTAATTATTAAACACAAAAAGGCTTTAATTGGTAATATGTTAATATTAATGTTGCAGTAGAGGAATATCCAGATGAGAGAGAAACCATGTATTTACACTGGATTTTACCTGACATATTTAACTGGGCCACAACAAGCATTGTGTTTTTATATTGTTTTCTCGGGTAACTGCTTTATAAACATGGTGCAGCATGAATATGAAAGCCTTAACACAGAAGTAGCACAAAATACACCAGTGCAGATGGCAAATACTTTTCAGGCATACCAATGAGGCAATTCATCTGTGTGTTTATGTGTTTCAACACAACAGAGCAATTCATTATGGAGGACCTATGTGACGCATGATGTCAAGCTGGAAACTATTCGTTAAAAATCCATCCATCCATCTTCTGCTGCCCGAGATAAAGCGGGACTGATGGGCCTGGAGTAACAATTGCGCTTTTATTTTCGGGACAGGGTAACATTCCTGCAGGTTACAACGTTTAAACATGAATTCACTGAAATATTGGATGTGTGGGCATGTGTCTTTCATTTAACGGTCATTGGCTCCACCTAGCGTCCATATGGTGGGACTGCAGGTTCGGTATATTTAACTTTTTGCGTTAAATATAGTTTTATTTAACAAAACCAAACACGGTAAAAGATATGCAGAGCTGTTTCTTTAAACAAGATACTGATGCCTAAACATGGACTTACTTCATGGTCATAGTATAGCATCTACACTAATATAAACTCTTGATCAATATCCCTCTACTACACCAGTGAATGCATTTCTGATTTTGATTGACAAGTACTTACTTGCTGGAGGCACACTGGACATTGGTCAGTACAGTGAAATTATTCCTAACGCTTCGAAGGCTTGCCAGAACCTGGAAACATAGAGTAAGAGATGAGGATTAGAGGCGCATTAATATTAAGTGCATGTACTTTAATTATGAGATAGACACATTTAAATTTGTTTACTCTTTTAGTAGGAGTTTTTTTTTCTTCGGTGATAAATATAATATTACCTTGGGTAAAACAAAAAGTATATAACTGAGCATAGAATATAAAACAGACCACACCATAATTTAACTTGTTTGCCATCATTGTGGGAAAATAAGGCTTGTTGTTCTTATGTGACTTTGGATTTGGATTCCAGAAGATAATTACCTGAGCAAAAGGTGTTACGATCAGGTCATCCCCATGTCTGAAGACACACACACACACACACACACACACACACACACACACACACACACACACACACACACACACACACGCACACACACAGACACACACAAAGAGGCAGTGAGAAGAGCGATAATTGGTGTGTGCATTGAGTCTATAGCCTAAACGCTTTCTACCAACGTGGGGACGCGCAAAAGCAAAGATGCTCAATGAGCACAACAGGCACCGAGTCCCAGGACCCCACAGGCTCATTACTATAATTAACTGACAGAGATGGAGTCTACAGAGAGCGGGCGGGAGGGCGCACGCGGACCTTCTGGGTCTGGGATGTAACCTTGTAAGGCATGAAGAGTTGTTTTTCATCAACGTAGACTGGCCAGAATGTTGAATAGCTCTTCTGTGGGTTAAAAATCACCCTCATGTTGCCTTAAAACCCTGCATCCATTTTTAGGTTTCTCACTGGAGGGGGTGCGCCAGGGTGGCCCTCTCATCTCTGGCTACGTACTGTACGGATCTCACATGTGTCAGAAATAACACAGCAATTATAAGACAATCGCACTCCATGCCGAAGAGCAACCTACCAATTAACCAAAAGCGGCACTACTTTGGTTTCAAATCAGTGGGCTTTTTTCTTTTCTTTTTTTTTTTAATTAGGGGGTGCCATCGGTACACTTGTATTGGGGTGACTTTTCAATTTTGCTCTCTGGCAGGCATGCGTGGTCTCATGTAGGGAGTTGATTCAGAGAGCACATGTACGCAGAACATCATATTAATGGTTAAATAACCACATATTAACAGGTGCTCTGTTCATACAGATAACTGACATCTGAACGTGTTTATCATGTTAAAACCAAATAAACCTCATGCATTGTGTAACGTTTTTAATTATTGTCAATTTTAGTTAGTTGTCTTGATGACAAGAGAATAAAGCAGCAGAAGTTGCAATGCTAGACTGCAGAATGTAAGAAAACAAAAACGAATACGTATTTCTGATTAATGTCAAGGACGGCTGGACTGGGAGTGCTGGACTGGGAGCGCTGGGCCTCCTGCGCGCGCGGCCTGTACTCACAGTTCGGAGGCGATGGAGGAGTTTCGGGACATGGACTTGGGGGACAGGTCGTAGTCGCTGTCGGAGCGGTACAGGAAGGACTCCCGCCGCTGGCTGTGTCCAGGGAAGTTGGTGTGGAGGACCAGGCCAGAGCCGGGCGACGCCTGGGGGTCCAGGGGGCTGCAGCTGGCGGACGGGCCATTCTCCACGTCGAAACTGACAACACACGGACGCACAGCGCTTAGGGCGACGCAGGGAACAAAGGAGGAACCGTACAAACAGAAAGGAAAGGAAGTCCTGGATAAGTAAGAGTTTAATGTGATGTCACCAAGTTTGTATTATGATTCTCATCATAATGATTCATCCCTCTCTCACACACACACACACACACAAACACACACACGGTTCATTGCACTGATCCAAATGGAGCGTTAAGCTTGTAAACCACTGCACGATTAAAAAAAAAAAAAAAACGGAAGAAGAAGCCACGATGACGTCATCAAAGAGGAAGAGGCCGTCTGGCTGTTTGGCATCGCCACTGAAATCCCCCATCATTCACGCTTCCGCGCATTTTCCTGCTACTTTCTGGAAGCAGCGCTCTTTGGTAACCGCGGCCGCCGTCACTTCCCCCTTCGCACCCGGCGGAGCAGGTTTGCGCGCTGCTGCCGACAAACAAACACCCTCCCAGTAAAAACACAAAACGTCTGTTGGTTTTTCCTGCGTGACCTTTACCGCGCCACGCCGATTCCAGCAGGCCGGAGCGGGATCAGCGCAAACTTGGGACAAACACCAGAAACAGGCGGGAGCGTATTTACAGATTCTTCATCTCAAAGCGGCATCATCCCGGGGTGGGAGGATAAGGCACGCTCCACAAGAAGACCCATCAAGTTCTAATTTAGATGGCTCAGGAACTAAAAAGGGTCTCGATCACACGGTCAGTGGGTATTTACATAAAAATAAATGTCTAGAACCCTGTTTTGTTTTTTTCCTCTGGTGTTTCACTTCTGCTTGCAGACACCTTGAGAATTCAGAAGAATAATGTGTGAAAAAGAATCTTCCTTTTTAAAGGCTGCTGCTTCTGCTTCCACGTCAGCGCACATGGACTCATTAATATCAACCATTGGACCAGCTGAAGGACATCTGGGCCCAGAACTCTGTGGTTCTGACACCACCACCACCACCACCACCACCACCACCGGGGACGCTTCGAGAGGGAGCAGGAGGATCAGAACATTAACATTTTGTTTGATGGCGTGGGGGGGGGGGGGTTGATCAGAAACTGATGCAGTTAGAGCTTCCTGTCCGCTTTTCAGTTTCAGCATCAAGCGCACATCTTTAAACGCGTACGCGCGCTCGCATGCCTGCACTGCACAGCGCATTAACTGCTCCGCTGCTCTGGCCTCAGGTCAGTCCCGCTGCTTTGTTTGCTGCATCGGGGACGACCAGCGCTGGCGGGGGGGCACTGCCCGTGCACACACGCACGCACACACGCACGCACACACGCACGCACGCCGCGTGCACGCGCGTCACCGCCGTCCGATCTGCTGATGAAATCTGCAAAAGGATGTTGTTGTTGCATCCCAAAGCCCGCCGCTCCGCTGTGAGATCAGCGGAGCTCAGTAGGACGCGTCACGCAAACGCGCAGGTTACAGGTGTTTATGACGGCTTCAACCCCCCGTGGATTCTTTTATGACCCCCCCCCTTCACCACCACAGAGCCTTGAAGGCTGTTGGGTTACATAAGCAACAACAATGAGAAGCTGAGAGTCTGGGGGGTGCTGCTGTGTGTTTACGTCAGTCCCATTGTTTCTCTGTGGGACAGTCGTCTTTCCATTAAAAACCAGTGCAGCTCACCAGTGCTTGGTCCGCCTCTCTTATTAGCTTTTGACTTTTGTAATTGTGACCGCGCTTCTCCCTGTTTCTTCCCTCCTTGTTCAACAAATTGCGTGAGAGCTTCAAAAACTGGAGACTCTCAGCTTAAATGTCAGTAAAAATGCAGACGCTCTACTGCCCGATCTGACCTTTGCCCTTGTTGCTTCCAGATCAGGTGAGAAACCTCCTAGAGTCGATTCCCGGTGTTGAAGTCGTATTTGGGGGGCGTTCAGACCAGAGAAAACATCAAGCAAGGTGGAGAGAGAGTCCCACAAACAAGCTGGAGCTCCACTGGGGACATTAATGAGTTACTTAGATCTCTACATCCCATCCCAGACTCCCCACGTGGTGACGAGATCCAGAGCGGTTCAGCTAGTCCGATCACCCACCGCCAGGCGCGGGGCGTGACTTCTCACGATTGATGGGAATACATCTGGATCGTTCCAGAAAACGACGTGTCGGAATCGCTGGGATTCCATCTCCTTTATAAGTGAGGATCAGAGCGGTGTTCTCCTGGATGAGGCGGTTTGTTATTGGTGTCATGTTTATCTAAAGCCATCGGGAAGTGCTCCCTCTGACCCGAAAATGACTTGTTATGATGACACGACATTCCGTTCCCATGATCCACCGGCATCCGTCTCTTCTGATGAACCGGGTGAAGGACGTGACGGAGCAGACTCTTTTATTTATGAGCGGTTTTGTTGGAAATGCGCCTGATTTTTTGGTTATAAATCTTTGGATGCGGCCCCGACTCTGAGCTCTGGAGGAGGTTCTCCTGGGTCAGGGTCAGCGCTCTTCCCTGTGGCTCTGTCATCTGTCTCCTATAGAGACAGACGTGTGTGTGTGTGTGTGTGTGTGTGTGTGTGTGTGTGTGTGTGTGTGTGTGAGTGTGTGTGATGAAACCACGTCCCATCATCTGATTGAGCGCAGATGGCAGCGGGCTGGTGCTGTGGTTGGGCTCGTCTGTCTGGAGTCTTCCCGGTGTCTGCTGCCCCCCCCCCCCTCGGGACCCTCCTGTGTGACAGTGACAGGGGCCCCGAATCGGGCTTCCAGTGAAACTGTTGTTTTTCCCGTGGAAATGACTCCACTTCCAGCTCAGAGACAATGGTGCTGCTGGTCGGACGCACGTTTACTGAGTCAGATTTACTGTCAGACGGACGGTTTCGGTATCCTGTTGATTTAGCTGACTGAAGATTCCTTTAATCACCTCCTGAAGGAAATTGTTGAGTCTGAGGTTGATATGGGACTAGGATTAGGTTTGAAGAGATTCCTTTTCCGTGGATTATCTTTAAAGAGATTTTTAAACAAACTGTGTCCGGTGATCAAAAGACGACTGCTCAGAACAAAATCAGAGAAAAAAAAAGGTAATTATGGAGTTTGTGTAAAATGATATCAAATGTCCTGAATGTTTTAAAGAGCAAGAGAAAGAGAGAGAGAGAGTGTGTGAGAGAGAAAGAGAGAGTGAGAGAGTGAGAGAGTGTGAGAGAGAGAGAAAGACAGAGTGAGAGAGTATGCATGTGTGTGAGAGGAAGAGAGAGTGAGAGAGTGTGTGTGTTTGTGTCTGTGTGTGTGTGTCTGTGTGTGTGTGTGTGAGTGAGAGAGAGAGAGTGAGAGAGTGTGTTTGTGTGCGTGTGTCTGTGTGTGTGTGAGTGAGAGAGTGTGTTTGTGTCCGTTTGTCTGTGTGTGTGTGTGTGTGTGTGTGTGTGTGTGTGAGTGAGAGAGAGAAAGAGAGAGTGAGAGAGAGTGTTTGTGTTTGTGTGTGTGCGTGTGTGTGTGTGTGTGTGTGTGTGAGAGAGTGTGTGAGAGAGAGAGAGAGAATTCTTATACTGAAATGAATTTCTTCCTTCCTGTGTGTTATGGTGTTATGGGGGGGGTTAGGGCCATTTGTCTGCCACTGTCCAAACAAAGGTACCATGGTAACACCTCCTGTTTGTCTTGGCGTTGCAGCCAAAGTTTAAATATTATTTCTTCACACACGTGCATTTTTTTTCCATTAATAAATGAGTAATTAGACGGCTGTCCGCCCGCGTGCCTGCAAAACTCGTAAATAAACCCATCTGTTCTCAGGATTACTAGCAGAGATGTTTATCAGGAGGCTCTCGTTAAGCGTGGAAATGAATCCCGACACGGCCGTCGGGATGACGGGCCCTGTCCGAGTGGTCGGCCCCGTCATCAGACCAGCCTTCTATCACCCCCCCCCAAAATAATAAAGTCCCCCCATGGTCAAACCATCAAAGTTTTTTGTTTTTTCCACACTTCAGCAGCTGAACGCGTGTAACCTTCGGGGGCCTCCTGAAGCCGCGTCCAAAGCGCTGCAGCACGGGGACGCGGCGCCGACGCGAGGGAAACGTGCTGAAGGGATTGCATGAAGAGTGCCTTTTCCTGGGTGCAAAGCTCGGGTTTCGTCCGCTGAAAGGACCCGAGCGCAACAAGCCGCGTGTGCTTAACATGATCGGGTCGAGTACCGTATTGATCGGGACCGCGGAAGGAAGCGGTCGGGCTCGGATTTACAAGAGGAAGACGACGTGCTCGCAAAATCAAACTACAAGGCTAAAGCAGCCAACCTCGACCACTGATACCTTCAATGAACCATTTATTTGTGGGAGGGGGGGCGGAGTTACCTCAGAGAGGTCATCTGCCTGATTCCATGCAAGTATGGATTTAACAGAAGCATCGAGAAGACGGAAAACAGCGGAGCGAAAAATAGATGCTGTTGTTATTAATAGAAATGAGGCCAGTAACATCGCGGAGGACTTGCAGAGTCATTAAGCACGAGCGTTTTGGAACAAAGACGTGGAGCAGATGCTCCTCTTTAGAAATCACTTACAGTCTAAATACTGTGACACATGAGCACCAGAGACGCAGAGCAGAACCGGCCAAAGCGCAGGATGACGACAGCAGCGGTGTGTGTGTGTGTGTGTGTGTGTGTGTGTGTGTGTGGTTGGGTGAGAGATAAAACACTGGCGCCTTAAATTGAGCCATCTGATTTCCTGATCTGAACTCTCACAGTCACACTTTTCTAGTTAACGGTACCAATTTTGGATTTTTATCAGGTGGATGACGAAAGCTCCGCTTCGGCCCGCGTTTATCGGCCAGCTTTCAAGGCAAAGAGAGAGGGGCAGCTTCGGAAGCAGTCGCTCCCAACACCCCGCACCCATCCTCACAAATCTGCAGAAAGCCGGGGCTTTAAACCTCAGATTCAGTCAAACTTCAGGCCGTCCGCCAGGAACGATGGAGCTCTTTCCGTCGCGTACAGAGGCCTTCTCTTTGCCCGTGAAGGGTTTTTTTGATTTGGGAAAAGTCCGTTTTCCTGCTCCCCTGCCTGAGGGCAGGGCTCGGATGCTCCCAGTCATTATCTCCTTCCCTCATCAAACCCACTTCACAAGCCACCTCGCCTAATTTCGTCTTGGCCCGGCCTCTCGTGCATGACGGGCCACAGCCCCAAAGACACGTGGAAGTCATGACCGCAGTTTTTCTTCCCGTCCGTGACAGCATGACTGCAAACAAAATTCGCACACTCCACCCATGAAGGAAGCACAGTTCCCCCAAAATTCTATATATCCTCATTCAATACTGATATCATTTCCCATTATACTAATACTATAATATTATACTAGACTACTCGTGTTTCTCTTTTTCTATTGTTAAAGGCAACGTTATTGTCACTAGGAAGGCTTAAGCTCATGCAAATCAGGCTCATTTACAGCTCTCGTCTTCTTTTCGGTCTTGACACATTGCCATTTCTGAGGCTTCCCATTCCCCACCAGTGCTGGATGAGTTGGATCAGAGGAGGCAGGGAATAATGGAGGGAGATCTGGGGGGACGCTTTGTCCTAAAAAGTAGCCAAAATGAAGACTGCGATCCAGCAGCACCCAGGGAAATCCCATAAATGGAGCTGCGATCTGAATCTGAGCAGCTGTCCAAACAGTCGACATTTGATGGGCCCCCTCTCCGCTACCACGCGTCTCGCAGGCCGACACGCGGACGCACGTTTGTGGGAGATGGACATGGAGGGACGTCACACGGGCTGGTCTATACCTGTCCGGCCGCCCCAAGGTGTCGGCACACTGGCCATCTGTGTACTGCTGCCTCCTTGAGAGCAGTCCAGTACTTTCCACAGGAAACCCTCAAAGAGATGGACCTATCCCAGCCAGGGATGGGAGCCCCGCTTCTCCCAGCTGCCGTCGTTCCAAAGGCCAGCGGGCCTGTTTTGACACTAGCGGGGAGGAAATAATTATACAGAAGACCCATCTGCAGCCAGGAGACACCAGAGCTCACAACTTTCTGTTGTTGTCTTCCCTTTTTATTTGGAGCTCACGCATGTTTCTGATCTTGTTCCAACCACCTGTGCCAGTGAGCCGACTGGCTCCTACTGATCCCAGCAGGAGAGATCCAGGCTGGTAGCAGCTCGAGGGCTTCACACAATTGTTTTGCCCATCCCTGTTACACTGAACTGGTCCGTGATGCTGCGATAATGTACACAACACACACACACACACACACACGCGCGCGTGATGCATGTGTGAGATTGTGTGTGTGTGTGCATCTGTGTAAAGGGTCACAACTGTTAAAAAAAAAAAAAAAAAAAGGAAATGAAGTTTTCAGTTTTCTAAGCCGATGTGATATGACTGCCGACTCTCCACTGTCTTCAAGTCGGACGCGTCACTGTCGAGAAAGATAAGGTCAGATATTTTAGGAAGCACCTTGGCAGGCTGAGACTTTCTTGAAGAGCCCTCCGCCTGAACCACAAACGCTGCTGTCCTGATGTTTCCAGAGCTTTGGTGTAAAAAGGAGCTTCAGTATTTTCCTGGTAGTCATGTATGTTTATTGAGCTGTCGAAGCTGCTGGGTTCTCAATTCCCTCCACACTTTGACCTCCTGACCTCTCTATCACCCCTGTGAGCCACAGTTACGTGCTCTTTACTGGGAAAAGGCACCAATCGACTCCAAATGTGGTCAGCTCTCATTTCCTAAATGCATTTTTATACATAGCACACGTATATTATTCCAGTTTACATACATTAGGATCCATAAAGCTTCATCCTGGAGGATGCTACATGCAGACAATCTCAGCGGCTGTAACACAAATCAGGCTTTCTGTTGATGCTCGCTGCCATTTGATGACTGCTGAGCCAGAGAGGGGGGGGGGGCACACAACCGCGGCTCAGTTGAAAAGGTGCGATCACTGAGACGGAGGACTCTGACCCGTCTCTGACCTTTGAACCGTTGTTATCGTGGGGCACGGATTAGAGTGGAGGAAGAGGAGCCGACTGTGCTGCCTCGATGGGACACCGGAGGATCACCGACACAGCAAACCCCTCGAGTCAAAAACAGCCTGAGCATTCATCCCTGGGGCTCCAAAAGCACGCTCAACCTCTCGAGTTCTTCTATTTCTCACCCAAAAATGAGTAAGTTGCTCAACCACGCACCACGAGGGTTGATTACTGGAGTGTGTGAGTGAGTGTGTGTGTGTTCTAACCTGTGAGCATGGCCGTGGTGGGTAGCATGGAGCTTCCTGATGACTTCTTCACTGAAGTCGAAGTGAACCCGTCCTCTGGCACAGGGCGAACGCCGGTACATTGTGCGTACACACATGCAGTCATGCATACACTACCTGGCACACACCAAACCCCAGCAAACAAATGAGCTCGTACACACCCAGGCGCAGTATTTCACACGCTCGTAGACCGAGGATATGACACACACCATCGCCTGTCACCAGTGGTGACAAATGCACCGTGGCACTAAAAACCCTCAAAACTTCTCACTGAGCTCACACTCATAACGGCCCCCTCACAGAAAAACAGTCTCTTATTTACTGGAAAACAAAAATAAACCAAAACATACACGTCATCATTAGTATGAAATAATCCAGCTCCACAGAAGTCTCCCACTCATGAAAGCTAAAAAGTTACTCAGCAGATCATTACTGGTCATCCGCTCCTCATCACAAACAGCAGCAGGAAGCAGGAATCCTCGGACTTGCACACAAGCACACATACACACACACACACACACATCCACGCGTCACTGAAGTCCCTGAGTCCTCGCTCACACTCGGACACTCTCCACACACTCTGAGCTCTTACTGTGAGCCCTTCACTTCGGCACGGGCTATACTTCCTTCCCATGCTGTGAGTGTGTGTGCATGTGTGTAGGTGTGTGTGTGTGTGTGTGTGTGTGTGTGTGTGTGGGTGTGTGTGTTGTCCTGCAGAGTTGGAAGTAACTTCAAATTTATGGAATGGATTCACTGGATTGGATTCATAATTCATTCATTGATTTGCTAAAAAAAAGAGGCCTGAAGAACACACACACACAAACACACACGCACGCACGCGCACAAACACACATGCGCACATGTACGCACTCACACGCGCACTACAGTGAAGCTTGTAATAAATAGATATCTGATCCTAATAGCTTTCTGTTGAGAAGAGTTTGTTTTTATATTTTATATTAATTTTAAATTGAAGATATAAAATGCAGCTTCTGTGGATTTAAGGTGTCCTACAAAGAGATCCTGGCAAAGAATACCAACCCTTCAAATTTAACACTTATAACGAGGGCTTGCAAGACATTGCTGACAGACACTGTGAATTAGTGCTTTATTCTATGTGTTATTACACACTTGTGTGTACGAAAAGCTTGTGTATTTAGTAATCATGGGTCAGGTCTACCTTAAGCCTCAGTGTGCATCCAGCATGGTAAAGATGGTGACATCTGGTGCTCTGGGGGGGGGCAGTGAAGCGCAACTGTGTCCTGACAGCGAGCTCTCACATGGTGATAGGACTCCAACTAGATTCATTTCTTTCTTTCACTTTGGTGATCTTTGTATTTTGGAGAGTATGAGATAATTTCCTCTCAGGTTTATAACCAACGTTGCAAAGGAATATGCTTTTATAGCCGAAGCTGGTAATTTATTGGACAGTTCAGGTTTCATTAAACCATAATAAAACCTTATCAGCTCTAGATGTAAACTGGCTGGATTATGTTTGGCTTATCTTTACACTGTATTTATTAGAATTTGTTCTCTCGTGTTTATTTTCCTCATTTGAGCACATTTGTCTTGCAACAAATAGAATTTTGTATTTATGAGTAAATCTATTAAATGTTCAAAAACACGCATTCCTAAACGCAGCAGGAGGGGGAGAATCCCAGATCCCACTGCTGCCTCGCAATAGATGCACAGATGACGACGGGAAGAGGTGGAAGATGTGGATGCCTCAGGGGCTGTTGGGTGTTGTGAGACAATGCTGACGCCACCCCCCTTAATGACGTCCAGAGGTTTAACCACTCGGGAGATCCAGAGAGCTCCTCCTCAGTCATCGTGTCTTACATGATGCACTGATGCAGATTTAACTACTTTCGTTTCTTTGTACATTCCAGTTCTTAAATATTTAACAATAACTAGGGTAGAAGGTTAACTAACAGCCTTAAAAAATCTGACGTCACATATATGAATAAAACAAAACCCAGGTATAAAGTGCTCTGCTCGTCTCTCTATATATTAACATATTATTTTTAAAAAATAAATCTGTATTAATAGATTTAGATAATTATTATTATTAACTCAAAAAGGAGGCCCAATGTAGTTCCACTATATAAACGGTAGATGGCGCTATTATACTGCTTAAAATACAAAATAAAATACATATATGCAGCCAGAAGGTGGCAGAATTTCTAAGTAATGGCAACGTTGTGACAATACCTGGGAGATGTGCCACGCTCGATTGCAAAAAGGTTGGTTTATGTTGTGTTTTTCAATAATTTTACATTGCAATCACATACAATTTTACATAATACCAATTGTAAATATGTATGATCATCAATATATTTAAGAATGAGGATGACTAGATGAAGGTATGAGCACCAAATGACAAGATACAAGCATGAGTCATGAATTTGCAAATCAGGAAAAAGGCATCCAGCCTTGCGATTGTACAAACTTCAACATTGGAGAATACCCTAAAGCTGTGGATAATGTCGTTGATTGGTGACACAGTGATAATGACAATGAGACCCAGACAAAGGGGTAACGTTCTTAACATTTAAAAAGGGGCAGGGGACTCTTAACATGGATTGGGTCTCTGTTTTGAGGTGTAAGAGCACCCATTAAAAGTGTCTCAGGCTGATCCTTGTGGATTAAATCAATATCACACTGCAGGCAGAATAATTATCTTTCACACAGAGACAAAATAAATCCACAGCCTCACTGATATAAACACAGAAGCTTTCACATCAGATCAAAATCAAACAGCAGCCACGATCCATGAAAACTATTTAAATACAGGAAATAGCGATGCATTTAAAAAACAAATAGACAGTTGAGTTAATCATGATCTGATAAATTAATACAGAAAACCTTTCAGACATTTAGGGTGAATTCATTTCTATAGCCCAGAGAGATAATACAATAAAAACAGATATTAGTTTGAGGGGGGAAAAGAAGGCCAAAACCTCTCAGATCAGATTTTCTGACTGAAAGAATTTGAGTGTAGTCCTCCTCTAACATGACCTCGCACCCACCTCTCTTCCTGTAATTCCCCTCTGAAAACGAGGGCACTGCAGTAATAAACCTAATCCCTGAACGCTGCTCTCGCTGCCAACACTGCATTTCACGGATGGTGCGGCACGGCGAAAGACAAAGGACTAGTGATCCTGCATTACCAGTCAGTGTTCTCCAAGAGGGACCTGAACCCACAACCACAACTGTGGAAATCACTGCACCCCCTGATCGACCCATTAACACTTTAAAAGTTCCGAATCGTGTTTTTAGAAAAGCTCAATGACAGGACGGGTTTCCTGATATAGCAGAAGGTGGTAAAACAAAAACAGATTGAAGGTACCATTTGTGTATGCAATAACATTGTTGTATATTTGGTCTGTCACAAGTCCTATGTCACCTCTGCTGCCCTCTGACAATAAGAAAACACCCCCGGGGGGCTTGGGCCCTCCATCTTTTTAAAAAATCTGTTCAATTTCAATTGAGACCTGGGCATGCCACACCTAAAAAATGATAATTAAGAAAATGAAAGCCATCCCAGTTTGCTGATAAATGATCAAGGTTTCTTCCTTTTTGTCCACGAGCATCAAATGTTCAGGGCACCTATAAGCAGGGAAGAAGCGGAAGTTTGTGAAGGATGAAGATGGTAGCATGTGGAGAGTCGTGTATGGAGATGAAGGTTCATGGAATCAAGGTTCCAAATATTCCTTTTGAGAGACGTCTGATTCCGCTAAAATTAAGTTAAACTTTCGGTCCGAAAGGACATTTCTAAGAGTAAACCATCCACAGCGACCAAGCTGTGTATTTACGGGCCAAATGAGCTGCCTGAAAAAAAAAAAGAATATCACAAAGCAAGAGAAAGAAAAGCAGACGGTAAAGGTCAGAATGAGGCATTTACAAGAGGAGATGTAGTCTTCGCCTTCACCTTCAGCGTTCGATGTGAGCTAACTTGTTTACCGTCTCTGACATCATGGGTCAGTCAGGAAAGGTCCAGTACCAATTAGCCAACAGAGTTACCCCCTCCCAGCTGGGTCGCACATATCTCCGTCAATAAATTGATTTGCCCATTGGCCGTAAAACTGAGGTAACATCCAGCTTCATCACACAGCAGACGCGCGGCGGGAGCAAAAGCCTCATCTCACACGCTAACTGGGAAATCTAAAGGAGCGCTGGCGGGCTTTCCTTCTTCACGTACCAAACCCAGGAGTGACAGCGGGAGCAGACGGGGCCGATGGGGACCTCCAACCTGGATGATGTCGTTTTCATCATCTTCGTTACAAGAGTGAGCAGAAACCCGCTTCCCGTTTACCGTCGTCCGGAATGTCTCCAGTCAGCAACTTACTTGATTTCCCTCACAGGTGATGAAAGAGTAAAGGCTGGCAGTACTGCACCCATCTCCTCAAGGAAGCACGCAGGACCTTCACGCTGCATCCTCGCTGTGAAGCAGCCGGGTCAAACTTTCACCGGGATAACCTCGGAATTCCTGATAAATCTTCTCGGGCGATGGGAAAAAAGGTCGGCTGGTCACGGCGCATGTTTGTTCAGGTTCTGCGGTTCTGACGGTTTCCAGCCAACAGCGATGAGATAATAACGAGCTACGGCCCGATTTCAGGGGAGGAACGCTCCAAAAAACAACTGGAACGGCGATTTAATCCCCCATCGGCGACGGCAGCCCTGCTCCCGTCCACCTGAAACTGACGCCGTTCCTCTGCGGAGCCCGCTGGACCCACACAGGTCACATTTCATGGTGATCTCTGATCCTCTCGCCAGGACTGACCCACATGGATCCTGTACGTGCATGCGTCGAAGCACAGCTCCTCGGCGGTTCTGATTCACTTGCAAGTGTGTTCCGACCGTACCCAGTAGACCGCTTCTCTGAACCCTCCGCACATCGAGTCGATGTTAACAGCTTCAGCGTAGCAGAGCTCCTGCAATGATGCTGGATGATGTTTTAATGTTGTAATAAGCCCGTTTGGCATTCATCTGGAAAGGCCAGGGAGGCTCAGCGTCCAGATAATCCAGCTATAAACTGGGCTAACGCCGAAATAATCAATATCAGTTAGATTATTCTGGTTCAGAAAGGAGCCCATCAGCAAAGTGCAACAGCGTGCAACACAGCTGGTTTCAAACTCTCATGTTACTGGACCACTTCCTTTACAGCACTCCGTGTGTGAGCCGCGTCTCACTGTACGGGCCGCTCGTGGCTACGCGGAGTCTGATTACACAGAGCGGGCGGCCGCACAGACACATAATCCCACACACATCGGGCCCAAAGGGGGAGGAGAAAAAAAAAAAAAAACGGGCCCTTGGTGACGAGAGTCTCGACACTCGAGCAAACGCAAACAAGCCGGGCCGAACACAAAACCCGCCGCTAAATCGATTCCTCTTGTGCGACGGGGGCCCAAACTGCCTGCCTAGCAACACTGCGACCCCGAAACACTCGACTCCCGGCTCAACAGGTTCGGCAATTGTTGCTCTGACCGCCCGCGCGGGTGGAACGGGAAGGGACGTTTTGTTTTGGGGGGCCGGGGGGGGTGAGACATAAAACACAAAAGCACATTCTGTGCGCTCGGCTGCAGGCCGACGGCGAGCTGCTCGTCTTCTGTTCACGGGCTGCAGAGCACCTTTAAATATGCGGAACCGCTGGCTAACGAGCCTCCGGTGTGCAGACTAAGTAATCTGTCCTCATGTTATCGGCTCTATTTTTAGCTCTAACTCGATTCCTGCAGTTTTCAATTAGAATTTATGATTTGGGCGGCGCGCTGCGCTGCACAGCGCCCTGCAGCTCCCGCTCTCCCAGAGGGCGAAGGTGCGGATCGGACGGGGGTGAGAAGGAGTTCAGTGTCGGCGGGAAGAGCGGAAGGGCATTTCCATCAACGTCCGGAGAAAGAAAGGGAGGCTGGAATCCCAGTCCGTCTTACACAATCAAAGCCGTGTGGAATCGTTTGCCGTTTAAAAACGAGGTTGCTGAGGAAAGGGGGGGGGATTATCAGAGATCACCAACTCATCCGACCTGATTTCCAAATTATTGCTGCTCTCTTGTGAATATCCGGTCTCTGATCTGAATAATTTCATGCATTGTTGTTTTTCTTGTGTGCTTAAACCTGTTTCTATGGATAAAACAAAAAAACATATCACTGGGATCTAATCATCATGACTATCCTCCCATCTTGATTATTTCTGTGGAAAGATCTGGTGGAGAATGATTCAAGCTCGCAGTCATCCAAAAAACAGACGGGCAGCGGGAGAAATATGACTCAGAGACGGAGAGAGAGAGGAAAACAGTCCCCTGATTATCACACCTCTCCACTGGGAAATTCTGCGCAAACACAACGAGGGGGGAATAAAAATGCAGAGGTGAGCGACGGCAGACGCGCGCCAGCTCTGAGCCTTATACTCAGGAGGCCATTCGAATGTCTTTAATTAAGGAAAGGGTATTTCATTTGATGTCCCATCTCGTGTTTACGGTTCATAAAAAGCTTCGTTTCAGTCGTTCAAATGAACGGGAAAAGCGTCACGCTGCTCGGCGCGCTGGAACCGCTGCCCCTGCTGCTGCTGTTGCACGTCACGGTCCGACACGTGCGCGCGTTGCGTGTGTGTGTGTTTTGTTTTTTTTGGTTTTTTTTAAACACCTCTCCGCAGAAGGCCGCATCGATCTGGAGACGCTCTCCCTCCGACGCTCTCCCACCAGCGCACCTGCGCCAGACGTCCTCCAGCCTCCCCCAATTAAACAGCTCCGGGTCAATAAGCAAAGCAGCCGTCCGCCGCTTTGAGTGCAATTCAATATCACAAAGCGCGCTCGTTTGTGTGCGTGGGGGGGGTAATTTGACAGATCTGAACAGCTCTTATGCAAAATTAGAGTGAAGAGGCATCATGTCCTCCACACGCGGGGCAGCGCGGAGCACAGACGGCGCACAGGCCGCCGCTGACGAACCAACGTGGAGGGCGATGAATCACAGCCCCGCGCAGCACCGGGTGTGTGGAGCTGAAGAGTGTGTGGAGCACGTAGTCACAAGCAAACACCCCAGCCCGGTTGCCATGGCCGACGGCTTGGACAGGGAGAGCTTCAGAGAGATTCCCGGGCCTCCTTCCTTTCTTCTTCGGGTCATCGGTTCGGGCTCTTTGTCGTCCGTTCTTCTGTCAGCCTTTTATCTCGTGCCTGCGTTTGTTGCCAGTCGGACCGGCGTTGTCCTCGTCTGGTAATCACTCGACGCCCGCCGTCCCCTTTTCTATACCTGGAATCCAATTGCTTTTATTTCTGCTGCTCCAGAGATCTTTGTCTGCCTTCTCCGTGTTTCTAAGACCATAAATAGGCCACTAGGGCTGTTGCTTCTTTTTCCAGAGTTCTCCTGAGATGCCCATTCTTCTGTCTGCACTGAGAACAATGACGGCCCCTACGAAGCACCGATGATGGCCTCAAATTGCATCCAGGGTGATTTTCTCTTTGTTTGTTTTCTCCTTCTCAGCGATCCATCAAGATCAAACTGCATCTCCCGCGTAAGGACTACAGCTTATTCGACATGCAGCCTGTTTTATGAACAAAATGCACTTTTTTTTTTCTCCACTGAATCATTAAATAATGTCATATTTGTCATCACAAAACCCCCAGTACCACAAATAATGGCCTCTTTTTTTCAGTCAGGACACTGAATCCCTCCTTACAGTATCTCTAAATCAGCTGCCTCTGACTGAAAACTCCCTGGTCATTTCCTCTCGCAGCCCTTCCGCCAGTCTCCTCCGGTTATTTTAAGGAAATATCCATCCATTTTTTCTTCCTGGCTTCTCAGTAGCTTTAAATATGATCAACTAATTTTAATAACATATGCCTCAATCCTCTTATGAAACCATCCTCCTTCACTCCTTTCACGACAATAACACAGAGAATATCAGGTGCTTGTGCATGAAGGTTTCTTATTATTTTTGTATCTGTCTATGAACTGGGGTTTGGTACTTCCCTGAGGTGTCTGGATATCAGTAGGGTCGATGAGGTATGCAGAAATAATCTTATTACAGTAGCAACACAGCATATTTTAAAACCACGGCCATTACTTATCCCCCCTTCAATGTTAATATAATGGTGGTGACTAACTCTTTTTATGCTACATCAAACTAACTAACGCTCTCCTCAATTATGATAAAACCGTATTTCTATGCAAAGAAAACATTTAAGTCTGTAGATGTGTAACCCATATGCTGAATGAGGTTAGAACATATGGTAAACCAGTTTGGAGGGTTTTAAAGGCCAGTTACAACCAGTGACTGCGTTTGGGCAATGAAAATTAAACAAGAGGATACATTAGCCTACAAGTGTCACAGCAGGAGTTCCAAGGAACCAGGATATTCTGTTTCCCGTACCTGTGACGTCACTAGTGTAAAGGGACCTCGGTGTGCTTGTGTGTACTTCCCATGCGCAGGGGTTCCTCTTTCTAATTGCCCATTATAGACCTTGACCCCCACGGAGACTCAAGTTTACGAAAGCAGAGTCACCCCCTGTCCACACACACACGGCACTGCATGGAACCCGAGTGTGGGAATCAGATGACATACACATCCAAAGTCTCTCTCACACACACACACACACGGGGGCCTCCGTCTCACAATAGGCCCAAGAGGCGCTGACAGAGAGCCACATCTTTTATACAAGCCCAGCGCCGCAATGGGGGCAGACCGGAGCCAAACCTGCGTCACACTGGTGAACAAATGACAAAGGCCGGTCTATTTCAGCGCGGTCGGCGCCGAGGCCGGGCATCCGCTCGTCTTCTCTGACCTGCCGCCACTATTGCCAAACGGGGGGTTCGACTTCCTGCCGCTGCCCTGCGTCCTGGGTTACAGCGTCGCTGTCCCCTCACTCCCCGTCAGCGTCACCGGCTCTGATGATCGCTTGCTCAAAGCGCGGCGCCGCAGGTGTCCCAACCATATGGCAAGTCATCGTTCACACCCCCCCGAAGGCAAAAGGTGTGGGAGAGAAGACGACGCTAATGAGCCTATCGATGAAACAAATCTATTTACAGAGGGTGTTATCAGCAGATGCATAACAATGCACACGATAAACAACAAAAAAAAGACAAACAAACTTGAAAAAAGCCACAGAAAAATGCGCAAAGATTCATTTTCTTGTTATTTACGGGTACAAACTGGAAAAAATTTGTGCTTTTGTGCGCAAATTAGAGTCAATTTTATGCCTCTGGG
Source organism: Lagocephalus sceleratus (assembly GCA_911728415.1). NCBI lineage: Eukaryota > Metazoa > Chordata > Actinopteri > Tetraodontiformes > Tetraodontidae > Lagocephalus > Lagocephalus sceleratus. The sequence continues at coordinate 3,819,180 of CAJVRN010000030.1, read as the reverse complement.
GTAAAAATAGATTCTAAATGGTCCTTGATTATGCGTGCACAGCAGCATCCTCCCAGCCTGCTGACAAAGCACAGCCAGCATCAAAGCCGGGCGAGGTAGGAGTCCAGGATTGAGAATAAGGATGAAAGAAGGTGATGACAGTGGCAGAGCAGGGGGACAGAAGAACGGAGACATGAAACGGAATGGATGCAAGGAGGCGACCAAAAGGAAACGACGGAGGTCCAGACCAACCAGGACAGGAAGTGAGAGACGGCCGTGGGGGAAGCAGAGATCAAAGAAGAATAGGGAACAGGTCGGACAACGCGGCTTCTTCTTCTTTTTTTTTTTTTTCCTTCTTCTTTTTGGGCTGAGTCACTGTCTGCGTCTGCAGGGCCAGGCCACCGCCGGATCCTCCCTGCGCCCACTTCACAGCTCGGGCTTCAATTAATTATCAAACGAGCTCACTCGATATCGACCGCCTGGCTCGGCCGCCGCGCTTGGCGCTGACGCCGCGGTGGCGCGGTCGCAGGTACTGCGACGGAATATTTCAGAGGTTTGTCCGGCTCGTGCGCGCTGGAAAAGACTCGCCCCGAAATCGGGAAAGCGATAGACTCTAGTCCGTGTTTGTTTTTGTGATTCGCTCTTCTGTTGACGAGGACGAGAGCTCCCGCAATCTATTCAACAAGACACATTGTTAAAACGCTAATGGGGACGGAGCTCTGGGGCATCAATGAGGGACCCGGAGAACGTGATTTGCTTGATTTGACGCTGCCACGGTAATGAATCATCTGCCAATCAGGGCGACACTCTGTGATTATTAAGCACTCGCAGCAGCTGCTTTGGCGGCCCGGCTGACCTCAGAGATCCACAAAACTCCGGGGAGGGCAACAGACACAAGCGTGAGTTAGAGTATAGGCTGGTGTTTCTTCCTCTGAGCCTCTAATGAGCTTCGGAGATAAAGAAGCGAGGCTTTAACAGCCCGAGCAGCCTTATTCCTGCCATGGGACTCGCGCAGTGCCAGACAATCAACACTCTTTATTAACAGCCACAAAAACTCCAGCAGCACTGCCTGCTTTCCCTAAACACGCGAATCAAAGCTCCTCCACGCTTGATCTGCTCCATTTAGGCAGAGGAGAGAAGAAAAAAATAAAGAAAAGAGGCAGTCGCAGGAGGGTTTTTAATGGTAGTCAGGTAGAGGGAAGAAGTTTCTCTGAAAATTCAAATGAAAAATGGGTGTGGCGGCTGTACCAGTTGTAAAGCGACTTTAAAACTGATGCAAAAGTGCAGAAAGTCAGCCTCCCTGTTACCTTAGTGTGGTGGCAGCACTAGAATAAGATCTTTGTTTAGGGCTTATGTTAGACTGCTAAGCTTACTGGGGACTGGGCAGTGTTAAATTTAAAGGACTTTTAGTTGTTTTTGGCTTGAAAAATCCATTGAATCCTGTATCACAGATACAAAATGCCATGAAGATGAGAGAGAAAGCGGTCAATATGCTTGTCCACCTCAAACAATTGTGGTTGGTTAGATTTTAATATATAGTTGGCTCCATCCCCTAAAGAATGGTTTGAACACAAAAAGGTTCTAACCATTACAGACCGTCTCCTTATTCGACTAAACAGCTTTTCAGGGTCTCGCTGCAGTTTTTCTCAGCCCATCAGATTTCGCTGCAGCATGTTCGGTGTGTAATCATTTTGATGAGTGCAGTGTGTGAACCAAGCATGGACCCAAAAGGTAATTAAACAGAATTATCTCCTAATTTAGGAATCTGTAAACGCTTGTAAAAATCTTTTATTCCAAAGCGAAATCTGTGGAGGAGCATATACACCATCGATTTAAACGGAGCCAATTCTTCCTCTGGAATATATTCCATAAATCACAACCTGGTTGGCAGGCCTGTCTGTGCCTGTCTGAATGAGGGGAGACAACAACTGGAGCCTTAAAATAATGTTCTATAGTGGTGAAGGGGCATAAGGAGCAGGGACACCAGCGCAGATGGTCTTGCAGTCTGTCAGTTACATATTCATCACTTTTGTTTTTTCACAACCCTGAAACTTTGAACGATCAACCGAGGAACTCAAGCCAGCGGCGAGTCGAAACGCCCAGTCTGGATGAGAGCCTGAGAGCCCAAGAGAGGGAGACAGATAAACCCGCCCCTCCCCCCCGGGACATATTTAGGTGATAATAATGACAAGAATAAACAAGTCTGTAATTAAAAAGCGTATGTCTTATCTCCCCAGTGGCAGGAAGTAAATTTCTGTCGCTGCGAGTCAACAAGATTCGCCCTAAGAACGATAAAACTGACGTTTCCAGCTGTTCGGAGCGAATTAGAGGAGCCCTTCATGTCTTATCTCATCTGTCACAGTGCTAAATTTGTCTTTGCCATTTCAAATTAATTCTCCTGACCATCTAAGTTGCTGATTCATGTTTGGCTTGTGTTGCTGCGACGTTGGCAACAGGGCGCCGCGCGCTGGGCCGGAGCCTCGTGCAGAAGTGCCGGCAATTTTGAGCCCTTTAAAAACCGTGGAGAGAGAAAAAAAAAAATAAAGAAAAAAAAAGAAAAACCCTCAATGTGACTCATCTAAATCCTGGTGTGGTTGGTGCCGTCACCACCCCCGATCCCGGGGCCCTCTCTGGGGTCGTAAACAATTACCGCCGGTGCCATTATCAACCATCATTAAACTCATTAAGGCTGTTCAGAGGCGCTGGTATTTATCATGTGCGTCCTTGCCGGGGGCCGCCCCCCCACACCCACCCCCCCACGGCGGCTGCTGTGTCGATGAGCAGGAGGTGTGACAAATGTCAGTGAGATGAATGTGTTCTGTGAGGTTCGTGTGTGATGAGGAGGAGACGGCTCTGCTATTTTCGCTTGACACTTTTTTTTTTTTTTGCTTCTTCCCGAGGAGCGCCGCAAAGATGCCAGCAGATGGCGAGTGTTGGCGGGGGGGTGACTAGGACGGTGGGGCTGCCCCCCCCCCCGTGCCCACACAGCATCTCCCAGCAGGGATCGCTCAAACAGGCCCAGGTTGGTTGTTTAGGGCGCCCGATCTTGACACAATGTTCTGGCAGACGGCCGACCTTAAGCACATATAGACGGATTAGGAGCCAGGTTTGCTCTAATATCATCAGTTTGGGGTCTGGGGTGACTTTTCTGGGGCAAATTATCGTCTTTGGTGCCTCTGGGGAAACGGTGAGGTGCCCCAACAAAATGGAATTCATTATTCCAAGAGAAAAAAAAAAAACAGACTCTAAAGAAAAGGTGGTCGTAATTGTTGTGGGTCAAATCTTGTTTGGAACATCTTGCCCTGTTTAAACTTGTGACAAATTAACTTCTATACGATAACACTTGACGTCATGCTTGTGCACAATGCAGTTGGGTAACCTTCAAAAGTTACAAAAGTGGGACACTTGCCTTTGCCTTTTAGAGACTCATTTATATTATTTATATATATATATATATATATATATATATATATATATATATATATATATATATATATATATATATATATATACACATATATGCAGATGTTTTTCATTAGAATAAATGTGATGCAGAGAAATAACATTTTGTTCTTTTATGTTGATGCTTGTTTTTATTCATTTATGCTACTTACATCAGCAGAACCACACTTGAATAACATCAACAATCTAAATAATGAAAACCTTAAGTAAAATCTATTATGTAAAGGAATAAATAATTGAAGAGTGTATTCTAACTGTTCTGCTTTTGGGAAGCATATGTAATTAGTTTATTCTATTTATATATTTTTTTTAATGACTCATGGTTATTTTATTCTCAGAAGCTTAAAAAAATCTTCAAAAACAGTGCGAGCAACAATTCTTGCTAAGAGCCATGACCTGCAGGTGCATGGAGAAGATCCCAGAAACAAGTCAAATCCCAGAAATATAAATGTGGAAAGAGAGTTTCCACAGAAGCTCAGACTGAAGACATCTGTCAGGATTTGCTGCTCAACTTTCCTCCAGCAAATGGAAAATAGCTAATATTTCAGGGTGAAGAAGAAAAGCCTGATTTGGACCATGACAGCAACAAACTCCCTTGGATCAGAGAATGGTTGGCTCATAAAACTTGATTCATTTAAAAAAAACAGTGTGATGTGATGATGTGAACTGCAGGCATGGCAGCTTTAATTAATTCTATTAAAATGGCTAAAATAGTCCCCTGCTTCTGTCCCGTCATTGTGAGGAGACACTTGTGACATCTACCAAGAAAGACAACTAAAGAGCCTCAAATGTCCTGCGGGGGGTTGTAAGCAGCATTCTCTTTTTTCCCCAAAACAATCGCAAAAACCCCTGAAAAGACCATTTCCGTATCAAATTTGAAATAATCCTTTTCCATGAGGTACAAAGTAACAAGTCATGCCAGGATATACAACACCTGGCAACCTGTTACCATGACATCACCTGCTAGACTCCCATCTCTCCTCACATGCACGCACACACACACACACACACACACACACACACACACACACACACACACACACACACACACACACACACACACACACACTCTCTTGGGGCTTCAGTAATTTTCCTCTCAGGAGCCAGACAGCCAGCAGAATGGCCGTGATCTGTGTGAAAACCATCAACCCCTCACCCTCCTCCCATCTGTGGCTCCCTGGTGACGGCGCGTCACTCACACAGCACGCTGACAGCCGAGGAGGGACCGTGTTATTGTGGAAACTGTGTGCGTTTGAGGGAAAAATGATCGTTTTTGAATAACATGGCCATTTCGTTCCTTTTAAAAAAAGTAAAATTAGACCTGTCTGACCCCGTGGCTCCACTTCAGTGAAAGTAATTCCAGTCTGTCAACAGCTCCAACGACAGAGCTCACACTGTTGAAGGGTCTATAGACCTCGTGGGTCACCATCAGGCATCCATATGAAAGCCCTCAGGACCTGCCATGGTCCAGCTTTCTGCCTCATTGCCTCTTCAAAGCAGCTGGTGTTCATATGTGCTTGCAAACACATACAAAGACATAAACAAGGCCCAAGACGTTGACTGATAGCTCTCTTCAGAAACACACGCTGACAGTCCAACCCTGTACGCACAGCCTTATTCACCCCCCATCATTATTTGTAACATTTATAACAGTCTGTCTTTCATTCAAACCAAAGTCATTTTAATATTCTAACAGCTATTGCGTAAGGCCTTACATAAGGCGTCATGACATTGTGTCAGTTATTTGTCTGAACAACAATAATAATGTGTCAGTAATACGCTGACACTGCCTCAATGAGCACATACAAAGCAGATTAACAGTCAACATAGTTACTATATTCTCTTACACTAATCTCTGTTCTAAGCTGTTGGACGGTTTTAATTTGGTTTGTTTGGGTGAAAACAAGCTGAAACATACTGATTGAGTCTCAATCTTCCATCCATGTAATTTGAACAAAAGTTTAAAAAAATAAATAAATAAACCCATTTTATCAAACTTGAATATATCAATCTACGGTTTCACCCATTGAGCAGAATGGATAAATATAAAGATATAAGATAAAGAGAGGTATCTGCATATCTTGCAATACTTTGTCCCATAATAAAAACACAAAAGCAGTTAATCTCTTTACACCAGAGTTTAAACAAGGTGTTCGTGTTTACACAGTCTAGCAGGAAGAACACCCCACCTCCTCCCTTGTCTTTCACCTCCTCTTCCTCCTGCTGTTAAACTTCCAGAAACTTCATAACATCAAAAATCCCAGCAACACCCAGCTTTAAACCACCAAAGCGCTTGAAAGCAATTGAAATCAGTAATACTGAGGCTTAATTTCTATAGCTTTTAGAATAATAACTGTGACATAACTCGGGCATTTATCTGCAGCACCATTACGGTAAACTGTATGATTTTCCCTCATTATACAAAAACAGAGAGCTGGCCTTTGGCAGCTCATTGCATGCATTCGTGCAATTTATACAACCCAGCACGCAGACACACACACACACAGTTCTCATGAAGAGAGGAGCACACTCAAAAATTAATTACAGTGTCAGAGTTCAATGACATGCTACCAGACAATAAAAAGGCAGAGAGCATCTTTAAATAGAAAGCATTAACATCCATTTTTTCCATTTAAGTAACACTACGTCAAATAAATAGACAGAACACTGTTGTTTAAGGCTTAGTTTATTACTGTTTAATAAGCCCTCGTAACATATCTGGCACCACGTGGCAAAAGCAGATTAAAATGTCATCCCACTAATGCCTAAACTTGGTTTTACGGGTCTGCTCCTGCTATAACTGTGCTATTTTACACTGTTTACACAATTTATGATGAATTAAAGCCCAAGATTAAAAGAAAATGTAAAAGGCCAATTACTCGTTTAAATTTTATGGTTAAAAAAATGCTTGGTTAAATCTGATTTTCAGCAAAGCTCTTGTTTTCAGGAGCAAATTATTGATAAGCTGCAGCTACAGAATGCCTAAAATCATCCATGCTAACAGAGTTGATCCATCAGATATGAATAGGTTTTGAGAGGTCTGAGTTCTTCACCAGAGAAAACACTCCAGGGTTGGAAGAAAAAGTCAGGAAGTCTAAACACAGACAGCCCCACAGAGGTAATAACACTGAATAAAAGAAACATTCGAGACAAAGAGTCATTTATATTTCACAATCCCTGGCCCTCAGTGGATGATTTAAACGTACACAAGGCTGTCCTGAAGCCACTGACAAAGGAAAAAGGAAATTATACAATGAGAATGGAACCAGCTCAAACTGTGATGACCTCAAAATCCACCTAGATTCAAACAAAGAACCAGACAGACGGTTAACGAATAACCGACTCTGTGCGCCCTGAACGACACCATTGGAAGCAGCGCCACAGACGCGATGGAAGCAGATGAACTTTAATGGCGACGATCAGGGACGGGTGCTGTAAAGGGAACGTCCACAAAGAGAAAAGCCGAAGCGTCTCTCCTCCAGTGACCGTCCCAACGGTTTCGCGGCCGCATCTCGGGCTTCAAACTGTGGCATTTGGCGGTGTTTTTTGCGCCTCCGATGACTCAGACGCATGCTGTGTACCCGCCAATCTGGCATGCAACCTTTGTCACATGTCATCACGCCTCCCTCTCATCGCTCCTGTCTGTCTCTACTGTCAAAGATGCGGAGCGAAAAAGGCTCCAGGCAGCAGACCTCCGCTTTGTTTCAAAGTTTGTTTCAAATATGACCGGCGTCTTTCGGTCATTTCTGATTGCGATATATTCACGTAAAGGCTGGCCGCCCCTCTGGGATCTGCAGTGCATCTGAGATAAGCATGAAGAAAGCTGCGAAGCGACAGGAAACAAGCTGCCAACACCCAGTCCCCCCCCCAGTCACGGTGAATTCTATATCCTACCATCGATTTCAATTACGATAACTGCTACTAGGCCCCAGGCACGACACATCGTCGATGACTGGTGGAGCGGACGGACGCGCAAGTGTTTGAGCGAGGAACCTGCAGCAGCTGATGAAGAGGCTGATGGGAGGAGATATGTAAGATCCTCTTAGGGCTCGGCGGTGAAGTAAAAGAGGGGCTGGAGAATGAAGTGGTTTATACGAGGAGCCGGATTGAGTTAGTGGAGTCACGAGTAAGAGGTGACAATATCGGCTTAGCACAACACTGCTGAAAAATCAACCATTCAGCTTTTAGTGATAATGTTTTTACCATGGTAGCATACCATAAACTCTCATTAATATCAATAAAACAGGGCTGAGCTCTTTTTGTATGTCTGCTTCTACTTTTTTGAATTTAGATGATCATTTTCTCATTTTACTTTAAAAAAAGATGAATCTTAGGCTAAAAACCTCTTAGCTAATATCTTGTTTTCTCTTTTTTAAAGGAATGTATAAGCACTACTTTCAGATATGCCTCATTGATGTGAAATACAGCATAATTAATTAAATTAAAGTGAATCAGAGAGGGAAGAAAAAAGAGTGCAGGGCTGCTGTGAATTAATCATGACCACAATTCAGACTCGGCAGCCTGCCTGTGACACACGAACAGCAGCACCATGGCAATGCACGGGGAAGGAGGAAAAAAGGAGCAATGCGCATAACAAGAACAGACAGGGGCAGAGGAGGAACGTCGCCCGGAATCAGCAGACGGAGGAGGAAGAGAAGAAAGAATTTAATTATCCCACTCAACTGTGGAAGAGTAAACACGCAGGAGTTCATCGAGTGACCCGGGTCACTAACAGACACATAATAAGATCCTAAATATGCACAAACACTACCAAGCTTTTATCATGCTCAGTATGAACACTGTCGGCCTTTACCTCCGGCCGCCACTAGAGGCGCTGCTCCCACCCTCTAGTCCAGTACAGTATACAAATAAAACCCCCGTAAACTGAGATAACATCTTTAAAAATGTCTTTTCTATCATTTATTCTATTTTTGCCAGACTGAAATTTTTACTTGAAAAGACAACACAAGACAAACTGTGACCCATTTTAGGCTGACTGATTTTATCTTTTCAACATTTAGTGTGTTAAATGACTACATGCTTTTAAAATTCAACACCACTGTCACAGCGGAGCAGCAACCATCATCAGTGCAATCATTCTCTTCATGGACTGACCAGCCACGAGGCCCAAGTTTCAGGCTGCGATATCAGGGCGACAGCAACAGTTGGACTGGCTGCACTAACGTCAGAGAGTTTGCATGCTTTTCTGTTATTCTGCGGCGTTTCCGAGCATCAATTCGCTGCTCGTCTTCTGTTCAGTGCGACTGACCTTCAAATGTCAGGCTCATCGGCTCAGAGCTGCCTTCAGGAACATTCTGAAAGGTTACACATGAGAGTGGAAACTAAAACATTTGGGAGTACTCCCTGAAGACCCTCGGTCCGTGAGCTGATCTGGACCACAACAAGGCGAAATGACAGGAAACATTTCAAACAATTCTGAGAAGAAACAGAAAAGAATCTTAATGTTAAGTTTCTAGTGGAGCTACAAAATACAAAGATACAGGCAGGCTCTTTAAAAACAACTCACATATCTAAAAATCGAATGTTATCATTAACATTTTCTGTCCAAACCAATGTCTCCAATCAGCATTCAGGAATCATGTACCGCATGTGTGTTTTACTTAAATAATATTTAATAAAAGTAAAACAGATGAATCAATTGATGATTACCATCAAAGTCTGAATCATGTTTTACATCAAAATGTTGGAAATTATGTCTACAAATGATGTAAAAAAAAAAAGTGTAGATCAGCCGGTCGGCAACAAGTGATGCATCTCTCAAAGACCGACGTAAACACTTCACATCTCACTGCTCCGCTGGAATGTGTCCCTCATTAACATGCCTATGAACTTGTGCATGTGTTTACCAAACCTATATGCGGGTAAGGTAAACCTCTCTGTGAGTGTGACTGTGCACACACACACGCACACACCTGCATACACACACACCAGCTTCAGTGTAAAGTCTCCAACATATCCGGCAGTTAAGATCTTTCCACCAAACACAAAAGGCGCCTTACACTTTTATTTTACCGGCTGAATCTGATAAGAACCAATTCCAGCTTCTCTCATGTTTACACAAACCTTAACATCCCCCGTACACGTCACCACATTGTCCACTTTCTTTCGTTTTGTCCTGTGACCTCTCAGGACGTCACTAAAGCTACAGCAAATTTGAAAGTATTTGCTAAAAAAAAAGAAATAAATAAGCAAAAGCAAATAATATCCAACTCTGATTATAGTCTCACGTAAAAATGTTTCTTCAATACCTGTCGGATGAGGAAGAGAAAATGTGAAAATCTTCATTCCAGATGATTATAAATGTAAAATGTTCTTGTTTATTGCCTTCTTTTCAGACGCCATGCGGCGAAGAAGGGCCAGAATTGGTTTGCAGACAAATTTATTCTTGCCACTGAGATTCAGGCAGTAAAGCACCAGGCTCATTAAAGAAGTCTGACAAGCATATGAAAAGACCTCTCACAGGCTGTGCATGTATAAATCAATGCGACACTAACTAAACAAACGCTGCTGGAGAGCCGGGATAATGAACAGGAAAGGACTGAAGCCAAACCGAGCCCTAATCACGGGACAGACGCGATGGAGAGGGGGAGCGGTGAGATCGCAGGTGGAAAAATAACATGAGACGAAGGCTGAAAGTGAGCAGCTCCAGACCCGGGTTCAACTCTCCTCGTGTTCGAGGGAGCGAAAGTATCGGCTGCGCGGGCTTGAAAACACAACTTTCCAGCGGTTGTTTGGTTGTCACGTCGCACTGAATCTATAAAACTAATTCATCGACTAATGAAACTTGTCAAGGATGCGAATCCAAGCAGAAGGAACTTGATAATAAACAGCAATTTCCCCAAACTCCAAGAACAAATGTCTGTCCTTAACGATGGTGATAATTCAATTTGTCATGGAATTTCCCCTCAATTTCTGCAGAAAAAAACCTCTGTAAAAGTAGAACAAAACGATCAGTGTTGTGAATTACTGCAGGCTTTATCTCTGTCCCTCGGGGTGTCAATGTGATGGCGGCTGGGCTGCCAACATCACAGCATGGATAAATACTGGCCACATGGCATCCACTGACCCTGAATTCCCCGTTATTCAACACACACACACACACACACGCACGAGGACACACCTGCAGATGGCAAAAACAGATGTAATGGCAAACCGCCACGAGGATAAGCGGACAAACAGATATTTACATGAACAACAATAATAACGTTATTCTGAGAGCGTTTTTGGACCAGCTGCTCCGACGCCACCCATCGCGGAGACGCTGGTCGTGACCGGATCGTCTGGATATCGAACATCTCGGGTGACCGCGGCACTTTGTTGGCTCATTGTTTGTGGCATTGGACCTTTGCTAAAATGCCGTTGAATGACTCACAATACTGTTTTCTTTCTGGAAAATAAACAGACAAAGGTTATCGACGTGGATTCTAAAATTAGTTGAAAGGCCTTATTGTTCTGAGAGCTTGTGTGAACAACTGAAGGGACGAGAGACAGACTGATGAAGAGTCATATATTCTTTTATGCGGGCCAAGGGCATAGTTGAGCATTTCTAGACAATCCATCATGAGTGAAATATCTCCACTCTGCTTAGCCACAGAACTGAATGTGTGTCATCTTTAAATCACACTGATTAACGTTAATTCCTACGTTACAAATTTGAAAACGGACGCGCGTTACTATGTCTGTCACAAACGGACTGACAGACATCATAAAAGCCCAAAAACCCTTTATCCTCATGACCATTCAGCCTTTCTACATGTCAAATTTCATTCACATCAACGCGCACCCACACACACACACACACGCGCTCACACACTCTCGCTGGAAGCAGAAACTGTGGGTGGTGGTTTCCCTATAGGCCCGTGGTGACAGTGAGTGGAGGAGACAGCGCTCGTGCACACTCACACAAACAGAAGGAGCTGCTGTACATGCATCGAGGGGCATGCTTTATTTATGTATGTACAACAGCAAAGTGCATTCTCACATACACTCCACTGGGCGTGCGAACACGGGACACCAGAGGAGAACAAGTGGCAACTCTCCAAGTCTGAAGTGCATGATGGTGATGAAACAGCTCTGGAAATGAAAAAGCTTATATATTCAATATCAGGTAGAATTACAGCAAATCGAATTATACCAGAAGAGTGGAGGCGTGCTCTTAATTACCAGAGGCAGTTAATGCTGTTAGCCTGTTGCTCTGGTGGTCTTTGAGAATATCTGGACTATTCCCACTTTCATTTCTGCCACTAAATCATATCATAGCTCGTATTATATGAGAGATTAGACTTTAAATATATCATGCCTCGGTTTTTATAGCTCTGGTTTATGGTTTCCCTTGGCTACAAATATTTCCCTGTCTTCTCTCACTCCTGACAGTTCAGAAGACGATATTTCTGAGGCATGTTCACGTAAATCATGTAATCCTCATTTCTCCAACTGTTTGCCTTTCAGTCATGAGATAACTGGAGATGGGAGATCATCCATTTTCTCTTAACTATTTATTGGAGTGTATCCCAGCAGCCAGTCACTGGGTGGGAATACACCCTGGACAGGTCATCAGTCCACCCATGAATAATGTCATTCCATTCGTGCACAATCAGTAATAAAAGAAAAAAAATGCTATTTTTGGACTGTGGGAGGAAATTGGAGTAACTGAAGAACATGATGTACCCTTAAGTAGCTGAGGAAAATGCAAAAAAAAAGGAACATGTTGTCTCGTGGTTAACCTTGTGCTGTGTTTTGCTACATTTCTGACTGATCACTTCTATGTAAACGTCAAATGTTTGGAATGAAAATGCTTTCAGTGGAGCGGTGTGCTCTGTACAGTACGGCTCATCTTCCTAATTCAGGTTCAGCTTACAGAAACTTGGGAGCTACTGTAGGAGAAGAGGAAGCCGAGTGCAGCTCCTCCTCGCTTCTGCTTTGCTGCACATTGTTTCCAGCGGAAATAATGCTGCCACAGTTAATTTCAGTCAGTGTGACAAACAAACGGCAATCAAGAGGAGAATATTTAGAGCTTCTTTCTTCGAGAAACATGAGGGCCAATAGACAGAGATGGAATGAACTGCACGTTTCTGCCTACTTCAGCTCGCATAACGCTCCATCTTGTTATCATCCGAGCCCGGTGCTCCTCTGAATCAGCTGAAAAGAAAGTACAGCTGGTGCTTCACACTCAGACAAATCACTGAGAGGCAGAAGCTGACTGTAATCATTTACAAGACTACAATGAGTAACACGTTAATGAGGCAGCTGCGCTGCTCGGGATTAGCTACACGTTAGCTCTGTAACAGACTTGCAGCGGCTCGGAGAATCACCACATGAATTCAGCCTCGCACCTTAGAACTCAAATGGGGACTAATTACGCCGTCTCTGCTGCTGCTGCTTCTCGATCTGTCATCTTTCCGTGTACGAGGGAAATAATTTTGTGTAGCCTCAAATACTAGAGCCTGCTGAATTTATAGTAGCCCACTCTAACATTCTCGTATATACAATCTTTGACGTGGCTTGATGAAAATACCTAAATGCCGTTGAGAGAGGATTATGCAAGTTTGTTTTTAAATACATGTGAACAATTGAAGTCAAATACGGAGGCTTAGGCTGAAGCCAGCATGCTGCTATAAATGGAACCTGGTCATTGAGGTTAGGGTGCGTGATGGATGGATGCAAAGGTCCCAGACAGAAAGGAGGAGGTGCAGGAGGAAAGAGGATGAGAGCAAAATATAATGAAGACAGATGAGTTCACAAATGCGCTCTGAACGCTAGCACTAAAGGCCACATGTTGCCAGACACCCAAACATAATTGCCTGCAGCCAAAGGACACAAAAGCCAATTCACAGTCATTTCACTCCAATACATACGCGCTAATCGCCATTTTACATGGCAATGTTTTTAACATGTAGGAGTGAGTCAGTGAACCAGAAGCTGAAGGTGATATCAATATTTTATTAGTTGAATGTATTTAATTATGTACAAACATTACAGAAGGCATGTCTGGAGCCTTTGAGTATTTAGTAACTCCTGCTTTTACCTCGAAAAAGGTCCTAAAATAAATTGTTTTTAATGTAAAAATGTTACAATCCTCAAGCCGCTCACTTTAAAATGCACATTCTGGGAATGGGGGAACATTTAGAGCAGAACTGAGAGAAAGGCAAAGGAGCATCAAACCCCCATGTCAATTATGTATTTTCTAATCATTTCATTCCCAGTCCTGCTGCAGATAATCACATAGCAACGTGTGCACAAAGCCATGCGCTCACAAACGCAACCCCTGAGCAATGACACTCCTTCACCCGTCCATAACAGCCACGTTTCTGCTTGGCTGGGTTAGTCGAGGGAGGCAGGGGGAGCTAGATCGGAAGAGCGCGAGAGAAAAAGGAGGAGAAGTGGCGGACAAAACATCTCGCCAATCTCAGATGGAGCACAACACGAAAGGTGCAACAAGAAACAGTCCAGTTAACGGTCGGATTTATTGACTCAGGGATCAAGTTACGTTTCAAAAAAAGAGTGAATATGTCTGGATTTAATGATTTTATTTTGGACCATTTGATCTGTAGTTTGATCTGTAGCCCTCCCCTTGCACTCAGCATGTCACAATAATGAATAAAAACACACATTTACACGCCCCCACGGCAAAAATGTTGACAGCATTGGCACTAGACGTTGAAACTATCTGGACAGCTGACAGGGTGGGAGATACATCCATACATGAGGAAAAAACAGGGACAATGCGTGACACAGTTTCCAATATTCCCATAAAGCCATAACATGCTTTTGCATGCACAGTGAAAGGACAGGGGATTTAGTCATTTCTCCTCTGTAATGGAACAATCCCTCTTTGTGTCCGTCTCCAAGTCTAACACTCAAGTGAGCGGTTGGCACGAGCGGACTGGCCACTGCACTGACAATAATCGTGTCAGACCTCTGACGTCCATACAGACACAATTTTGGATGAGTCACGGTAGAGAATAAAACAAATCAATAGCGAACAGAGTGCGGGATGAAATGGTGTGGTGGGATGCACATTTAGACATTTCAGTTACAGTAAACAGCCCTGTGTGTCGCTAAACCTTTGCTTGTTTAGCACCTCTGAGCTTAAATTAGCTCCATTTTCTTTTCTAAGTAGACCTCTCTGTCCCAGTTGGACCACCACCTTGCCTCCGAAGCCCCTTTCTATCCTGCTTCTCCGTCTAGCTGCAGGTCTCTTCATCATTTTGAGATAATTACTGGCATCGATTCATATGACACTGAAACATCAGCTATGAGTCATCACTGTGCCGTGCATTGCTACTCAAAATAAGAACAGACCTTTATGGTCCACGTTTTTTTTTTTTTTCAGATGGGCGGAGGGATGGGCGGATGGATGCTCTTGTTTGAGACGCAGTTGACCTTCTGTCACGGCGCCACATATCCAATAATGCCTCGAACGCGGCCTAATTTGGTTTTAGCGAGTCAACTGCTGCATTTTGCGAGGTGCTTTCCCCGCGTCTCCCTCGCTTCCCTCCTTAATGTGCTTTCCGCGTGGAAAACAGGGCAGCGCTCTTGCTTCTGCTGCCCATCAAACATTTACACGCTGTGTGCACTTTGGAGCACCAAAGAGAGAAAGACCGAGCGGAAAGACGCAGACAGGGGCGGAAAGGATGCCTCTTTATGAGAAAAAAAAAGAACCACACGGAAAAACAGAGAGGATGGTGAGGAGGCAGAACAATGCACAACAGGAAAGAGAACGGCCGAACCTCGGGAGGAATACGGTCTGTGAGGCCGCGCAAGACAAAGCGGCAGCAGAGCAGCTCAAACAGAGGGGTCATTGTGCGAGTGCCAGTCGGTCAGAAGTTCACCAGCCGCTCGTTCTCGACGCCGGCTGAAATAATACCAATGGATTTCTTTTAATTGACCAAAAGAGAAGCTGCTGCACCCTGACACCGTGGCGACGCATGAGACTGCAGGAAAACCCGAAGCCAAGTGCAGCGTCTCCGGAGTGCGCGGCCTCACGTATCCCGTGTGACTTTGACTCCGATTACGCTCAGGAGAGGGAGAGGGGATGTGCTCTGCTGTCTGCTGGGGGAGAGGACGGCCGCAAAGGCGGCGGCGTAAAACATTTGGTAACATTTGCAAATGAAAATTGTCAGTTAGAATTAATGCGGTGCTAAATTCGGGGGGGGGGGGCAGCGGTGTGGTTATGTAATTTTCTTCGTTTATCAGTAGAATAGGAGACTAGACAGCCTCAGCCAGCTCACACGTATAGCCTGTCCCACTCATCCGACATCTGGCACATTGGTGAATCTTTTCGCCCCCCCCCCACCCTCCGTTAAAAATGACTGCAGATTTTCCCCTTTGGGCTCTTTTCGTGGCGCGGCGTTCATTCACCTCCCGTTGCTTCACTTCCATTTGTAGATTTTTACCTGTCACTCCGACAGAACGACAGCGGGTGAGCCGATGGGCCTCAGCGTCTCACTCCGGGGCACTTTATCATGACCGAAGCTGTTAATTGCCCGGCCTGGCAGATAATGGCTGTAATGGGTGTTGTCACGTCCCTGGATGAAGCCCAATACTGCAGACTTATGGGAACAAACAAGGCAAAAGGGCACTGCTGACATCTTTAATGGTTTCTAAATTGAGCAATTTTCCCTCTAACCCCCCCCCCCCTTCCCTATTCGCATTTCCCTCCGTACCCTCCCAGCCCCCACAAATCTGCTGTCTCGATTCAGAAATAGGCTGTGCGAAAGAAGAGATAAACAGACACGATTCCTCCCCGTTTGGACGGCTGTTGTGGAAAAATCCAATCATACAAAGTAACAAGAAAATAATCAGCTGTTACATTCAGATATGTGCATCCAAAACAACCCCCCCCACCCTAAAGAAAAAGATAAAAAAAACACACAATTTATGATCGCATTTACGTCACACACGTGCGCAAGGATTATCAGTTTCCATAAACATTTAGAGACAAGGCAGAGGAAAAGATTCTTATCTGGATTTATTTTCTTCCCCTCGCTTTCCCACAATTTACTCTGACCTCACGAAAGAAACTGCTTTTTTTTTCTTTTTTTTTTTTTTCCTGAGCGATGAGTCAACTATATTATCAGTGATGCGTGGAAAAAAAAGCTAGGTTGATAGGTCGATGCTCCCAGCACAGAGATTTTTCACATTTCATTCAGTGATATTTGGTTATTTTTAGATTCCTGTGGAAAAAAAAACCTCCATAATATGCCATATACTCTTTACACAGTGGTATATTATAAGGCCTTGCTCTCAATTCCATATGAAATTCATTGTTTGTGGCCATATCAAGGATTGAAAGGAGTGACCTTGAGCCTTTGTGATCAAATCCCCCCCCATCCTTTAATCCATATATTGCATAACTGAGCAAGCCCTCCTTTCAGAGCCTAACTGCTGCAAAATGAGGAGGTAGACTTGGGGAGGTGGAGGTGGTGGGGGATGGGGTGCAAAAAGATGCGAGTGGAGGGAGAGATGTGTGTGAGCTATGTAAAGTAACCTGTGATCCATTTAAAGTCAGAACATCACAATCAATGTGAACAGAACAACGGGGGGGGGGGTCTGACAGAACACACGCACGCGCTGCTGTTTGTCACGGCATCGGGGCTGTTGTGTTGTGCTGTGTGATTTCATTTGTTCACTGGATTGTGAACCAGAAAGGTTAAAAATCACCAGCTTGGATAAGACACCTGACACGGTACAGTGCCTCTAAATTGCTGCAACCACCCAGAGTGAGAGATAAACACAAACACATACACACTCACACACACACACACACAGACAGACACACACATGGGGCAGGGCAGGTACCACCCAGAGACACACAGCATCAAAATGGAGGACAAGGGGAACAATTTTTTTTTCCATTATATAATACTCTAACCCCTGTCAGTGACAAAGACTGCAGCCAGACTGCAGCTTTATCTCACTTTAAAGCTTCACTTGGTGAAGATCCTCCTTTTCTGCTGCAGGTTTTTATTTTGAATTGCTCTTGCAAATGTACCCCCCCCTGCTGGTTATCTGCCCCTCGCTTTCACATCCCACCTTTCCATTTCCTTCCATCATCCC
Source organism: Lagocephalus sceleratus (assembly GCA_911728415.1). Taxonomy (NCBI): domain Eukaryota; kingdom Metazoa; phylum Chordata; class Actinopteri; order Tetraodontiformes; family Tetraodontidae; genus Lagocephalus; species Lagocephalus sceleratus. Next base: position 3,801,660 of record CAJVRN010000030.1, on the reverse strand, counting down.
CAAACTGCCCATCATCGGTTTCTCTCCCCACCAGATCACCTCCCGCTAAATCCCTTTGGTCTCCTTATCTCTCTTTATTCAAACCTCTGTCAGTCCCACCGGCCCAAGCAGCATCCCGCCCAGTTCCAACTCCATCCATCCCAGTGTGCCGTCTTAATTTTCCGGCGACCCACAGGTCTTACCAGGTGTGAGCTACGGTGAAGCGGCGCCTCTGTCGGATGCTCTTGTTCACCATCAGCTTGCGGAAGAGTCGCGGGGAGCTTCGGGGCGACAGCTTGGGCGACGTGGCGTTGCGCTTCCCTCCTCCCACACCTGGGATCTTGGGAGGCTCCAGCTCCAGGTGCATGTGCTCCTTGAACGTCCGGATGCAGGAGTCCATCTCCACGCTCAGCTCGTTGGACGACATCCCCGCAGCCTCCGGTTCTTCGCCTCTCCGGTCCGAACTCAGTCACATCAGACGGCTGGCGGAAGAAACTTTGCGCCGACGCCAAAGAGCCAGCTCACGCGCATCTCCGGGTTGCACCGCCGCCGCGCTTCCTGTCCTCCTTCCCTTTTCCTCGCTTTTCGTGGGTTTTACGGATTATCCAGCCGCTGCTCTCCCCGCTCCCCTTTTCTTCAAAGGAGCGTTGTCCAAGGCGGAGGTCACACACGCACACACACACACACACACACACACAGCTCCTCCCTGGAGACAGACTACTCTCCTCAGCACTGCTCCTTTCGCATCTCCCACCTGAGCTCCTCTGACTGTCCGGCTCTCATCCACTCGCCCATGTGATCCTCTCCCAGTTGACGGTGCCACCTCAACTCTTTGTCCCAGTCTATCCGAGTCGGCCGACGTCGGAGGAGCTCTCCGGCGAAAGGTTCAGGGGCAGAAAGCTGCTCTCCCGCCTCGCTTTCCCCTTCATCAACCACCGCTTGACTGACCTCCTCTCTCTGCAAACCACCACCACCACCACCACCACCACCACCACCCTCCACCTTTCCCAAAGGCACTCCCGGCGCAGCGCGGAGTGACTCCCGCTCCTCCGAGCCTCGGGTGAGCTTCACCTCCACTTGCACAGGCAGTCAGTGCAGTGAGCGGAGCGCGGCGGGGCACGGCGCGCAGGCAGGCAAATTCTTCACTTGCTCTTTCATTCAGAATATACACAAAGAGCCGAGAGCAGGCACGCAGCGGGCGAAAGCCACACCTCCCCCGGTGAGGATTGGCTGCTGGCTGTTGTGACGACGAGCACGCAGGCACAGTAACAGGTTGCCAGATTATTATTTATTTTTCATTCGGCCAGGATTTGAGCTAATGCATCTGATGATGTGGAGCCCTTGGTAAAAAAAAAAGGGGGGGGTCAGCCCAGGAATGAATTTCTTAATGAGCGAGAAGAAACACTCTGAGGACTCGTACACACACGCAAACACGCGCAAAGGTCATCAGATTCGGGCGGGGACCCGGAAGCTTTTGCTTTCGGGCGGATTTATGAATCGGAATGTCTGAAAAGGACGCCCGGTCACACAGAGGTCGCGAGGGAAGCCGATCAAAAGTGAATGAAGTGACGGCGTCACGAGCGCGGAGAGAGAGAGATCAGTCATCACGAGCGCCTCTGTTTCCATCCGCGAGTACTGGAATGATGGAGGACGTCTCTGTGTTCTGCACGACCGTGCACTTGCGTGGCAGCAAATGCATAATCAAAGGAACTTTGAAGGGGATTAGGTACCGATCAACAACAACAGGGCTACTCGGTGATTGAAAGCAGGCAGCGGCCCCCCTGCAGGTACAGAGATCCAGATAAAGATGAAGGGGGTAAAAAGAAAAATCCAAAAAAGCACATCAGAATAGCAGCGTGACAAATATCTTAAACGCGAGAGTTGGCTCGTGTGAGGGGATTGGTTTTGGTTGTGAGTCAGCAATGATTCGGAGCCACTGAGGCATCAAGAGCTTCTCTCGCTGAACGCTGGCCAAACAGGAGCTCCAAAGAGAACTCGACATAAAGTGGAAAACATACTGCAGTAATGAGGCATCACAGGCTCAGGGAGCCCGGGCTGTTGGTGGCTGAAAAATGAGCCAATGGTGCGTGACATTCTCTGGCTCTCGCTTTATCACCGAGGCGCGCTTTAACCTCCTCTGAAGGCGACAAACCAGCTTGATTTCTGCAATAATCCAGAGGTGTGTGTGTGTGGGGGGGGGGGTCTGTTAAATGTTTGTTTTTGACCTTGGTCGCTAATGACGGGATGGATTACACAACACAAGTGTTGTTTTAAGGCTCAACGGCGTGATGAATGTAGCGGCCGTTCGTGACATCAGTTGCTTCGTGCGGTCATTAAAGACGAGGCGTTGTGCCGTGTTTTCCTCTTGTTCTCATTCGTGGATTTAAAAAAAATGATCTAGCTTGATGGAAGCGATGAAAATGATTCACACCGTTGGGCTGAACAGAACACTGCATCAAGGTGCAGGTAAAAGCAGGGGGGAGAAAATAAAACGTTCTGTATGACTCTAATGTATAAAGAAAATCATAGCGAGGACTCTGCAAGTGGTTTGTCAGAAGACAGCGTGAGAACGCCGGACAGCTTTCAGCTTCAAGGTGACCTTGTTGATGTTTCCAGACGACGGAGAATCGGAGGATTTCTCCCCATAATGTATGAATTTCCTGTTGCTGAAAATGCAGCTGTGGCACTGATTCCTGGTATCAGCCCAACCAAAAAGGCTAAAGTCATTTACAGTCAAACAGGAGAGGATTGCGCAACAGGATCTGACAGCCAGGATGGTACGTATGACAGATCCTGTCCCTGGGAATAGGCAAGGAGACGAGTGACGAAAGGCTTTGGAACACTCAGACTGTTAATAAGAATGATTACATTAATAATAAAATATGCAGCCTTGGCATAAATACATATGAATGATGGATCAACAATTCCTGCCCTGGGAAAACAATATTATAAAGTGTGTGTACTGTAAATACTGCATTCATTTGTGTGTCACTGGTGTATTCCTCGAGCCAGTAACAGTACCCCCCGGCCCCCGCACAACTGCCCACAGTGCCCACAGGGCAATTTGAGCCTGCAAAATAACTGTGTACATCAGCAGAAAAGATCGCTGCCAGCAGTGGCGCAGTAATTAGCAACATCCTCCCAGAGCAAGGAAGTTCCAGGACCTTTGTGTGAGGAGCCTCCGTCTCCTGTGTCTGTGCGGGTTTCTCCCAGTCCTTTGATTTCCAGCCCTATTTCAACACGTGCACACAAGGTTAATTGGTTACTTTTAACTACCTGGGGCATGAAAGGAAAGGGAATCTCTATTTAATTAAAATCACATCCTGTTCCTTCCTCCATAATCCAAACATTGTGAAAGTATTTAAGCGAATAACATGTAGGAAATAAGGTCAGTGGGAAGAGAAGAGGAAGCTCTCTTGACAGATATTTACTGTGTTGGTTATATAGTGCGACTCATACACACATACACACGCACACACACAGTCTTGAGGCTTCACAAGGTAATGAGCCTGGAGACCTTCAGCGGGGTCCTGCTGACCCTGATACTTCCAGGAGTGATACCTGAAGGGAACGCAGAGTGATGACTTGTGAGAGAACGAGAGGGCCGGCCAGAGGGAACAGCACAGAAACACCCCTGACAACAGTGGAACTGACAATTGACCGCTCATCTCACCTTCTTTAAAAAGCACCATATTCCATTGGTTGAACTTCACCAAAAGAATACGAATAAACACACTGTTCAGGAAGAAATTAAAGTCCCTGGGAGATTAGGAATAATTAAAAGGTCTTGTTCTGGGATTTAATTTTCTAATTATTGCTATCCGATAAGAATTATATGCGCATCCAGTCCAGGGTGTACCCTGCCTTCACCCAATGGCAGCTGGGATAGACTCCAGTCCCCCCACGACCCTCTGTAGAGGAATAAGCGATAGAAAATGGATGGATGGAATAAAGTATATGTACTAATTTATTATCGCGTTATTGGGCTGAGACTTCAGTGCTGTTACACTGCCCTCTCCTGGTAAAATTGAAAACTGCAGTTAAATATGTGCAGGACCTGCTTTTTAATCTTCTTTTGCCAGACTTAAAAATATCACCTCTGGGTTTTGCTCCACTTTATCAGACATTGGCTCGCTACATGAGGGCTGATTCAGATATTATTTTTGTATTCCCTTACTTCCTTCAAGGTCAAAATCTCCAACTTTGGTTGCATTTGGTCTCAAGCAAAGTACGGTGCATTGAAAATGGTGGGGACAGAAAATTGTTCTTATTACACAAAATAACCAAATTTTCCACGTACATGACATTTTATGAGTATAAATCAGCAAAAATAAAAAGCTGCTGACGTTATAGAACGTTACCGTGCTTGTCCACTAGAGGGCACTAAGCCCCTGGAGTGACTGGAGAGACCCCAGACAGAGACTGGGAGGACAACCACACAGAAAACCCCAAATTGGAATCAAACCGCTTGAAACAAACCATAAAAAGTCTCCTAACGAAAAACAAAGGGTGCTACTTACTGCCTTAAAAAAAAAAAAGATTCAGTTGTGCTTTTACGTCTACTCACCATTCAGGATCAACCGGTGTGATGTCAATGCGGGGAGGGGCTCCGAAGGGCAAGGACGTTGGCCTGGCAATGACTTCATCGTCAGGTGTCCGTGACCTCTCGCCCTGGCGCCACGACAGCGGGGGTAGCTGCAGGTTGCCTGAGAAGCGCCGCCGACCGCGGCGCAGGTCGACTCCCAGCGTGCAGGACGGCGACGTGAAAGACTCGCTGAGGCAGCAGTCAGAGGACTCTCTGTTGTCCTGGGAGGAGACAGATTTGGGTTCGACTTGATCAGAAATTTAGGAACCGCGTTGCATTTGTCATGTCATTAAAACGGACAAATCTGATACGATCTTGATTCAAAAAATTAGACTTCTGGTGATCTCTTCTTTGTCTCTACAACTGTGTGAACTCTAGGGTTTGATTTTCCCTTCCCTTTCTTCCTTCCGCACGTTCACACTTTCCTTCCACTTCGTTTTCTGGTTGAATTTATCTCGTTAGTGTGTGCCATGCGTGGCCAGAGCTGACTGCGGCGCTTAAATTACAGTGTTTATTATTTCACACTCTAATTGAGGCATTAATCCAAGAGCCATGATGAATGATGACAGTCTCGGCTTCTTCATCAGCCCACCCCGTAGTTTTTCAAGCTTGGTGGATTTCGATGACATTTCCGAGTGAGAGGGAATTCTTTTGAATTGATTCACAGCATTTTTGTTCTGTTATTTATTTATTTCTGTTTTAATCAGCGAGGCTCTTAGCACCTGGCAGCGGTTGATCAAGTGCTCTGCGTGCACTCAGTTCATCTGTAGCCAGCGCCATGGTAACGCACTTTATATATAAGGAAATGTGTTATCTGTGGTGGCTTTCCCGGCAATGCTTCCATTTTTTAAGATGTATGTGAAATGACTACTTGAATAAACACTTTTTGATTCAGTGAACATAAGACACTGAATCATCCACCAATTCTCTTGATACAATCGACACTCTGACAGAACCCTTGTGAATAATTTAGTATGGCTCTTTGGAGGAAGTTAGTGATCCATAAAACAAAAAAGAAAAACCTGGAAGTTCTGACTTTGCTGCTAGAAGGCCACCAGAGTACTGACCTTTTTAATAAAAGGTTCGAGGTTATAGGGAAGGATGACATCGACCTCAACAACTGACGGGCAGAGGAAAAAAAACACTGTTTCCCTGTTCTTTACTGTACATCAATGGGATGGTGCACGACACCAGACTGTTAGTGAAGTTTCCCACACTCTCCTGTATTAATAGTCATTTGAAGCTTCACGGATGGTTGTTGAAGTTTTATTTGCTGGTTTTAGTTGTTGCTGTTCCATCATTTACATTCATACATCAAGCCTAAACCAGACCTTTAATAAGCTCTGTAGATAACCGATCTGTAGTCGAGAGCTCCGTTCTTATTGTTTTGCTGATGTTCATCCGCCCATGCACCATGATAATGAAAGTGGGCCTCAGCCGTGTCAAATCTCTGCACCGTAATTGTTATTTTCTGGGTATGTTTCATTAAGCTCACATTATTTTACACTTGGTGAGCGCAGATTTATGATGAAGAAATCTGTGTTGTGATCATCAATCTATCACGGTGGGTAGCCCCCAAGAATCCCCCCCGAGCAACTTTTAGTTCTTCTAACATTATAAAGTCCTACAAATAATAAAGAATCTTCTGTAATGTCAGTCAAGATTATTTTTTAAAAACTCTTACATGCATTTACCTTCACTGCAGGCACAACTAATGAAAATGCACCTTGACTGAAAAACACTTGAAATAAATGTTTTTCTCTCTGACACACTGGTTCTATTTTTACACCGCCATGTTCAGCAGCTGTCCCATGCTGCTGTTTTGAGGTGTCTGTCAAGAGGACGTCAATGCAGATGCAGGAAAATGTCAGTCCATGACTTTCGTACGAAAGAGGAGTCACTAAGTGCAGGGCTGTAGTGGAATTATGTTTAAACTGGAAAAAATCAACTTGGCAGACTGAAACTTGGCTTCAGGAGGCATCCATAGCATAACCAAGCATCCAATACGGCACTCCTGAAGCAGACACTGGAGTGGCCTCTTTATCGTTTATTTTCCAGTGTCCAGTTCAATAAAGCATCTAAATTAACTCATCCTTCTCAGCCTGCTCAGGCAAAATCAGTTTTAAATCTTTATTTTCTGAACATAAACCACTGCCGGGATGACTACAAATGTGATCACAAACCATTCTGTAATAAATTACTTTACGCTTAACTAATTATTAACAAAGCTATAATTAACCGCCACCATCACCATTGGCAACACAGGGACAGAACGACAGGGAGACAGCGTATCAAATCAGACGTATGGGAGCGAAAACAGCCATGAAGCTCAATACCGAGAGGCAATCAGAGCCCGGATCAAACTAGACCCTCGGTAACAAGCAGGAGGGAACAGAGAGGATGGCTGAGCGCTGCTGTAGCCGCCCAGCATTTCAGTGTTCCCCACACCCACCGAGCTTATTAACCACCTGACTGTAGCCTTCTGCGCGTTCTGCAGGGTTAGAGATGCTTCCCAGAAATACGCTGGCCTCCTCTTCTGCTGATCCAGGGCCTGATCGCAGTAACAGCAGGAGAGTTTGGACATCTTCTCCTTCCTGAAGGTCTAATTTACTTAGAGTTTCAGTGTTTTGTTTTGTTTTTAACATTTTTAGGTCCAGAGTTTGGCAGCTACTTTGTTGAAAGACTGGTGTGATACAGACCTCTGCATATCAACAATGCTTTAAGTAAGTGGGGTACTTTCATATGAGGTATGTAGCCCTATAAAATATGCTGAATCTTCCAAGTCGTCTTCCTGGAGTCACAATCAAGGACATGCTTTGGATTTTTCATCATATTTTCGCAAATTATACGAACTAGCTTGACCATGAAATAGTGTTGAATTGCTGAATGTTTTTCTTCCGTTTCCATCGACTTTCATCTCATTTACAGGACTGCCTTCCGGGGCCCAAACCACCTGTAGCCCAAACACCATGACCAGCTCACCAGCCTCACACGCCCGCATATAGGACATGGAAGATTATAACACCTAAAGCACGCACGCACACACACACACACACACACACACACACACACACACACACACACACACACACACACACACACAGCAGGTCATTCAGCTCCAGCTGCAGCACAGAGATAACAGCAGATCTGCTCTTAACTTATACCCCGATTAATTTAATTGTTTATTATTTTTTTTAATTCAGGAATAATCAAATAATGAAATGCCGAACACTAAAATGTTGCTGTGTTTGAACTACACAACTGCAAAGTACTTTACTTTTCACAATGTTCTTATTAATAACGATGTTTCTGTCTGCGTCAGAGCCATCTCGCTGAATCCCACGGCGGAAACATTAGTTCCATTTGTCACCCCTGACGACCAACACCCCTGTCGCTCAACATCAGTGCCATTTGGACACCAAGGCAACAAATCATTAGGGAGGAAATAAAGAGAGAATGGAGAGATAATGGGAGAAAACAACACCTGATTCTCATCTGTTATTGAGGAGGAGGAGTAGAAAGCTGAATGAGCTGCTGGTCAAGAGCAGAAGTGATCAAGTGAGGGAGAAACTGACAGTAATGGAGGAGAAAAATGCTCAGGGCAATTAGAGGGTCGATGTTTGGGGGGTGGGGGGGCAGGACATAAATTTAGGGAGAGGCACAAGGTTGCTGAGGGAGCCATGGAGGTATATGAGGGTGCTGAGTGCGCAGCCGAAGGAGAATGATTAGTGCTGCATGAGACGAGACACATTCATCTGGAGCTGAACACGGCTTCCAGCAGCATGTGGAGGTGCACATGCATCAGGTGAGCAGCACAGATTACTTTCCATCAGTTCCACTATGCACGCACAATAAGCAAACATTTATATCTGACCCCAAATCTGGTTGTTAAAAGTGCTCAACGAAACAACATTTATTTTTGACCTTAATGTCAGTATGTGTTTGCATGTTGCCGATAAATCTTGAACGACTATCATGTTGTGTTATCATAGATAACACAACATGAATAGCGCTACTTTTTAGGTTTGATTAGATTAGGTGGGGCTTCTTTTGTGCATTCTACCACCAGGAGGCAGTTAAGCTCGCGTAAATATGCAGGGTTCCATAAATAATGTTCATTTTGAACTACATTCTAAAAACTGGAACTTAAACTAAAATAGTTCCATAGTCCGACAGACTATTAATAAAAAAGGTTAATTACTATCTATAACTTACATCAGCGTCTTAAAAAGGACATTAAAGTGACATAAAGACGAAGAAAGGTTTGATTTCAGAACAATACTGACTGGCTGATGTGTACGACTGAAATGTAAGAGGTCACATTTCATACAATCACATCACGTGTCGATCTCTGCGGATCACATCCCCCTGTTACCAGAATAAAGAGAAGAAAGGTGTTCAAACCAAAATAGACAGAGTGGAGAGAGGGGGGGACAGGAGTCAGGACCTCTTCCAGAAGACCTGCAGAGAGTTCACGGCACAGCAGAGGAAGGAAAGAAGCAGAGCAAGGAAATCCTTCAGCGGCTCAGCCTGAACCCTCAGATCTCTAATTGGAGGAGAGCAACTACTCGGCCTGACCCACGCTGCCTTTCAAAGACACACACAATAAACAGCAAAAGAAAGGAATGCAGAGAATGCAGAGCAAAAAAAATCACCTGATCTTAAGATGGAGGAGAAAAACCGACCACCGACACAGTGCTAATCTGTGACATGTTTAACAAATACTCAAGACTCACCCCTACATATGAGTGAGCACCAGATTCATGTTTGAACTGATGCCAAGATTTAGAGTCCGTGTTGAGCTGTGGGCCACAAATGTGTCCCCAGTTTTGAGGGAGGCAGAGCAGCTGGGGATGGAGAGCAGTTTCCTCCCATGTCAGTGTTTAAATCTTCCCCAGCAAAGAGTGAGACCCCAAGGTAATGGGGTTAAATGAAAGCGATAACCTCGGATGAATACTCTGCAGGGGCGTGGGCGAACTTAATAACAGTAACATCTGCTCAGGCAGAGTTTTCCTGCCAAGCTCAAATATTCATACATGTTGTATTGTATGCAACACCTGCCTTTCTGCGTGTTCCGGGCCTATAGAGGCGAGCATTCGCACAAGCATACACATGCAAAGTTAGACGCTAATGGGGCGTTTAAGCACGCTCGCTCACAGCAGGGATGCACGTCCACAGAGCTGATTGGGCCAAAGGGATGTGCATGGGAATCAGGTCATTAGGACTGCAGGCCACAGAAAGGTCCTAATCTGTCCACTCTGCATCAAACCAGAGTCCAGTAAAACCCCAGGCAGACAAATAAACGGGTGAGGATTCGATCTCCGTTGGGCCGCCATCGCCACAGAGACACCAGCACAGAGGATGACATGTTTTGCTGCAGACTTGAACTCTTGTATTTGTTATGATATACCACACTTTGGGGAGCCGTATGCATTTTACACAGACTGACCAAGACCCCCAGCTGTGACACCTCCGTCTGAACTGAGCCTGGAGCTCACCAAAACACAATAATGCCCCATTAGGGAACCAGCGCAGCATCACTTTCATCGTTAGGCTCCAGTTCCAAAACATATTCAAATGAAGTACATAATGTTCAAAGATAAGCAGAGTTAAAAAGAGACAGAATGATGAATTCACGCCCACACGTTCAGCAGTGGTACTAAAACACCCACAGTCACGAGAGGAACTCTGGACCGCTTCTGCCTGTGCAGAGACACGGGATGGCAAAATAAAAGTCAACACACTTTTAAAAACACGCCTGACCTCAGCGTGTATCCCACAACTCTGCACCAATTACGCTGCAGAGAGAGTGCAGCGAGTTCACTTCCATTTGGAGCCTTCAGTCATCAGCCATGTCAAACGCTCAGTTCTAAACACTTGCTTTGCTTCAAATGTTGCCCTCACTGGCAGACTTATTGGCAAAAAGCAAATTATTTTTTAATAATACTCCTTAAATGAAAACTAAAATATTCATGTCTTCCTCAGTCTGGGATTTTGGATTCAGAACAACAGCGGTTTTCAGTGATAATTTGGATAAATTGCTGATGATCAGGCTGAACGAGTGTTCTGCCATCACAGCTTGACCGCGTGAATCCTGATAGTTCCCCAAAGAAGAATCTAACTCTGCTCCACTGAACTTCGACATGATGCCCTGCTGGACCTGCACATGCAGAAGTGATTCCAGTTTAACCCCGGAGATGCTGAATGATGGCTAAATAAATCCAAATATGTGTGATCCTCTTGTCCATCCTCTTGAAGTGTAATGCCCCCGCTGTGATGGAGCTGTTGTCTTTATCTAAAGATGTGCTTTATTAAGCACATCTTTAGATAAAGAACACATCATGGTATGTTTTTGGTGAATGCTGTAACCCATGATCACTGATGAGAGCTTTGAATGCAGAACTGTAGAATTCACTGCAAATATCAAATATCTATCTACGTCTAATATCCAACACGAAACAGATCTATGATGGTGAGACTCTTCACTCTCGTGTTGCCTGAACTTTTGTGCTATTTTGAGTGGAAGTGCTGAGTTGTTGGCTTGTATCATCTAAATTTGCTGAGAGTTTATTTGCAAGTGTTCAGAAATTATGAAAATCGTGAGTAGAGTCTCGCTATCGACTAAGTAATACAACAACGTTTCCTCTGTAAAGGTAAACGGAGCAGGACGACTTACATTGTTGGGAGACACTGTGAGAACGCTCCTGCTCTTCCTCATTTTCCCTTCTTCTCCCACTCTGTCCAGTCACGGATGACACACACATCCACACCTGCAGAGGACAAAAACATAATTCAACATGCTTCTGAGGCCCTTTTTTCGCAAACATTCAGGGAAATAACAGAAGTTGTTTCCTTTTAATTTTGGCTCCAGGCTGCTTCTTTTTGTGGTGCATATTCACACATATCGGGTGCAATAATTTTGATGAGCTCACAATGTACAACACAGGTTAGAGCAGTGCTGCTTCTGTGTGTGATACACAACATCACACATTGAGGACTGATACTGTTACTGTGTGTGTCTTTGTGTGTGTTGGGTCTTGTCATTTTCTGAGAATACTGCCTAATTAGCAGCATTAAAGTAGACTCACTCTCTTTCAGAGACACACGTGTGCACGCACACACACACACATACACACACACAAAACATAATTTCTCTCCGTTCAGCGTTTTCCTGGTAGTGATGAGTGACTCAAAGCTTAGCAGCGTGGTTGCATAATAACCTGATTTTTTCTTGTTGTTCGGCTCATTTAGGTTCATTAATTAAAGTCTTTTGCTTCCATTTCACAACTATTTTCAGGGGGGGAAAAAAAGTCATTATCACAAACCTGTAGAGAATAAACGCGATCGGGCTACTCTCGGGGCCCTTCAGCCAGGCCCAAAATGGCTGCACACAATAATCTCTGCTGTTAGGAGCCGATCTGACACCCACACTGTTTGAATAATTCATGCTCTTGGTTCTGTCTGAGGCTGGCTTCTCCACCCAGGTGGAGCCCCAGCCACATGTGAACATCACACATTTGACAACAATGACGCCCCCATTTGAGGGCTGCGCCAGTTTCTTTCTCTTTTACTGCTGTTATTGTCATGCTCGATATTCTGCACCAGCCATTATTGTCATTATAGTCCCGTTTGCTTTTCACCTACCAACTATATTTTCCATTTTAGCTATCAGGGTTTTTGTCTGCTCGACCTTTCTAACAATCTAGTTGTCTCTTTCTACTCTATACTACTTTACTAAATTGTTTGCAGGCGACATTGAAAAGTGATAAAAAAAACTATAAAAACACAAACTTGATGTTGGTGATCCACCAGAATTTTCATTTTACAGATATTGTGTGAGGCGACAGATACAGATTTCCCTTTGTCCACCTTCATTCTCAAAAATCCCACCAGCCAACTAGTGATTTCTAACCTGCCAGGAGTCCGAGTAATAGTCGGAACTCTCACCCGGGTCACTGGAGTGCACTTCAGGGAATTTACATTCAAGGAAGCGCAGGCAGCCATTGTCAGGATGATGTTGTGCTGAAACCTAACAAGCTGCTCTGTCACATCCTATCTGCACCTCTCACACCGTCACTTTCACACGTCACCGAAGATCTGCGTGGCAGCCTGACGGAGCAGAGATAACGCGCTCCGCCGTGCCCGTCTGTCCTGTTGACGGAGCGCTGCAGCGAGACGCAAACACACGAGCCGCAGCCACACACACACACATTCACGCTGTCTGCTACCTGGCTGCCACAGGAGGATAAACAGGCTACTATGGCACACCAAGAAAAGCCATGGTTCCAGGTTTATGTCTGGATTGTGATCCTAAAGTTCATCCGGGTTAACACGGCTGCAGAGAGACACTTTGAGGTCCTCAGGTTATGCAATCTGCACCAGAAATAAACAGTTCCTCTTCTGGTAATTTTGACACCACTTTTTTGGATCAAAACAATAATCTGTTTAATTCATATGTGGCTACATGTGTGCAACACACACACACACACACACACACACACACACACACACACACAAGCAGATTAATGATATTCTTAGAATTAAGTATTCAGAATTTTAAGTACATTGCACTAATGAAAATAGTGACATTAGTTGATTCCCAGAATTGTCTCACAAAAGCCTTAATACACATCCTACTCCCCCAAAGATTCCCTGTCTCATGAAATATTCTGCAGTGTGTAAGACGTTGGAAAACTTCCACTTTAACAAAACCTTTAAGAACTTTTTGTTTTTTGTGATTATTTTTTTTTATTACAGCAGCATGGACAGAGGGCAGCACAAAGCACATTCTGGATTTAAACGTGAACCCCATGATCTATTTTATGACATTTAACTTCTCTCACTCCTTCATTTATATCTTGAACTGGTTCTTCAAAGTTTGTCCCCAGAGGCGATGATCTATTGCCCTGCTGTGTACTATTGCGTGAGACTATTTAAGATTAGCTGATATCACATCATCTTCAAGTGTGACTTTTAACAATGATTAAAGGGATGTTTTCTTCTAATGTCAGAACAATCATCTATATTTACCTCCACCAACGAGATCGTGAGACAGCCAGCGTTGATCTGTCTGTCGGACTAATTGTTGACTCTTGACTCTTTGGCAAAACAACTTAAAAAAAAAAAAAAAAAAAAAGGATTTTAATGAAATTTTCAGTAAATGTCAATAATGGGTCAAGGAACAGATGATTACATTTTGGTGATGTGCCAGATTCCAGAGGGACTTTGACCCTTGATCTTCCTAGGATCAAGGCCAAGAACAACCTCCTGTGTTACATAACCTTGTATGACTACTGCCTATATATAATACTTGGTGGGTCCAGGAATGTTTTGGAGGATTCTTTCCCATTCCCTGGTGGGGGTCTGTGCTCTCAGAATGCTTTTCTAGATGTGTGCGATGTTCCAAGACAAATAAAAAGGTTTAAGATTGAGCATAATAATAACAGTCATCACATCCAACTTCAGAAAGACTTTAAAGATCCAGGGTGGAAGATTATCAACTATTGTTATAAATCATATATATAATATACAGATATGCTTTTAACATGTATATTGACCTTAGCCTGTGATTGCTGGAGTTTGCCTTCACTTCTCAACGGGATATTTATGACAGTAATGATGGGGTCCTCATCCATGGGGGCTAAATGTTGCTGCCATATTCCTACAGTAGCCCAAAACAGACAAGTGTCCAACCTCAGAAGCCAGGCAATAAGAGGAAGATGAATGTGGACAAGAGAAGCTAATACTGTGCAAATCACAATTAGCAGCTTCTGAATCAAATCAGTGTCATTTTTCACAAATATAACGTGTTGATGAAGATTTCTGACACTGTTTAAAAGGGGAAGCGGGTTGGCAACAGGTACCCAAAGTTCTGTTTTCCCACCACTAGATGCTGCTAAATCTTACACACATTGATGTTTGAACATCAGACAAACGCGTATTTAAGATAAACGATCAAGTCTTTTCTTCTTCTATCACTTTCATGTTAATTCCTTTTAGAATTTGTGATGTTTAAAGATGCTTTAATGCAGAAAGATATTTGCAAATCTGTTCTTGCATTCTGCAGCCCGCGGCCCCTCGAGCCCTCCCACATGAGAATAGTGTAGAAAAAGGATGTGGAAATAGATCCACGGCTCCCACATTTATAGAAACATATTTTTCGCACAAGATGCATTAACTATTGCCGTGCCAGTGTTACACATTGATGTTGTCGTCACAGTCACTGTTTTTTCACAACACCCAGCATTTAAAAAAAAAAGACCTCAGTAGGAAAAAACAGGGCTTTTCATGTGAATATGAATGAATTTGAATGTTTGATATACATGTTGGTGTTTAACATATCGCCTGCTGAAAGAGTGAGCACATTTCCATAAAAATTCTGGTTTGGAAAATTAAAAAGCGCCTTTTATTTGCTCCTCGGGGGAACGCCATCCTCACAAACAAAGGGCAGTGAGCAGGAAGACTGCGCTCCTGCCAAGCATGCGAGCACCTCCAAGCATCACCACCATGAAATGAGAAAAATGCGAGGGGGTCAGACACCGATACTTAATATCAGACACAGGAAAATTAATCATTATGCAATGGCAAATGTGAGGAAGGTGCTGTTTCAATATCTGAACGTGCGAGCTATATTGAACGGGGGTGATGATCTGGAATCACAGCTCTAAATTGTCTTTTTTTTTTACAGCAATATTGGAAGCAAATTGGAACATTGTTGAATTGAATTCCCACTGTGAACCACCATCTCTTCCACTTTCTGATTCAGAACTGATTCACTCATTTTTTTAAAAAAAAAAAACCTTACGGCCCTAAATGCATTCAGCTTAATTTAATATGCGAAATGCCAGTCTTTACTATTTTAAGATTGACATTTTACCAAGAAAAGCGCCCACAATTTGTTGAAACAAATGGATGAGTGCAAGCACCGATGCCTGGGTTGTTCATTAAATTACGTGAAGTCAGGCGAACAGTTGGCACGTTGCTGTCAATTGCGTAATTGCCCGATAAAAAGCTGGCCCGAAGTCAGCAGCGCAGTGTTTCACTGTTATTTTAAGAACACATCATAAAGACCAGAATGGTGGAGAGTGCCACAGAGCACAGTCCTGATGGTTTTCATCATTAGAAATATTAATTTTGAACGCAACTGAGCTGCTTTTGTGCTCCTCCACGCCAAGGGGAGCCAGCTCAGGGGGTTTGGGCATCTGGTTGAGACCCCCCCCAGGAGGATGAGACCCCCACACAGGCCTAGGACATGAGATTATTACTCGCTGCTGGACTGAGAATGCCTTGGGATTCCTGCGAGGGGGCGGGGGGGCGTCCTGGCCTCACTGCTGATGCAACCACCCCCAGACCCGGACCCTGATAAGCAGTTGGAAGGCAGACTGACAGAGGAAAGGATCCAAGCATGGATAAGTGGAAAAAACACACTGTCTTATCTCCGGATGAGCCCTGACCACCTTTCCATCCACGACTGGCTTTTCAGCCAACAGAGGAGAGAAAGCCCTCATGCTCTTTACTGACAAACTGTGACAGAAGAACCAAAAATTAGGTTAAGCTTGTGGATTATTTGATGAAACACACGCGTTCTCCCTGAACATGTCGGGTTCGGGTTTGATCGATTTCTAGCGCTTTCTAACGGCAGGAGGATTTGCGACTAAGTGCTTCGCTACTTCTGTCTGGCTACATTTTCACCAACGGGAGGTTTTAGTGCGAGGCCAGAGACAGCTGAACTGACATGACTTCAGGTTAGATATTTTACCCAGAATCCACTGGTGTGGTTCCAATGAAACCTGTGTGTGTCTGGTGGGGGGGTTGGCCCTGCAGCATTATGAGTGACTATAAAGACAGGAATGTTAGTGCAGCTATCAGCGAGGCCTTTTAAGCGCCCTGACATGGAGCATCTGGGAAGAGACTACACAAACCAAACTTCTTCAGGTGTCAGAGAAGATCAATTTGGCCCTTAATGTTCAGCTCTGCGCAGACGCCAGGGCTGGGAATGTTCATAAACACGCCGTGTGTTTGCTTCAGCGAAGCACTTCACTTAGTCATTCACGTCAGCCCAGACGCACCGCGCTCTGCTCTACCACACACACACCTACACACACACACACACACAGCATGTCACAGTACCGCCTTGTTTAACCAACTTTAATCCAGTTTAGTCCAAACAGTTCTCCCTCATCCATCTGAAGATGGCAAACACGCAACCTCTGCTTCACTGTCAGTAAATATTGAAGGGCTAATTGGTTACATGACATTTAATGAGCACGTAAGTAGCACGTGCACAGTTCATGAACTCCAAAGTGACTCACTAAGGGCATCAATCTGGACTTCTGTTGTCCAGAAGATGTTGCACCTCTCATTCAAAAAGGCTTCCTCGGTTGTAAAGGGAGGGGAGTCGCAGGTTTAAACCCTGGATGATTGAGAATTCACACCAACACACCAACACACACACACACACACACACACACACACACACATGTGTTTTCTCTAATGCAGTTGCCAAACTGTGTGTATGAGTCGCCTCTCAGTCAAATGACCCTTTATGTGATGGACAGATGGACAGACAGATGGACAGATAGACAGACACAGAGAGACAGACAGACACAGACAGACAGATAAATAGACAGACAGACAGACAGACAGACAGACAGACAGACAGACAGATAGATAGAGAAAAGTACAAAATCTCCACCTTAAAAAATTATAAAGTAAAAAAAAAAGAATGAATAAATGTTTGCTGGCATACAACATATCCACCTGTGTTTTTTTGGTTTGTTTTGTCTTTTTTTTACTTCTCCAAAGTAAGTAGATGATTTTTGTTTTTTTTTACACTGGGATCTGCCAAGAACATTTAAAAAGGCAAAACAAATATGGCATTGTTATGTACCACTAAAAAAAGAACTGGATCTATCCTTCGAATGACAAAAATTGGCTGGACCAAAAGCATATACAAACAGCCTCTATTGGCTCTAATTTGAGGTCAGAAATGAGCTCTGTCATCGGTGGGTGCATTCAAACTAATTATACTACCAGTGAAATGGCAAAGTGACGGGACGGGCTGAATATCAGGCTGGGACTGAAGGGAAGGACTGTGGGGAATCAGGTTTAATAAGACATGAAGATCAGGTTGGAATGGAGAAGAGCTTAGCCAGCGGGGAGTGGAGGGGCGAGCTAAAGTCAGCGAGCCTTGAGCTTCGGTTATTTCCACGCCTAAAACTGATCAAGTGTCATCGGAGAGGGTGCGTTGTTTATAACGTGACAGAGAAACGGGGGGTGAGCAGAGGAGTATGGCGGGGCGTCACCTGGTCGAGTGCCGCGAGGGGAGCCTTCAACGACGACACCGACCCGTTGGGGGGCTGGGCACGGACTGTCGGAGCGGCGTATCCGGGTTACACGCGGCGGCTCATGGAGTGGGCATTGGGTCGGCCGGTTCCGCCGGGAATTGGACTGCTGCAGATTGAGCCCAGACCTCATCAAACAGTCCCCCTCTGGTGTACAGTCTGGCTCCAAGGCTCAGTCCTGGTTTTTTTCCCAGAGTCACTGCCCTGCAAATGCAACATCTGAGTCACCAAGTAAACAATAAAAACACACAAATGAAGCAAAGATGATGGGGGGGGGGGCACTACCTTTAGAAAAAAAAAAATCAATACAGAAAGAAAGCACTGCAGACTGGCAGCTGAGATAAGGACCATCACTGTCTGTTTATCAATATTCTTTCTTAATGGGCGAATCATTATTCTGTGGAGGCTATCTGGTTGGCGCACACACAGAACTGAATTACAAAATCTATGATTACGGTAATGAATATTCAAAGGGCTTCATATGTATGCACAGCACACTGTACATCCAACAACACCACACACTTTGCTCACATAATAGAGCGCTCGCTGACAGCCTGAAATTGGGTCAAGTCAACTATTCCAGCCCTGTAATCGCATCAGTTAAATACTTTGTAAATGTATGAAATTACACATGCGAATCATGCACTTCTTCATGTGCTCTCCTCCTAGAGGACCTGCCCATGGATCAATAGGTTTCCACACTTACGGAGCGAGAGGCAACAGATCGATGGAGCCCGGTTTTGGATGGAATGACTGGTGACACAGGGATCTCAGCGAGGGAAGGGGTGGGGGGGGGGGTCTGGAGGGTGGGCACGACACCCTCACATTTGAACAGAGTGCGGCTGAGATCAAACTCAAGTGTAGCCTGGACCATCAGCTGCTCTTGGAGCGCCCTGCTGGTTTGGGTCCATCGCTCCTGGGAGTCCCCGCTGTGACTCAGCGACCTACGGGGGATTCCCTTTGTAGCTCGCGATCTTTCGGCACTGGGAGTTCTGGTTTCAAAAGCATGTCCAAACCAACACTGGACCAGATAAATATAACCAACCTGACTTAAATAAATAAGGTCAACAGTATCAGCCGGCAGCATCCATGCGGTCAGTGGGTCTCCTACAGTAAATAACTTCCTCCCTCACCCTCCCGAGGCAGCTGTGGGTGACATTTACAGGATTACCCAGCTGATGCAAATGTTAACATTTAACGCACATAAACTGCGCTTTAATCTGATGAGTGAAGATGAAGGCAAAGGAAAAAAAAAAAAGTAACCCCGCATCTCCACCATCCAACGTCCATGCCTACCCGCTGAACCGACCATGCATTTGCCTTCATGAGGATCAGCTGTGTAGTTTTTGGGGTTTTTTTTGGGGGGGGTGAACTTGACAGAAGCGAACGCCGTCCCCGTCCCCCAAAAAGCCAATTTTACTCAGCGCGCTCCTCATGGACGCGTCCAAGAATTCATCTGCACGATCGTCTGGCCAATTAGATCAAACAAGTCAGTCGGATTCGATCCGGGCTTGAGCTTACCTTCTCCGGCTCCTCCACACGTGGGGGGACAAAGGGAACCCCGACGCCTGGTTGTTTCGGGGCTGGGGGGGAGACACGCACAGCGACTCTCTCCACATAAAAAATGGATTTTTTTTTTTTTTATATCCCGTGTCCGTGATTAATTCGCCATCCTCTGCTGGGATATTTACTCCGCAGCAGCCCGGGGATGAGCAGTAATCCAGACTCCTGTTCAGCTTTGTGTGTGTGCGTGTGTGTGTTTTCTCCTCTGATCTTTGGTTTGTCCACTTTTTTTTATCGCCGACTTGAAAGAGGCGCTTTGACAGCGGCCCGGGTCCCGTCTCCTGCAGTTCTCTCGCCGTTTCTTCCAGCCGCAGAGAGACGCGGTTGTGCGCGATGAGACGCTTCGGAAACTCGGTGTTTCCCTCCGACCATCCTTCGGTCCTTCCCCCGGCCCCCCATCCCTCATCCCTCCCCTCCCCTCCCCTCCCCTCCCCGCAGACGACGCGTGTGGACCAATTGAGATGCAGAGCCGATGAGAGACCCTCGATCTGCTCTGGGACCACAGAAGAGACAAGTTTGAACCAAATAAACGCCGCCAGATTACAAACAACATGATTTAAATATAATAAACCCAGATAAATCAGCTCAGACTGAGCTGATTTAAACACATAGGCTTAAATCTGCATGTCAAATGCAAAAACAAATCTTTCCTTACTTTATAGAGAAGATAATTGTTGGATTGCTTATATGTATACGTAATAAGGTATTAAAATACTATTAAAGGGTCAGGCTATTAAATGAAAGGTTAATTTAAAAAAAAGGTAGAAGTAGGTCCATGGCAGGTTAATGTAGTTAATGTAGTCTAGTCTGCATGTGTGTTAATTCTCTATTTGAATATATTTATCTGGAGTGAACACTAAAATATTCCTGTGCATGGTTGTACAGAAAATAAGGCAGGGTCTGCTGCTGTCTGCTGCCCTCTAGCTGCTTCCTGATTTATTTTGAAGGCTTGTCTCTCATGTGACATCTTTCACTTTACACATCCGGTCTTTGTTTGTTTCCTCCTCCTTTTGATTGATTGGCCCAGCACTGGTTTATTTAATGTCTTCTCTGTTCATATGAGACCAAACATTCACATTTGCTACAATATTAAGCTGCTCTTGGTCTGAATTATATACATTAATCATTTGTAATTAAATAAATCCCTCTAAGATGTTAGTTGTCCCAAGAGAGTCATTATGCTAGTGGAACTTGAGTTGATATGAATATGGCCTTTGTATCATGAGAGAGTGTTTATGAGCTCCTGGGAAATAAATGTGTGTGTGTGTGTGTGTGTGTGTGTGTGTTTGTGGGGGGGGGGCATGTGCACATATGTGTACATATGCTCATGGCTGAAGCAGATCATTTGTACCTCCATAGTTTCTGCAGCAGTATAATATTTTCTTCACGCGTCTGTGAATTACAATTTATTGGAAGTAAATAATGTGAAGATGATTCTGTCTTTTCCTGTTATTTACAAATAGGGGTCTTTTTGTCATTCAGTGACATCAGAGCAGTGACTTCCCACAATAATTTCTGATATTTGCAGGAGGAGAAGAGATTCTCAAGCCTCAGTGAGTAATTTGTCTTCAACCAGAGGAGGAATAATGTGGAAAAATGGGAAATATTGCTCTCTTGTGAGTTGATATATTCTGATTTAGGTATTCTTCTGTGCTTGACGTAGTAAATATGGCTGCATTTAGCCTCCAGAGTGTGTGTGTGTGTGTGTGTGTGTGTCACTGTGTCAGGAGGTCACGTCATATGTGATTACTCTGCCTTTGCTCTTTGCAGCGTGTTCCTCCTCAATAGGCAGCTGGGAAAATCCTGCTGTTCCACACTGAGTTCTGAACGTCAAGATATATATAATATATATTTTGCCATTAGTCTCACATAATCCACTTGAGCCATTATTTACTATTTGAGCTGACCTACATTCAAACCAACACAGTTGGAGGAAGACGTGTTTTGAATTTATTTATTTATTTTTGACTGTATAATGAATCATCTGCTTACTGTCACATTGGATGAAATCCAAAGCTGTCACAAACAGAAATCTCTTTTTCCTTTTTTCTGGTTACCAACAAAATTATTCTTCTGTTTATGTGTCTTATGTGCAGAATTACAGCTAATTTTACTAATGTGACTTTTTGACTTTTTGGAGTCTGGGTTTGGAATATATTTAACTGGTGGGTTGTTTTTTTTTGGCATTCCCATTTTCCTTCCTCAAAGAAAAAACTGCTGTTTTATTCCATTTTCTTCTAAATCCTCTTTCTCTTTGCCACCACAAAGCGTGTCTAATCTCCCAGTGCAAGCGCAGTTCTGCTATTGAAATGAGGAGTCAAGCGGTGAAAAGGCAGCAGCGTGTTGACTAAAACCGCTCTCATTCTTGGAAGCAAAATAATAAAAAAAACTTACCTGTAATCTCAGGATGCAGGAGGAGTCAGTGTTGACTTCATGTTATGGATATGTAATTAACCATATTGTTGTGTTGTGTGTGTGTGTGTGTGTGTGTGTGTGTGTGTGTGTGTGTGTGTGTGTGTGCCTGATGATGGAGGTGACCAAGGTCTAGGCTGTATTCCAGCTCCAGTACTCCCACAAACATTAATGAGTACATTAATTGCCCAAAGCAGCAAGTTGGTTCTTCCTGATATCTGAGTAGGTGTTTGGTTCCAGCATGTGTGTATGTGTGTGTGTGTGTGCGTGTGTGTGTGTGTGTGAGATCTCTCTCCCTTATTTCCTGTTTCCACGAAAAAGCTTTTTTTTTTAACAAAAAACTAAATTACCAACAAATTGATAGTAACAAACAGAACAACTTATTGCGAGGCAGAAACGCGGCTGTATTTGTTTAGGGCCAATAAAGCAGAGGCTCCTCGCTCTCCGGCGTGAGAGGAAATTGCAATCGCTCCTCAATACTTTCTATTCTGAGCCTGTGGGCACTCTAACAGGGAGCGCACGTTCCTATCCTTCAGCCTTTCCACATGCGGCAGAGCACACAGGGCTGCTTCCCTCGGCCTCCTGCTGGCTCAGATAGGCCGCACAAGTCAGCTCCTGGAGGGTGTGTGTGTGTGTGTGTGTGTGTGTGTGTGTGTGTGTGTGTGTGTGTGTGTGTGTGCGTGTGTGCTTGCTGCATGCACGCCGCACAAACACAGTTGTGACTAACATGGGATGAACAGACACTGATAAGCATTTATCTGGCGGGATGTGGACATCGCTCCTGTCACAAGATATATGCGATGTTATGTCTGTTTCTATTCAAAACTGAGCTGCAGTTTGGAGCCACAGCAGGAACAAAGGGATTAGTCGGAACTGAAAGGGGAAGGAACCCTAAATCATCTCTGCGTGCAGTGAAATCCCCCCCTGCCTCGGAGACCGACTCCGTGGTTAAGACCTTCCTGTGCTGACATATTTTTAAACCTCCACGACATAATGTGCTGAGCTGATTTTAATTCTTGTCATGACTCCCTCACGCTGAGCTTATGTCTCCGTCATACTTCACCCTCACAGACGAGGACAGATGAGTGTCGCTCAACCGTGCCGCGGCGGTGGCACGAGTCGCTGACCGATGTTTGTTCCCTCTGAGATGGAGCCTTTTCAGTTTTCTCATTAAACTGCCATTGTTTGATGATTTCCACTCGAGCTGTTTCATAAATCCCGGGATTTCATGACATGTGATGTTGGTGTGCAAGTTTGTGCTTTAACGGTGTGTTTGCATGCACCACGGAAGGTTTGGTGCGCGCTCGTGTGTGTGTGCGTGTGTGTGCTTGCGTGTGTGTGTTCGTGTTCCCGCGCCTTCGCGTTAGAAAAAAACTATCGTGTGTTTGTGTTTTTCGAGGGGATTTGCTACTTAAGTGAGAGAATCTTGATTAGGAAGCGTGACCATCTGCTGGTTTGAGAGGGATGCTTATGGACATGTGCACGACAGCAAGGACACGCGCACACGCACATCCTCGCATCTTTGTGGGGATGTTCATAGACACAACACACACCGCAGCTCCTTACCTTTGCTCTAACCTTGACCTGAACCCAAACACAATTCTAACCTCAACCTCAAAACCACGTCCTAACAGTCCTGTGAAGATGTGAGGACCAGACAAGATCTCCCAACATGACCCCTTTGCTAGTCGAACGAGGATTCGGATACTCAATATGTGTGAGGGCGCACATTTAAAGAAAACACATTAAAATAAAATACACATTCAGACATTTTTCATTCAATATCATGGAATAATTCACAGGAAAACAAGGCTATTATCCTCTGTAGTTTAGGAGAAGATCATATATTTAAGAGTGTATCATCTCATTCTGAGTATTCTGTTCTGCTTTGACCTCTGACCTTCTGAACTGAATATCGCACAGGTTTCTGTATTATTGCTGTTGGGAATGAAAAATATAATCACATATTGTGAAAAAAAAGCCCTCTTTTCTTAGTCTTTCGCAGAAACACATCAGCACCAACCTGGAAAGGTGAATTCCCACATCACACCTCAGTTCTGAACAGCTGTTACGGGTGACGGTTCCCTCTGAATTTCCTCTGAGCCCCGCGTGCAGCCTCAGAATGGCTCGCATTTATGAAGAGATATAGGTCAAGAGTAGCAAAAACACTGGGGATGGTGAGTGTTGAGGCTTATCTTGTATATGTTGGATACACCAGAAGTGGAGTTTATTTCACAAGTAAAGTTAATTATACATCCTTTCAAATAAATAAATTGGATTGGATTTAAGAAATGCAATATCGAAGACAGGGAACGTTCCTCACCCCATCAGGGCCAGCAGAGCTGTGCAGTATCTAATTTAAACAAAAACAGCTCAACAAAAACATGTTAAAGCGAACAATTTGAGAAAGAATCATCAATTTGGAGCAAAACACATTAAATGTGTATTTGATTTTGTTATAATGCGATAAATGCATTATGCCAACAATTATAACAAATATCTGAGTTTTTTTTTGCTATCAATGAATTGTTTGTTTTAAACATTGCAAAAATTTGCCTGAATTTAAAAAGAACTTACTTTAATACCAACATAAATATCATATCACTGCTGCTGCTGTGGCCAGTTAGGTGTGTTCTGTTGTTATAAAGTAAAGTCAAATCTCTCTCTCTCTCTCATTCACTCTCTCTGTGTCACTCTCTCTCACACTTTCTCTCTCTCTCCTCATCTCTGCTCTCTATCTGCTCTCCTCCTCCTCCTCTAAGTGTCTTTGCCTCCATGCTGCAGCACCTCGCTCTTCTGCGTGTTTTGAGCTGCTCAGTCCTCCAAACGGGACCCCCAGACGTGATTCCCCAACACCGCTCTACCATCGCGCAGGTGCGCAGGTACACAAGCACACGCGTGTGTGTGATTACACAACATGTGGAGGCAATTTTTTCGCAGCTGATTCACTTTCATTTCAGATTGCAACTCCACTCTGGATCAGATGACTCCTCATCCCATCCTCCCACATTACTGAACAGATTTTCCAACGGATACTCTCAACAAATTCAGGTCTAATGTTTCCACCTGCTTTGTTTGTGTGTTTGGGACCATGCTATCATTGCACACATCCTAGGATTTTGGCCTTATATGTATAAATGAAGTCTTCTGCTCTGTAACACCTCCCAGATGGTAGTAGAAGCAAAAGATGGTGAGCAGGGTGGATCCACTGTGCGTCGGAGATTCCTAACAAGCTGGTGAGATTTCTTTTTTTCTTTCTCAGGTCTGCATCTGTGCAGTTACAGAGTGCGATAGACGCCGCAGTAAAAGACGGGTAAACGTCTGTGAGAAGCTCTGCAGACACTCTTATCAGGGCAGCAGAGTGGGTGGTCCAGGTCAGGTCTTCCTGGAGATGCATTCATGTAAATTTCTTGGAGACATTATTTAATTTTTTGATGCAAATAAGTTAAAATTGAAAAAAAAATTAAAAATCCTTGCACATTTAATGTTGCCAGCTGTTTATTTCCTGTTAAACAGATTAAAGGAAACCACAGCCAAAAGATACCCCTCAACATTGTGATAGGAAGCACAATCCAAAGTAGCCTCTGCGCTGTGGCGCTTGCTGTTATCAACAACACTTCACATCTTTATATTCACACACAATCAGACTGCATTGTGAGCATAACCAAAAATAAAAAGTTGCACATGATGAGTTTTTGCGCGTGCGATTCTGTTTTGCAGGCCTGCAATCAGGCAGTAAATAAGCGAGAGCATTGTAGACTCGGACTGGGTTATTTCAATCAGCCCACAAGTGATTGCTACAATTCTGGCAGAGTGCAATAACACACACGCAGTATGAGCCTCACAAAGGGTAGGATCCCATTTTCTCTTAAGAGGCACGTGCGCGCGCACACACACACACACACTTCTATCTTTGTGACAACTTTTGTAGACTTAATGCATTCCCCATTCCTCCTCACCCTAACCCAAACCATCTCAACTGACCCCCTGACCCTAAACCTGACCCTCAACCCAATTCTGACCTCAACCTTAAAATCAAAATGTCTTCACCCTCAAACAGGCCTTTCAAGCTGTGAGGACCAGCCAAGATGTCCTCACTCCTCAAAAATGTCCTCACTTTGCTGGAAAAGTGTAGATGTTGGTACTCAATGGGTAGCAAGTACAAGAACACACACACACACACACACACACACACACACACACACACACGTCTGCAGAACCAGCTTCATAGGCAGTCTCGCAGTGGCTTTTAACATCATCCAGTATGCTTTTAGTGACATGAAGCACACACAATACCATAGAAAGGCCGTGTTTTAAGGCATCGATCTCCATTACACAGCTAACCCAGAAAAATAAAGTGATTAAATATTTACAGTGGAATATCTTCATGTTTACCGTGAGGCTGCGTGCCCTACGTTTGCGACCCTTCAGACTTGTGTCCCACAGTGAATGTTGTTGAATGTGAGATCTCTGAGAAAGAAGGAGCACCACCGAATTATTCTCTGGATATAAAACAGGAGGAGAGAAGTGAGATTAGCTACACTATCAGTGTGTGTTTAACACGAGCAAACCTCACAGGTGAAGGTCTCAGCAGTTCACCCGCAATCACTTGTCACACAATCACTTCAAGGTCAATCATCCTGGGACAGAGGAGGACCTTTTCCATTTTATATTTTTCTATTTCGAGGCGCAGAATCTTCAAACGTCCTTCTAACCAGAATAGCAACATCAATCCTGTTTTTCTGAGTCCACAATAAAACTAACCCTTTGCTATTGCCCCAGGAAACATTGAAGAAAGTCATTATGTCACTAAGAGTCGCCACAAATTCATTATATTACACATGGTAAACTTACACAGATGGAAGAAGGTATTGAATTAGGAAACCATGTGAGAGTAACAGAAAACATCAGTTGGCAGTTTCTCTGTTTACATGATCATAATCTGATCATGCTCTGATTTCTGGAGTAATCCGATTATTTAAGTGATCATGTAAACATCGTAATGTGATCCGATTTTTCTGATAAAGGCGGCTCTCTATGAGAAATCAGATTAAAACCCACAGATCGTTCTCATTGATCTGATTCTGCTGCTTCTGCAGTCATTAAAAAAAAAAAAAAAGAAACAGTGGCAAGTTGCCTAAGAGCTTCCAGCTTCACTCCACACTCATGCTCTCCAAAGAGAAACTCCAAAAAAATTGACTTATTTTTCTTTGATTAACGCATTTCTCAAGTGCATCTGACAAGGTCAGGCCAGTTATTACCCGACTACTCCCAGTTATTGGATTCTTATGGTCATGTAAACAGCCCGATGCTTTTTCCAGTGAAGGAAAACAACCACCTGTGGAGTAGACCTGAGAACGATGAGCTGACAAGACACCAGGTTTTGTTTTGATTCAGCTAAAGGGCATCGGGATGATGAGGAAGGATGTTATATAATGAGTGTGTGTGTGTACATGTGTGTGTGTGTTGCTTTATTTTACTGTTTTGGTATTTACGCTCAGCGGATGCAGCATCACACTATGAGAGAAATGTTGGAGGGGATGAAGAGGGAGATTAAGAAAACCCATCTGTTGCAGAGCAGTCGGCTGGGATCAGCATGGGGGTGTATTGATCATGTGATGTTTTTTTATTCTAAAGCACGCAGCGAAAGCCACTCGCTGGGATGAAACCCCAGTTCTGACGTGAATCAGCAGTAACGCCACACGCGTTAGTGATGCCTGCTGTCACAGACGCCGAGCCTTTGTTATTACACGTCATTATGTTCACCTGTCAAAGGCCAACTCTGAAATAGAGAAAATGGAGAAAATGAATCAGCGCTGCCTGAATCAGCATCTCCCTGAGCCTGACTGGCTTAATAAGGATAATGGAATCAACTGAATCATTACTGAAGCTCTGGAACTGTGAGGCCTTTTTTTACGCTGTGAGGAAAAGCTCTTTTGTTCTTGTATGAGCTTTGTTCTCTGTGTCTCTTTAAAAATAGATTTCAATTTCAATGAGAATGTCTGATTAAATGCATTTTGTTTAAGCTTGATGTATTCCTTCAGCGTCGTAAGGCCTTTCTCTTTTTTATGTTTTATGTTTCATAAACATTTGGCTTTTTTTGTGGTTCTTGTAGAGATATAGTCTTTTTTTAAAATTAAATGGTAGTTTGCAGATTTTAATATGCTGATTTATATTGAGTGGAAGGCAAAAGTCTGTCTGATGCTGTTGACTGGAGCTCTCATCTCCAATTATGAAAGCAGGTTTTGATGATGGTTATTAACATGGTGGGAACACGAGAGACCTCTTTATCAGCTCTGAGGCCCATTTTCCAATTTTCTTCAAGAGTTCCAGCCATCACATATAGCACTTACAATAAAAAGTCATAGCCCCAATTTTGGCCTTTTTGTGTTATAAAACATAATGTGCTGGAGCTTTTTCAGAGAATGAATATTATGAAAGTTATGGTGATTTCAATGCAGAGTTTTGTTGCAAAAGGCTAAAACGCTGAATACTGACAGCTGAATACTGAGATAAAAATGAAGAAGTTTAAATTGGCTTCAACTGTTCTTTAGAAATCCTAGAATGTGTCGAACAGCGCCCCTGTGGGTGATGAACTGAAACTGCGCCTCTGCACACTGGTTCGAATTTGAAATGAGGGTGATGAGGTGAGAGAAGAAGTGGCGGTTCATGAGGAAAACGGTAGCTATGGTTGCATGTTTGAAGGCTTGTTTAATGATCTGAATTGAGATTTATTGTGCCTTCGTCACTGCCCGTGTGACATCCACTCTGCATTCACTCTGTTGACTTCCATAAAATATCACATCCCAGGGCAGCGAACAAGGCTGTCAGCACATGCATCAGCGGAGGAGGTGTGAGGAAAGCCATTACAGGAATGAGATCCAGTCTAAATTCAGCAGTAATAAACTCAAATGGGATTAAGTACATAAAGGAACCCATTAGGGGTAATAACATAATCTCACTGCGAGGGTTTCTTTAAAAAAAAAAAAAAAAAATGTATGACCTGAATAGAATTGAAAGCTTTTATTATAGTCTGACTATTTTCCCATCAGATTAAAATCTGTGTGAATTTTCAGGTCTGTTCCTTCTACCCTAAGGCAGCTGACTAGGCTGGCAGACACTGTTTATTAAGTTTTAACTTATGAGAACGGCTTCACTGGGTTTCTGATGATGGGAGCAGTTATGAAAAGAGGTTTTGGGGGTTTTGGTTTTTTTTACCCCCCTGATTCTTGCACACCAACTGACAGAAGGCAGCAGGTTTCAGCTTCTGGTCGTCACATGCTTCTGCCGATGAAACCAAGCTCGGCAGCATCTGTGCACGCAGAGCTGAATCACATTTGGTGGAAGATGATGCACCATTACTGCAGAGTCCACGCTTAACTCCATTATGTTGGTTAAAATTAAATCAGCTACATTTAACCAGTGTGATAGCCATTATCGCTTCTCCAGCTGGTGAGAAACACATGACAGCACTGATGCAAGCTCTTTTTGATATGAAGTCTGACAACCAAACAGTATATGACACAGCTTGCACTTTATAAAAGCCCCCCCTTTTAACCAGAACTGCAGCTGGAGCTTTACCTCTGCTGAATTAATGGGGGTTTTGTGTTAAAATGTCATTGTCAAAAGATAACAACATCGTAATCAGGAAATCCAACTATGCTCTGGAAATTTTTGATGAAAGCTGCAGAGCCTTATTTTTAACATTTCCTTATTTCCTTCAACAGTGACTCCCTGAGTGCTGAGGCCAAAGAATCAAGTGCAGGAGGAGCAACTTGTCACATTTATTTTTATATATAGCCACACACATAGGCCCTGTGCGATGCTTATCATAATATTAAGAAAAGACTACCCCCCCCCCAGTCTGGAGACAGGGGTAAAACCAAGCAGCCATGTCAGGATACTGAAATGTCCAAAACAGTCAGGTTTGATCAAGTCTTAGGGACAAACGGGGTAAATGCTATCGTATGGCTCCCTCTAGTGGTCACATATGCTCATGCAACGGTTTCAGGGGCTCTACATTCAAAAAAAAAAAAAAAAAAGCTTATTTAACCAGAATATAAAATGTTTTTTACTGTAAATTGTGCTGAATTTTATTGTAATAGCAGAGGATAAAGGTAATTTTCTATGAATAGGGCAGCTTGAAAGGATTTTGAAATTATGTTGCTCCCTTAAATACTCAATGTGAAAGTCAACATTTTAGCCTTTTAATAATAACAATAATAATAAAAACAGAACAGAAACAGCTGTGGGCTTTAGGAAAAGGCCAGCAGGTACAGTAATAGGCCTGCAAAAGTACAATACAATCTTTAAATATACATATGCATGTGAGTATAACCAAAAATCAACGGACAAAACTGAGGTTGACTGCGACTTTCAGCACCCGTGCTAACAAGTTCTTCATTATGGTGAAGGAAATGACACAACGTCTACACCTGAACGAGAATTTTGCTGTCTGGCATAAATATCTGTTTGCAAAACTGAAGTGCTGGATTCAAATGGGGGATAATCAACAGGTGGAGTTGAATTTAAACAAATGAAAACTGCTTGTGGGGGGGATAAAAAGTGAGCACAGCAAAATAAAATCACGTAAGTGGGGTGAAAAAAATCCAAAACATCCGTGTGACGTGTTTTGGAGAAATGTGTTGAAACCTGACATTTTAAGCAAAAAGACTAAAGAATGATGTCCCTGACTTGAACTGTGAAATGTGCCATTAGCCTGCTTGGTGCCAGTTTACCAGCTGGTCCACTGAAACTTACCGTCCTTGATATGTACGATGCACGTGACTGCAAGGATGAGACTGCTGCAAAGTCCAGTAAAAAGGCAAGAGTTTAAAAACACATCAGCTTAAAATGGCCATACGGGAGTTAAGGCCACTCAAACTGGGAATCAAAGGTCCGTCCCATTGGTCCAGGCTGGAAGGACGCCTGCGTGCAAGTCCGAACCAACGCCGCTCTGTGTCCTTTGGTCGTCGGGATGAAATCCAGAACACTGAAGTCAGTTTGCGTGGGTCCAGCATCTGTTGTGGGTCAGTAGAGGGCCACATCAGTAGTTCTTTGCAAAACCGAAAACGGAAACCAGCTTTGCAGCAGCTCCTGACTGAGCTGGCGAGGCGGTGCGTCAGAAGAGTCCCTCTTCGGGCCTGCTGGGTACCCAGACAGGCCTCCTGCACTTCCTGGAATACAACATAGCTTATGTAACCGTTCCTCAGTCAAACGGGCCGGGTGACAGAATCTGGGAGTCAATCAATCATTGAGGCGATAGTCACACAGCTCCTTATAGATTCTCTTTCGAATGCCGGGCATGTCCTCCTGACTGAAGTGCAGCGGCTGCCTCATGGAGAGACGGCGGCAGTACTGGGAACACGAGACAAGACAGATAAAAGAAGTAAGTAATCCACATCCGCAGGAAGGCTGACACGCTGAGAGCAGCCCGGCGTCTGGCGTCCTTACAGAGCCTTTAGAGGACGAGCAATCGATGACGAGAGAGAGAGAGAAAAGATGAAAAGAGCGGAAGGAAAAGGGAGCAAGAAGACGAGTCCTTTACCTCGAGAACAAAGACCCCGCAGTCGCTGTCGTTCTTCTGATGAGGAATGCCCTGTGGAGACAAAGTGTCACAAGTGTGAGAGGCAGAGCAAACAAAGCCAACATTTACCTGAAGTGAAAACTCTAATGTCTGGTAAGAGCGAGCGGCCTTGTTTGAGGACAGAACCCCGGCCCGGGAGGAAGGAGGAAACAGGCCACGTCAACAAATGAAGATTCGAGTCTGACCCAAAACACGTTACAAGCCACGAGGAGCGAAAAAGGTCAAAGTCATCCGGTCAGAGAACAACAAATACAGCTGTTGGACCTGAGACTCGTCAGAGTACCATCACATGACTTTTCTGTGAGAAAGCTGGTCATTGTTCATTTCAAATAAATCACACTGACCCCGCAGTAGCAATGGGGGGGGGGGCAAGCTGAGACAAGCTAATGAAGAGATTTGCTCAAAGTCATAGAGCTTTTGAACCCATCTTCAACCAGACCCTTTTATGGGTTACCTTAATGATGTTGATCTTCCATCCTTTCTGAAAAGCTGTCTGTTCCTTCTCTTTTGCTTCAGACAGAAGGTACTTCATAATGTTCTAAAGGGGAAAGTACACACATGCGACATTAACACATAAATGAGTTAGAAGGAAACACAGAAAAAAAAGACATCTCAGTGTCAAACATATCGCTCTTAAATCTGTAACATTGTCGCCAAACCTCCTGACAAACGTGCTTTCTCCAATCGGAGCTCAGGGACACTCACATCAGTAGTGTGTCTGAAGACAATGCCTTGACTGTCATAGTAGCTGATGGTTTTGGTTTCCATGGTGACCGTAATGAGAGACCAGTGGATTTCTAAGTGAATGGGAAACAGTAACAGCGTCTTGGAGAACAAGTCCACCTGGAAAAAATCCCCAAAGTTTATTCAGACACAAATTAGATTAAGGTGTTTTTAAATGCTTTAAGTGACTTCACTCAGAGTAACTTCAATGTTTAGAAATCTAGAACTTCCTGCAGAAGCCGCTCTCAAACCACAACACTTTACTGTGACACACAAACACACGTTATAAGTTATATTTCATCGACTCAATAGTAATACTGTTCAAAAATCCATTCACTCCAGTTTCCTCCTTACTTTTTTCGTCCATCTCTTCACACCATCATAACCCTTAGCAACCAGCTGCTTGTGGAAAAAGCTGTTGAAAAAATGAACCTGAGAGAATAATAAAAGAACCATTAATCATGTGGTCAATGTGCATCTAATGTGTGATTAAAATAATAATAAAAAAAATAAAAACACACCCTCATTTACCTTGTGTTGTGTTTTCTCCATGATCAGCTCCCCATACATGTTAATAATCTGACAGGCAAAGAGGGAAGTTCCAACATAAGAGCGCTGCATTCAGTTTCGTTATTGTTAAAAGCAACCGCATCAGTAAAACCCTCTCTCGCCGTCGCTGCCTAACCTCCTCTAACCTCTTTACCTGATCATTTATCCAATTCTGGTCCTCCAGTGTCCCGAGGTCCTCCAGGCTCAGGCTGTGTTTGTTATACATCACCATGAACCCTGCGATAGGAGCAGAGGCCAGCCCCGCCCGGTACCGAGCAATCTCCCTTTTGATATCCACGTTCCTGCAACGACAAGAACATTTAGAGGAGGCACGTAGACCACGAACCTTTAAAGACACGATGGTGTAAATGTCAGAAAATGATAAAATATAACAAATGTGCAATTTAGAAAGGTCCAGAGTTTAAGGTTCAAGTGGCAGATTTGGAGAAAGGCCTAAAAAAAAAAAAAAATTGAGTGGAGCTTTTTGCATCATGGAATCAGACACGGTTTGATTTACAGCAGTAGAGGTCATTCCTCTCAATCGATGGGTGATGCAATACAGTACAGATCAAACACACCGACTGTGTGTTTGTGTGTTAAAACCTGTGGCTGAGGTCAGAGTTGCCGTTCTTCTTCAGGTATTCCAGGACGTCAGTCTGACAGAGAGGAATGAAACTTCCATACTTGATGTAGAAGCTTTCCAGAAACTCTGAGAGGAAGCCAACATCATAGAATGAATCCCCTGAGGTTTTTACACCATAAATATTAATAACATGAGAGTAATATGTTATGTGATGTCAATATCAAAGGAGAACCAGATGCACGTTTGAAAGGTTTCCTTTGACTAAGTGGTTACACAAACACGACAGGCCATTAATGTAGTACCAAATAAAGCAGAATATGTGCATTGATGTGCATAAACAAAACAGCATTCTCACCATGAATCAGATCAATCAGCTGCTCCCTGCTTTCCTCTTCAACTACCGTCTGTCCAGCTTGGTTCAGGTCCTTCTCCCAGGTTCCAGGCAGACAGTAGAGTCCGTGGTCTCTTAATGCCCAGAGGTGTTCCTTGACGGATATTGTAAGAGGAGCGACCGCGTCTGACGGACAGGTTTGGACCTCCATGTGTGTTTCAGGGTGGTCCACATTTGTCTGTGTTGGGCTGCTGCCGTTAATCCCAGACGGCGGCGATGGAGAGTTTACGTCATCAGGATGCGGGTCCACCTGCATCTCAGAGTCCAGGTTCCCGGGTGGAAGCAGAAGGGCCCAGGTACGAGTGCAGCCCATTCTCCATTCCGCTCACAATCAGAGCGGCCCCCTTTGCCTCCTCTTCTGGTTCTGTGTCCGATAAGTTTACAGTGTCTCCATTCTCAACAGATTTATCTGAGCTCCAGTCAGACATCACATGGTCCATTTCTGCATTTCTGTTTATTCCATGAGTCTGCACAAAGGCTACTTGAGGTAGGACATTGCTCTTACAGTTCTTCATATCGCCTCCCAAACCACTCCTCCTTCCACCTTTGACTTCCGTTTTGGGTGCAGGTGGGACTCCGGCGTTTTCCCTCTCCCAGTTTTTCGGTGACGTGGCTCCACAGTCTGCGTCCCCTGATGACATCGACACACTTTCGCCACCCTCCTCCTCTCCCACACCCACCACCAATGGACCGCCCGCTGACATAAAATCTTTGCTCTCTTCGTTGCTTTCTGTGCCGTCACCCGTCAGGATCGCCATTTTGGTCGTTTGCACCGTTTCGTTTGTGTAGCCTTCACACTCCGCTTCCTTTATTGTCTCCGTGGGCAGAACCAAACATTTGACATGATTCAGTTGGTCGTGCACATTCCTCCTCGGAGTGGCGAAGACTCCACCGTGGCCTGCCTTCCCTCTCCCTCGCCCCCTTCCCCTCCCTCGGCCTGCAGTTCTGACATTGTGCGCTTTACTGTTGTGGCTGCAGCAGTCGCAGGCCTTTGGGGTTCTCTTTCTGCTCGATGTGCGGCCATTGGCGAGGCCCTGGCCCGGGCTCGGTGTGGCTGCAAGTGACTCTGGGGTCAGGTTCGCATCAAGAGGGTTGGCGACAGCGACAAAAGGTGGCTCCGCCTCATCGGGAGCGTACACGTCATCTAAGGTCACAACGGCTGGTTCGTCGTCAGGGCTGAGCGTGCAGGCTAGGGTCAACTCTGAGTTGGAGGGAGCACCTTCAGATTGAAATGGGTCAGATATCTGGGTTTGGTCCTTTTCTGTAATATCTCCAGATGGAGATTCCGAAGAAGCTGCTTGCGGAGGTGGGGTTGTTGCGGGAGCTGTCAAATGGGGTGAAGCTAATGGTGTCGTTTTCATTGGGGATGCAGAGCTGCTGTGAACCATGACGCCCTTCTTTGGTTCATAATCCCCATCCCTAATACCCCCCTCTTAAACAGTTCAGTTCTCTTCTTTCCCCAAATTGTATGTGTAATTATGTGGTTTCTTTGGCTTACATTCCTTCTTCGAGCTTTTATCCCCAGAATTTAAGAAACTGTTCTTAAATCTTTCCTCCACCAGAGTGGTGACAGACGAAACACAAAAGGTATTATGTGCTTCTCAGCGATGGAAAGACTTGGCAGAGAATGTCATCATCTCCTGCACGGAAAAAAGTGGAAATCAGATAAGGACAAGAAGAAAGGGAAATGTAATAATGTAATGAATGTCTCAAAACAACTCCTTAATAGCACTTTTGCTGAATAAAACTCGCAAGGAACGAGTTAGACTTAACACCTGACAGCAAAAGCTAAGATGTGTCAATTATGCAAATTAATCGATAGTTTCATAATTAATGTGATTATCTTAATTCAGTTTGCAAATCATTTTAATGGCAAATAACGAAACTACACCACAAACGAGCCTCTGAACAGGTGGGGTCACATTTACAAAAGCGTTTTTCCTTAAAACAAAAACAAATCGATATATTATGAACCCCTTTGACCGCCGTTTGCAGCAAAGGAGATACAGAGATGCAAAGATGCGTCAGGAGAGAAAATGATGGAGAAACACAGTGAGACAAGTGTCTCCAATGTTCACAACGACCCGATAAAAACACCCCGCTCACGTCATCAGCAACGACTAACACCACAGGAAGTTCATCAAAGGATGAAGGCCATCCCAAACTCTATCTCATAACAAGCAAAGCACCTTATTTAAGTAGCACGTTCCTTAAAGTTGTGAAGAACTTAATTTCCCAGAGCTGGCTAAGCTAACTAGCTGCAGACGAATCACATGCCAAAGAAACAAAAGCCGCGTCCTCACTCGCCTCTTCCATCACCAGTCCGAGGGTTCGGTTTGAGCGCGGCGCGGCGGATCGGCGGTCGGAAGAGGCCACCGAAGCGGGCGATGGTGCGGAGATGTGGGAGAATGATGCCCGGCTAACGCTAGCTGCGCAGCGGCTAACAACGACGCAGGCTCCGCCTACGTCGCTCCCCGATGACGTAGGTGGCCGCTGGTGGCTCGCGCTGGAGGCCTCGGCCTGTTTCCACGACATCTGACCCGGCGCGCCGCGATGACGTCGACAAACAGCTCTTCTTATTACTTGTGCATAAAAGTAAAAAAAAAAAAGTTTTACTTTAACTCAGAGGTTTTAGATCACTCTGGGACTTTATGCAACGGAGATGTTGTCTGCACGACTTGTCCAGAAGGTGGCAGGATGAGACCACTTCAGTGCTGCACACCCGACTGTTCTGCATAATTATTTATAATTTCAAACAAATTAATGATAAAACTGACACAGGAATAAGTGACACAACTCACAGCATATCTTGGTTATCTTTAATTATATAAAATAACAAATACAGGAAAAAAAATAAATATAACAAAAACACATACAAGATTAGATCAGGAAAATGTAATATATTACAGAAAAAAGATATGATTATCAGTTGCATGGCATCCGTCCATCTGTTGAAAAGTAATGCAGTGAATCTGAGATGCACAGTAGCTTTGTACAGCTATAAAATGTCATATATCATTCATTAGTAAAAGTTGCGTTACATGATGGAGGAAAAAAAAAGCTACACAGGGCCCGAAATGTATCAAGGAAGACATATCTCGAAGATGACTTTGTTTTCTGAACACACGTTAATACATCACACATTTCAGTTTCACGCTCACACCCAAGTGAAATGCTAAATATTGTGGTTGTTTACATGGTGCCTACTTGCACAGTTACACGGTACATGTTACAGCCTCTACGTGTGTGTGGTGGGGCTCCAGTGATGTCTGCTGATCACACACAACTCCATCAACAAGCAGCCACTTGTTGCTCTCCCTTTTTACACAAGTCTTGCGAAACCATTGCAGTAATTACAAGCGTTATTGTTTGGAAAAATACTGTCATTTACACAAAGATAGAAAATATGTTTCAAAGACTATAAGTACTTAGTGCTATTTTAACTGTTGAAACAAGAAAAGCCTGCCCCACCCCAAAACACACATTTTCAATTTGCTGATAGTTTCACTTTTGAACTGATGAATACTTAAAAAAAATTTTTTTCATTTACTTTTCCAGTGTTTGAAGTTGAAGTTAAAACCAAAGAGAATCAATACAGACAAAATATGAATCACATGTTACATATCGATCAATTTACAGGCCGGCTCATGATTTCTGCATTTAAAACGACGTTGACACGCGTCACTTGTTTGAAAGACAGTCAAGCCGTGGATGGTTAAAAAAAAAAAGACGTGGGGCTTGGATGCTGGAGGATAAGAATGAAAAGAGGGATTTAACAGACTTTAAGAAAAGTGTTGTTGGTGGTAGGTGAAGGGGCGCATGGTGGGCTCACCTCTCACAGGGTGGCGTTCACGGCAGGCGTGTGGATGGTCCTGGAGACCGCGGCGCCACTTCCGCCCCCTGCTGTCAGCACCTGGAGCTGCAGGTGGTAGACGCTGTCAGCCTGGAGGCCAAGAACTGACACTGACCTCTGAGACTGTTGGGGAAGAAGAGGGATTATCAACGCTGGCATAAGCAGATTATCCCGCACACCTCTCAGACACTTAACTGGGTGGGTGAAGAAAAGAGCAATAAGAAAGAGTAATAAATCGAAAATGTCACACTGAAATGGTTCAGTGTCTAAGTAGTGTCTAAGATCTGAATAATAATTTAGTTTCGACTTTGTTTCGTGTAAAACGTTATATCAGAACATTACCGCTGCTACTGTCTGTGTCTGGGAGATGAGTGTGTCTTCCAGCCTCTCCCTCGTTGCTGTTACTCCTGACTGCAATGTCCACGTGAACTGGAAGCCCTCCACCGTTGACGGTTCCAGCTGCTGCTGGGACACCCTCCATCTCACAGTCATGAGCAGGGTGCCGTTAAACTGCTCGAAATCCGCGGTCAAGCGTTCGGGGCGCAGTAATCCCTTCCTGCTGGACATGAGGCGCTCTGTCACAAAAAGAGACACATGATTATTGTCACGTGACTTGAGAACGGTTGACGCACAAACAACGTAAACAATTTGGGGGGTTAATCTTTAATATTGATGTGTGTGTGCGTGTGTGTGTGTGTGTGTGTGTGTGTGTGTGTGTGTGTGTGTGTGTGTGTGCTGTTCGTACCCTCGGTGCTGCAGGGTAACACTTTGCCTCCTCTGACCCTGACAGAGGAGCATGTCGGGGTCGTAACCCAGGCAACTGCTTCCGACCTGGGGTCAGCCCTCTTTGCCACGGAAACGCGGTACTTGCAGGCAAACAAGAGGCCTGTGATGGTGTGATGAGTGCCCTGAAGAGAGGAAAGGAATCCAAGTCAGCAACAAAAACAGGTTTGAACCGCATAAACAGGCTAACAGAAAGTTAGCCCTGCTCCAAGAAATAAATATATTTGCAGGTTTTATAACATCTTTAAATGTAGAAAATGTCAGAATTTTATGTTTAAACGTGTAGTTAGAATAAATTTTCTTTTAACACTGCAGACTCGGAGGTATGACCATAAAATCAGATCTCACGAGGAGGCCCAAGGGATCGCATAAAAACATCTACATGGAATTTTATTTTTCACAAAGACACAGACAGAACGGTTTTACCTGCACTGTTGTCGTCCTTTCCGCCGTGGAAATATTTGTGCTGCAGGTATGCGGATGCCATCGCAACACATACGGGCCAGGGTGCTTCTGCTTGCCTATAAGCAAAATGCTGCTTTATTTATCAGAGGAAAATCTAAATAACACACGCTACAAGCATAGCCCTCAGCCGGGTTACGGACAGCTGGTGACCCACAAAGCACGCAGCGTCCACCACACACACACACACACACACACACACACACACACATCAGGGTTAATGACACTATTTGCAT
The DNA here is from genome assembly GCA_911728415.1 of Lagocephalus sceleratus. NCBI lineage: Eukaryota > Metazoa > Chordata > Actinopteri > Tetraodontiformes > Tetraodontidae > Lagocephalus > Lagocephalus sceleratus. Next base: position 3,762,612 of record CAJVRN010000030.1, on the reverse strand, counting down.
TATCACATTGTTACTGCTAATGTGTATGGTGAAGGGGGGTAACAGGGGTGTACCTGTATGGTCACCACCAGGCAGCAGCCTCCTGTCCCCTTTCACATGGTCCATAACAAGAATACCCCAGAAAACACCAGCACTTGTCCGACATCTTTGCTCAACAACCTTTGGTTGTGTCCGAGGCCTGGGCCGGACCCTAACCTGATCACATCTGCACTCTCACATCTGGCGTGCAGATAAACTGTTATTTACAAAACACGCCAAAGAGCTGCAGACGCAGCTGAGGACCATTAGCCCTCCCGCAACCCCGGGTCAAGGTGCTCCACATCCAACTGGAACCAGCTCCCGTGTCCCGCCTCAGAGCCTCAGAGCTATGTGCTCGTTCTGCGCCACGGCAGGGTCATCACGACTTCACCAAGTCCAGGTTTTTTTTTTTATCTGGGAAATATCGCGCTCAAATCAGCTCACCGTGGTTGGGCACTTTCCAGAACACCTTGACCTGCAGCTGGTTCTCATGGTAATGAGGGGCAGCGACCTCTAGGCGAAGGTTCCCGGGGGTGACGGGGTTGTGGGGGGGTTCAGGGTGAGGCAGGTCAGAGGAGGACGAGGAGAGGGATGGAGTGGAAGGAGGTGACGAAGCGGACGAAGATGATGGGAGCTCGTTGGAGAAATCTTCACCTTAGAGGAGAAAAACGCAGAGCTGTTTTAATTTCATGATTTCCCTGACTTGAAGACTTTTCTGAGAGATTTTCTCATAAGTGTGCCATAGGAACCTTTGCACAGTAGCTGTTGTGAATACTATACCAATAACATCAGGAAAACATTACGAGTCACTATGTTAAATTATTAAACAGCACATGGAGTTTAAACACAATCTGCCCTGCCAGGAAAATAATTGAGTGCAGCTGTTAACTCAGTCATCCCCACTATTAATACATAGACTGTGGCAAATATTAACATTGCAATATTTTAATGTGTTTCATATAAAACTGTTGGTTTGTGGTTTGATAATTGAGCTACAGCCGCCTATAATCTGCTCCCAAGCTGACCAAAAGGTCACCTATAAATACCTCCGTTGCCTGGGCAACCTTTAACATCGCCACTTTGTGTTGTATGTGTGCGCTACTGTTGAATAGCGAGGGTCAAAATATGCTGACTGACCAAATGCAGCTGCTTGGAAAGAGTTAATTTAAACTGTGGGGGGACTAATTCTCTTACGATGGAGGAATACATTCAGGAGTGGTTCATGTTTATCTGCAGGCTCATGAATCAGAAACTTCCCTTTTTGATTCCTTCGCTTCACATTAATCCTCCCTGGTTACCTTTCTGAGTTATTGTGGTGAAGGCGATTTGAAGTTTGGGGCTTTTCAGTCTCTTCTGACCCCAGTAGGCCACCGTCTGGACAGATAGGAGGTAGGAGGATGCAGGGAGCAGGCCGTGCAACCACAGCTCGCACTGCGCCTGTTAAAGAGCAGGAAAGAGAAGGTTTTGATGAGGCTTTAAATACTGGTTTCAGGTTGGTTCCAAAGTGAAGACATCAACTTCGGATCACATCGTTTTTGTCATCCCTGACCAGTGTTGCGTGTGCCCTGCACTTTGAGTGACAGGCCAGATCTGGTCCGAGTTAGCCCGCTGTTTGACTGACAGCTCATTAACTGGCTCTTAGTCAATCAGGTCTGTGTAGATTTGAGTTAGCCACAACAGAGAGATGCTTGGATGATAACCACTGAGTGCGTGTGTGTGTGTGTGCATTTGCATGTGGTTCTTTATATGTGTACACTTAAGAGAATGAGACAAAAGCAAGTTAAAAGCAGTTTGACCTGCAGACGAAATTGGGTTTAAGTATTTCCATTACACTCAAGATAGACAAAACATATGGCGTGTACAGCTGAATGTGCGTGTGCGTGTCTGACTGAGTGTGTACTTGGGAAACACCAGCAGTGAGACAAGTCTGGATTTCTCCTTTAATGCATAATATCACTGGTCTTTATATGTAAGTAGCTGATGTATTATAAGTAGTTGATGTATAATCACCGATGTAGTGAGTTAGTGGTTTTTCCAAACCTGTATTTCACCCAAATTTAATGTTAAATCCCACCTGTTGTGAATGCCATCCTCACATATAGTGGATATATTATGTGATAACACAGACCATTTACCTACAGTTCTTATACCCATGTTGTGATGCTCCTGCATGTGTCTTGATGCAGCAGCACATGAGAAACACTCGTTTGGGGGGGCTCATTTAAATTCCAGGCCTCCCAACCAAGCAGAACAGAGGACCAGACTAGAGATAAATGGCTCCAACAGGCTCGGTCTGAGAACGCCATCGCTACTTAGGTTAGCGAGGTCCATATGAGCATGCATCCACTTTAATCTTGAAACTCTGGTGTTTATGTTTTCAATTCTTTTGGTCTTTTCTCTAAGTGAACTTTTAAACATTTAAAGCTTGAAGCTGAAAAATACGGTGCACAGGGATAGACGTCAAAAGGAAGAAAAATAAATCCCGAATCAAGTAATCATGATGCCAAAGCTATATTTGTAAGAAAATATTACATATTTATCACACCTATAATCACCTTAGTAAAATTCCATCTTATCTGTGTATGCTGCATCAGATTCAGTATAATAGGGCATTCAACCTGCTGGTTCATCTGTTTTTTAGCTGTTCTCTTTGAATTTAGAACGTGAAAAGACATCACATTTACTTCGGTGACACCTGATACATATCCCCAGTGATGTTACTGTGCAGTGGTTACTGGCCCGCTGTCAAGATGTTTCCAGACTTTTTAACCTGAGATAAATATGTTATCCAAATGCACGGAGATCTCCTCCCTCTGCTGTCAGTCACTCTAAATGACAAATGTATCGGGGCTCCAAATGCTCTGTGTTGTCATGGCCCTCTAACAAAGTTACGTCCCATGAAGATAATCGTGTCCATCTCAGGAACATGTGCGTGGACAACATGTCTGCATCGGTAATGAGAAGAAGGCTAAAGAGTGATTTTAGCATCAGTATTAAAATGCAATGTGAGAGCATTAACAGTCACAAAAGCACATTAACAAAACATTTTTACATTTCATTATTTGAGGCTGGTGAGCTTCAACAAGCACACGTAAAGAAAGATTGTTTTAGAGAAAACCGACACAGAGTGCTATCTTAACTGAACATACTTTCTGATTTCTCCAATAAGGATTTAATACCATGAATGTTGATCAAAGTGTTTGCATCAAAGTGTCATTACTGGCTGAAACCCATTAATAAGTATTATTAAAATGGTTCCTTACCCCCTGAGTCACTCTGGCGTTGCTCTCCTTTTTGCCCTGTTCCACGGGCCATGAGTGGGTAGGAAGGGTGTGCATGTTATTATGTGTGTGTGCATGCAGCGTGTGCGTGTGTTTGTGTGTTGTGTGGGTATTTCGATCCATCCAGGTGACTCTGTAGTTGCGGACCGGCAGGTCTCCCTCTCTGGGGGGTTCCCAACTTAATAAGACCGCCACAGTGACTCCACTTCCCCTCGACCTGAGGGGATACGGCATCAATGAGCACCATGGATGTAAATAATTTTCCGGTTATAGAGTAGAAAGAAAGGCACTTCCTGATATGTGATTCCAGAAGTATTAGTTCAATTATGCTTTTCTTGGCTTACATTTATTCTGGAATAAACTGGATACATTATATCCTCAACAAACAATATAGGCTCTCTTCAAAGGTTATATGAGTGGAGAAGAAAAAAAAATACCTGTCTGTGATGTGGGTCCCTGGTTGTGAACCTGTCCATTCTAGAGTCTGGTTGCTCACTCTGACATTTACTGGAGGCTCTGGAGGAGAAGGGTCTGCAAAGAGAGAGAGGCGGCTGTGAGAACCACTGCCAATGAGAGAATTTCAGAAATTGACATTAAAATACGAAACGCGGCACTAAATGTAGCAAATGAAACCACGCGGTCACGGTAATGTCCCAAGGGCAAGGAAGGATTATTGCTAAGATTTAGTGAAGACTAATAGGGGTTAGGGCTGTGACTCCGACAAAGGAGGTAATTCACTAGCACCAGCTCTGTAATGGCTTGATTTTAATACGCTGCAGCATCTGAGAAAATACAGGAGCCAATCCAGAGGGAAAAAGCTAATTTCCTCTCAGACCCCTTCAACTCTGCAATGACAATTAGATTTAAAGCATGAAAGGTTAATGATACAAGAGAAGCTTAAGACTCCACTTTCAGTAGCTACCACAACACAGACCAAAGGCGACCACCACTAAGTCACTGTTTACCTCCCAGATTAAGCCCTGAGCTCTCTGCACTCTCAGCACCGCTCCTGTATCTCATTAGAACCTCAAACCCCAATCCTGCACTTGATTAAAACTACAAAATATATCTGATTAGAACGACATCCCTCGTGGCAGGCCTCCCGCAGGCCTGGGGCTGTGCTTGGCTGACCCAGACGTGCAGATCAAAGTTAGGGCAGCATGTTAAGCCTGCAAGATGCTGCCTATTTGCATGTGTGCATGTGGTCTGTCTTTCAGTCTATTGGGGTGTCTCTCAGTGCCAGCAGTAATTGTCAGATTGAAATCAACACACATGTTCTTCTCTGGGGTCTTTTTCACTCTCGGTATCTCCCAATGAAATAATTTTAGACCTTTATTTTCACAAGTTGAATCACGAGCAAAATCTCCTGCTGAATGACTACTGGTAGGACGACAGTACATCTGACTAAAAGTAGTAAAATAATGAATAAAATAATCCTGAAAACTTGAATTCTGTTTTGATTAGCATCTGGTCACAGCAGACAAATGTCAACTATCCTGACACCAGCTTCCTGATTGGTGACCCCTGACCTCCAGCCCTTGACTAATCAAACCACTGAGCTGGAAACTCAAGACCCTGACTACAATCTGATGGCATTCAGAAAATTGAAGTGTGTGTTTAACCCTTTAACCCTGCCCTCAAAGTATATTCTCATAGTCATACAAATATATTCTCGATGGGAACGCGCCGGCATACAGTTAAATAAATAATTCTGCACTTTAGCCAATAGGAAGAAAGAGGAGATCAACATCACTGTTATCTGAATCTATTCGCTACACCAACTATAAAAACAAATAAATATGTGCACATAAAAGGATCACTAAGTGTTATATACAGATGAACAATATTAAAGCTCATGTTTAAGCATTTTTGTCAGCTTCCAGGCTACTGAAAAAACAAAGCAGCACAACTTTCTCACAAAGAGTATAAAAACATAGAAATCAGAAAATTCCTCTTATTTCTGTTAGAACCTTGTCAGAATTGTACTGTGGTCCTCTAACCGAGAATCTAAGAGGGTCCTCATGAGCTTAATGTTGAAAATCTGACGTTGTTTTGCTTTGGTTGCAGGTCAAACTGATTAAGTGGCATTCCTTTTTATTTGTTTTTTTTAACATTTTGGCTTGTTATTTCTTACATACTTCCACCACATGTATGCTGAATTAGCTACAGAATGCCTTCTCGGCTCAACAAAAACATGTGGATCATGATAGAGGCGACATCTTAAGAATTTTCCTTGTGACCATCTCTGCATAATTCATTATTTCAGATATGGCACGATTTTTGTTCCCCACTCTGCTTCTGTCTGCATGAACGGAACACACAGGACGGAGCGTTCCAGTCTAACTCCTGTGTCCCAACATTAATGATCTGACCTGACACAGCAGGGGGTCTCCCCATTGTGACTAGTTCCTGACAATGATAAAAAATAACACCTGTTCCAATGAAGAACTCAAAAGACTGCATGTCCCTGATGTCCAATGAAGCCCTTTACAGGTTATATATTTACTGAACCTCAGTGGAGCCTCGAAGAATTTGATGATTTGGTGTTTTGTCGAAGGCGGTGGAAAAAGCTGTCTCAGACACCTCTTCCAAATGCACTCAACTGATAAAGAACCTTTTTTTTTTCTTTCCAAAGCCTCGTCCAACTTGAAATCATCCCTCACGTACAACCATGTGCTCGCAAATCTTGGCGCAAAACCAATATGATCTAATGTGATGGAAGTCTGTTAAGCATTATGGCGCGGACCTCCTGCGGAGTGTCTTTGTGAGAGACGGAACACTGTCTTGCTCTCCCTTCCACCCCAAGAATTTCACTCTGGCACCAAGTGGGAATGAACAGAGTACGTGTATGTGCGCGCTGTGTATGTAAACATGAGCTCATGTCCTTGTGGGTATCCTCTCTGCTTTATGGACTGCCGGACAGCTTTGCTCCTGTATGAGACAGAATGGATGGTTCCTTACTTTTCCTCTGAGAGGTGTAAACTCTGCTGAAATGACACAAATGGAATGTGGGAATCAGTACTGTGCACTGTCTCATGACAGAGTTTCGAAACTCGCCGAAGGATCTGGACACACGCAATACAGATAAATCAATAACAAGCCTTCTCCAAAGAACACGTGTTCAGAGTGCGCTCGCATCACCTTTACTGGACATGTAGTGCTTGCTGGGTGTGGTGAAGCCTCTGCTGCCGTGGCTGTTGATGGCTGCCACCCTGAACTGGTACCAGCGCTGGGGTCTCAGGTCCGACAGAACCGCATCTTCTGCAAGGGTCTAAAAACACACAAACGACAATAACCAACTGGATAAGTAAAGAGCATAATACAATTCAAAATGTATCTCTGGACCCAGCGTCAAACTGTCTCCTCAACAAGCATCTGTCAGGCGTGTAGAAAGGCGATCCCGTTAGTAACAGTAAAGGACTTGTGAGCTTCAAAGCTGGACAAGTGAGATGAGAAAGCAAATACAGCAGGAGAAAAGCAGGGAAAACTGATCAGACCTCTGGGACAGATTAAACAGCTTATCTCTAAACAGGTGAAGTAAGTGTTGAAGAGTTTAAAAAGCCATTACAAAATAAGTCACAAATCCTTTCTGTGAGAAACCGTCGGTCCTGAGCTGGCTCGTCAAAGTTGCATTTATTAAATCCCTAAGACCTGCTGAGCTAAGAGATGAAATATTGAAAATATTCTTATTGTTAGAGACTTGAGCACCAGATGCACTCACGATCTTCCTCCATCCATTGTCTGTTATCATGGGGGAATCTTTAGTCTCTCCCAATAGTCACCAGGCTAGAGATGGGACTACACCCAGTACAGGACACAGGACAAACCATACACTCACACCACATCTGTACATTCTCACAATTGTTCCTGGAATCGTCAAGCTATGAGGGGATTGTGCAAAGCACTGTACATCTGTGCAAAATTTAAAAACTATTACCTTCGTCTCTTTTCTGAAGTTTCAACACTGATGTCCGTGAGGACACACAACCTGTCTTATCCCGCTTGTTCTGTGTTATATCTCACTTTATTAAGTTGACTTTCATTCTTGGGACGTTAACACAGATAATTCACAAGTTAATGAGCTGGAAAGTCAGACGAGGACAACTGGATTATAATTCCATCAGATGAAATTAAATGATTTGGCAAAATGATGTTTAAACCTGCTGAAAATTTAAATGTTTTGTTTCCCTGACAGTGAGAATGTAATCAATGTTTAAGGTCTACAGAACCTATCCACGCACACACGCGCACAGGCACACACACACACACACACGCACACCACAGGCTGCCATCTATTTAAGTCTATAATGAGCATTCAGTCATTCAAATTCAGCCAGTGGAACAACTGCGGCTGCCTGTGGTTCCTTTTTAAGCTTCGCTTATTTACCTAACCTCACACACACACACACACACACACACACACGCAGATACAAACATACAGGGATAAAGTTTACCCTGGCAGAAAGGGAGACTGAGTGATGTGGAGGGCTTAAGACAGCAAGGCAACAGGCAGATGAGGTGGAAACACAGTCTAACATCCATCTTCATAGCTGAGTTTCATCATTGAAGGCAAATTGAGAATTGCAAAGTCAATGGTCTTGTCTCCCCATTAAAGGCAGTGAGGCCACTCTGTTACCCTGCTGCAGCAGCTCACAGGAGACAGGTCCCTCACGCTTCAATCATTTAGTCTCATAAAAGAGGATGGCTGTCCCCAAAGCTATTACCATGGCAACAGTGGTCCACGGAGATGCGTGGTCTTCACTGGGGTGAATACCGATATTCCAGCGAGACTGGAGAACGTAAACCACTGGCTCCATGCTGATATTAAACTTGGACACCCACGTCACCTTCACGTGACCCTCTGGATCCTCCTCAAAGTTCATGTCTCTGCGAGGCTTCAAAGGCACCCCTGGGCAAGGGAAAAGAGAGATAAATTTATTTTCATAGCGAAGATAAAAAACAGTCATGCATTAGGGGAATTTGTTTTAAAATGAGCTGACAATTATCAGAAAACGAAACATATTTTTCAAGATTTAAGTCAAAGCCGTATTATTTTAATGACTCACGCTCTACTTTAGTTTTTAATCTCCATATTTTTCTTATGAGTTGTGACTGACAGTCAGACAACATCCAAGTTTATTTTTCTTCCAAATTTTTACTCCCTTCCAGCTTTTTTGACAGATAACGGGATCAGACCAACAAAGGACCACAACCCCAACAAAACTTTATCGGACAGACAAATAATATTCTTACAGTACATCATAGCTGACAAGGTGATGATAACCACGATAACCCCCCAGATATTAATATTAGGTAATGCTTTGGTAATTGATGAGTCAATAAGCTCATATATGCATGTAGCAGGAAATATAATAAATATGTTAATACTCAAATAACATTTCTGGAGTTCAGTAGTCACACCATATATAACATACATGTATGCAACTGCAACATAGCAGCAGCATCATATGGGCCCCAGTGTTATTTTAATGTTATATCAATAACAGATGGAAACCATTTATATTAATAGGAACACGGATAGAACCTAGAAATCGCTCAGCGATATTCAAAACAAATATGGGAAACCAGTGATGGTACGTCAGCTATCAGTGTTCCTTTAATCAAATCAGCTCCATTACTTATAATCAGCGAGGTGTCGTACTGAAACAAGAACAACAGCAGTCCCAAGCCTCCTCCAAGGACTTGGGTTTTACCTTTATATAGGTTGGCTGGGGCTTGGCAAGTGTGTCCACAGCCGTTTGAGCAGCATTTCCTGGGGGAGGGACAGTGCTGGTCGGAGGAGCAGCTCTCCACGCAGGCCGCGGCAAAGCCGGTGGCTCGCTGAGGAGGAGGGCAGTCTCCCTGGCGGGATGACCTGAGAGAGGTCAGGAACTCCCTGCTCGTCACACACTCTGTCTGCTTCTGAGGGAGCGAGCAGGCGGGAATGTTATTACTGCAGCTCACACCCGGACGGAAATAACATGTAACGTGTGACGACACATGTGAGGGCATAAAAACACGCAGCAGGTAAACTTTGGTAGAATTCTACTGACTGTGAAAGCAGTTGCTGAGATGTGGGATGAAAGGGTGTGTATGTCTGCACACATGGCTGCAGATCAGCCGAATGTAAACAGAAGCTTTAGCTAATAGCTGTGAATTACCCAGTGTTCCCTACCAGCCAGCCAGCCAGCCAGCCGTCCAGGCAGTAACATGCTTCAGCTATTGTGATGAAAAACTAATCTGAAGACCACAGCCATCGGCTTTGCAGAAAAACATTTAGGGCCACCCGTAAAGCCCAGATGGTGCCGATGTACGCACGGTCAAATGCTCAACTTGTTTGTGACACACACGCACACATTCAACACACACACATTCAACACACACATGCGCGCACACAGGAATGCTCATTCATGGTAGGAGCATTCCTGTGTGTGTCCCTGAAAGAAATCGAGGCGCAAACAAACGCAAAGCTCTGGTGTACGAAGAGTGACACTGCCACCAAGGGAGACAGACACGCACACACACACACACACACACACACACACACACTTACACTCTCACACACCAAAATCACAGATATATGCACACATATGCACAGTGGATTTCTTACCTCACAGGACTTGGGAGACAGAATCCTCTTGGTTTCCCAAAGTTCTTTGCATGGTTGAAGGCACTAACAAACCAAAGGAAAAGAGACAAGATAGAAGGAAGAACATTTTAGATATATTAGAAATGTAGATTCATACATAAAGTGTTGTTTTAAGACATGCAAGAGGTAATTTGTTTAGACATTAACAAGTAAAACAGACACATAACACAACCATTTACACTTTTTATTTCCGAATTCAACCGCCTCAGATAAATAACTGAGCTTCAAAGGTCTGGGTAGATGGACCACATCCAGGCAGTCAACAGTAAACTGCGCGAACCTGTTTATGACTGTACGTTAACAGAAACTTGTTAAAGCTTGTAAGATACAGTGAATCTGTGCCAGATCAGAAAGTGAATGTAGGCATATCCTCCAGCATGTTTGACCAGTTCTTTAACTAGCTCAGGTTAAAAGAACAAGAATATATATGAGTACCAGATGAAGAAACGCACACTCCTGAAGCACACATGCAAACACCCATCTGGTTTGCCACCTCAGTGAACTGGAGAGTGATGGTCCTTACAAATTAAAACCAGACAACATATAAAAACTGTGCTTTGAGTCCCCCCTCCACGCCCTTTCTCTCAGTCCTTCTGTCCGTCTGTCTCCCTCAGCTCCCCAGCTGTGCCTGGATTCAATCACTGATTTATTCCATCTCACTGATTCCAGGGCAACAAACAGGAACAACAAAAAAGTTATAAAAATCACCTTTAGAAAAGCACAATAAGAAGTTGGAGAAATTGGAAAGTTAGTTTTACCACCACCCTTGCAAACAGCATTTTAAGGTCCTGTTTACATGCAGAAAATAAATAATTAAAATAGTGAATTAGTCTAAGTATAGTGACCTAGTAAAGTTAATGAGGAACCGAGGAACTGTAACTCCTACAGAGAAGAGTCTCAGTGACAAGAAGACCGCTGTTGTTTCTAATGCTGCAGTCTTTAAGTCATGCAAAACAATCCATTTCAAAAATGCAAAAACTGGGCAGGACATCCCCCAACACAGTTAAAGGAATGGATGGACAGATAGATGGACGGATGGATGGACATCGTTGGTCCAAATATGTCACCGTAGAAAAATCTATAAAATCTGGGTCACGAAAAAAGTCTAGTTTCGAGAAACATCATTCTCAGATCCATCTTAGTCCATAGAGATAACAACTGCATTTGTTTTCAGCAAATGTCAGTCAGGGATTTATAAAACCAAAAACCAAAAAAAAAGCCTGTCAAAGCACAACTCTGATCACAGATTCGCAGCAGCGAGCTGTGATCCAACGCATGCTGCACTTTCAAGTATATTCAAACTGACAAATACTGTCCCAATCTTTGCTTCCCCTCTGGAGGCGTTTTCAACGAATGCTCACATTCTCTCTGGTTCTCTTTTGTCAGGTAATTACTTTGATACGTCTCTGCGTGAGCAGAAAGGTGACATAATCAAAGAGTAGGTGAGGTTTGAAGTGGTGACTCAACACACACTCACACACGCCCTCGCCGTGCCGTAACCAGATCCCGTGTGATGTGTTTCTCTACGGAGTTCTCCTGCGTCTCTTCAGTTGACTATTGCTCAGGTTGTCAGAATCCTCACGGATACACCTCATACACCCCCTCACACATTCACACACACTCCATCGCATATCCAAACCAAGCCCTCGGCGTACTTTCCCTCCTCCTCCTGCTGTCACTTTGATCATTTACAGGAGTTTGATTTTTTATTCCTTTCCGCTCTTCAACATCCCTGTTCCTCAATCCCCCCCTCCACCCTTTTTCTAATCTTTTGCTCTTTTTAGACTCCTGTCTTCACATTATCACTCCCTTTTTCTACCCCATGATTCTAATTTCTAATTTCTTTCTTTCTTTCTTTCTTTCTGAGCACAAGATGCCTCCTCTTTAGCTACTGGTGCTTTTTGCTTCTTTCCTCTTTTAGCCACATTATAAAATCTATTTTATCCACATCTGTTAATCATATCTGTATCTGTTATTGATACTGTATTGTTCACTTTATACCACTTTTCGGTTTAAACATTTCAGGGCTCATGTGGAGTTTGGATTCAGATTGGAGACTCTAATTACCTGTAATTGTGAGTGTGTGAAAGAACGATGTGTGCCCTGAGCTGGTTATGCCTGCCTGTCTCCTAACGACCACTGGGATTGGCTTCAGCACCCCCTTTGACCTCAATTAGGGCTAATTGGTGGTTAACAGAAAATGGATAGATGAAGTAATTCATTAGAAAGCCTAAATACCTCACAACTATCTAATAAAACGTCGAATGAGTATTTTTCATTCTGTGTAACCAATGAAAAATGGGAAGCGAGGTTAACTGGACATATTTGTGGTGTATACATGCTACACAGCATACTCTCAAATATCATTTCAATGCTGTAAATCACTGGAAACTACGTGGAGGGCATTTGCGTAAGAGGAGCTGAGAGATGAACTAACACTTGGCCTTGAAGGCGACATGTTGAGTTATGTGTGCAAGAGAATGAGCAGGAGACTCAGCAGGGGTCCGAGATGTTACCGCTTAACAAACCGACACACACACGGCAACAACAGAGCAAAGATTAACGACCACTGCTTTTCTGTGTGTGTGCACACGCGCGCGGTTTGCATAGGCGCTCCTGAGATATCTGTGTAATAATTAATCACGCGCACACCTTGTCCTGCGACCTTCCTCTGGCCTCTCCTGCTGTTTTATGGCCTCACCTGCCACGATAGAGGGATGACAGCCACACTCACGGGGAGGAAGGGGAGGAAAGGGGAGACGGAGTGGAGGAGAGATGTGGCTTTCAGGGAGGGGGAAAAGAGGTGAGTGTCAGTTGAAAAGCGGAGAAGAGATGAAAGACAAATAGTGAAGCAGGTCCATAAGGTAGAGAGGAGAGAGAGAGACAGCAGACCAGATGTACACACTTCCCATACATGGTCTGCAGTTCAGTGAGTGTAATGTGAGAAAAAAAATGTTTAGACTGACTTGTATGACATCAGTTACACAGAAATTATGCTCCTTACTAAATCTATGTTTAGAACATAAACTTGGAGGGTGTTTGTGTATTCACGTCAGTTTTGGTGCAAAAATGCTGCATAAACGCCCTTTTCTTTGGATGCCTCAGGGTAAATCGCTCCAGGTGCCCACTTAGATCTGTCTTAAGGTGATGATCAAACACCCTCCTAGGTGGTCCAGTATGTCATATCATATGATAAAGTGCCTGAACTGGTATGCTTCCACATGGAGAAATGTTCTGAGAAGACAAGCAATCTTTCAGATTTGACTTGTGAGGCACTCACTGTTAAGCCTCCACTTCTAGAGACTTAGTATTTCAGTATTTGTTACCACATGCATGTGTGAAAGTCATGAAAGTTGGCTAATAAACGGCCTATTGTCAATCGTGGTGGCACAAGACGAAGTTAGTAGGTTGATGAAAAGACACAGTTCTCGTGATTCTCTGTTCCTGATTAGAAGAGATAGCGTCGGCAAATAGCACGCTCACAAATGAACCACATTTCCTTGTAATTTCATTTAAGGTGGGTCCTTTTTCCTGCTACTGTGGACCAAAACGAACAGCGGCATGTCAACCACAGGCAGATGCCTTCACATAAACTGACGGAGCTGTGTTGTTTGGAGTTGTTGTCAAATTTGCAGACCTGCGGTTGGGTTTCACATATTCTCGCAATGATGTGAGTAAGAAGCTGTTTATATTCACGTTGGTGTTATGAACTTGGCTTTTAGTTTTGAAAGGTTTGCTATACATTTTTGGACATGCCTTCTCTTTTCTGTATATCTTTGTCTTCTGTACAAAGAGCACTACATTTTCTGTAAGCGACATAATACTATAGATGACCTGTGTAAGTGATCTGCTGGTCCCCACTTTAACATACAGGTCAAAATTGAATGGCATAAAACTGAATTGAATGTAAGACATAAAAATTCCATGTTAGAAATAGACAAAAAAAATCCAGATTTTGGTGATTGATTTAGAGGAAGAGGGGTTCTGTTTGATCTTTGGTTGGATTACTGGCTGTATAATGGGAACTCTACCAGGACATACCTCAGGTGACAGATGATATATTGCATTTCTCCAACTTAGCGCACAGCTAAATGATAATAAGACAGAAGCAGCAAGGTATCATAATGCTAACACAGCAAATATTTGATACCTGACTGACCACATGCAAAATGATTCCACCTGGCTTTTCACTTAATGCAAACCTGTTGAGAGCAAGTAATGAGGAAGGAGGATGGAACACTGACTTGATAGTTCTTCTCCTTTGTTCTCCATCAGACCTGTTTATTAGTTGGCATCCTGCTGGAGCACGCAGCTGGTGCACATTACTATATCTGTGTGTGTGTGTGTGTGTGTGTGTGTGTGTGTGTGTGTGTGTGTGTGATGTGTGTGTGAGAGAGACAGAGAGAGGGAAGAAAAGAGATAAAAGAATGAAGAGAAGGACAGATGGAGCATTTGAGTGAGAGCTGCAGTTTAGTTTTAGTGAACTCCCGCGTGTGTTTCCATGAGGGTCCACTGTCTTTGTGACGTGAACCATATGTGCTGGAGCAAAACATGTGGTGTGTGTGTGTGTGTGTGTGTGTGTATGTGTATGTGTGTGTTTGAGGATGGGGAGGCTCAGCCTGTTCTGCTGTAAAAGATTCCCTGATCCTGAATTTGTACGGTGCTGTCCGGAGAAAATCATTTCAATATCAGCAGTTACCTGGTGGAGATTTAAGAATGTAAAGGACAATATTAGAAGAAAAATGTGTAATTAGTTAAATATAAATGCACCACATTGGGCCAATGATGACCACTACATAAAATATCTTAAAAATACAGGAGCCCACTTTTTCTTCCTGGAAGTGTAAATCTGTCTTTAGTTGGCCTGGTACAGTGGAACAGTCAGAACATGTGAGACATCTGCTGTCAATCATGGCAAATGAGATCAGCTCCCTTCATTTCCTTTAAGGTCAGTTTGACTGTGACTCGGTGATTTTCAGCATGTCAGGTAATACGCAGGAAATGTGGATAATGTACCTAAAGCTTCATTTGGTGTTTCGTCACTAGTAAATATCAGGGATGACAAGAACAAAGAAAATAAATTTTAATACACTGATATCAGGGGCTGCAATGATGGTGAGGAGCAAATTAATTTCTTTGTCCTCTCCTCTGTTTTCATCTCGTCTCCTATCAAAACCCTCCTCGGGAGCGTTGCAGGGTGTTGTCCTCCACTGTTCTATTCATTATTTTGATTAATCTCGCTCCATTATTGCTCAGGACTTGGATATGTGCTTTTCCGTTTTAATTTATTTTTGTTGGACCGCTGCACTGACTTATACAAATTAGGAATACAGCCATTTTCAACAGTGAGAAATGCTAAGAATTATTAATCCTGAAATTCAAACAAGCAAGGACAGACGCTGTCCGTGCCTGTGTACTATCAGGCTGTCTGAGAGGGAAACTGTGGTTTAAACAATGTCAGCCAGACAGCCGCCACTGGCCAGTCTCAGAGACAGTTGTTAGATGTCCATTAAAGCACCACAGCACTTTGACTTCACACATGTGTAAAAGAAACAGAATTTGTTAGGTTTAGCCAAGAAAACTCTTAATATAGAAGTAGAGACAGCAAAGTTGAAAGGTCAAAGGAGCTGTCGAGTTGTATTTTTGTTCAGGGTGTTAGAAGGGGGAGCTGAAAGTCGATGTCTGATGTTTTAGGGGGGCCATGCCCTTGGCTGTTGTTGACATTAACCCTGGATGACCTACTGACACACACTTCTGATATACACACTAACCGAAGAAGAGCACCCACTTTCACACCTATTTCTCGCTCTTTTTTTTTTCCTTTTCCGGCTGACATGTGCGCTGGTGCTAAAACTGGGGAATGGAGAAGTAAAATACGATTCAGGTGTGCTCTTGGATGGGATGGAGCCTTTAACAGGCCTGAACCTGAACGGGGAGTTCAGGACAGACATCAATAACAAGCCAGACACCGTCTTTCAAGACGTCTTTAAAACCCGCTTCAGTAAATAACAGTAGACACCAGTGATGCTTTGCTGAGAGATAACGATGTTTTGAGTGCAGCGTTTTCGTAGCGATGAACATTTAAAGAAGGTTTTAATGGTTTTAAAATCTTATCCATCTGAAAGATGGATGGGGGGGGAGAACTGTAACAAGCTGGTTCAAACTGTAGCTTAGTGGACAGACTGACAGCTAAAAATACACCACATGGAAACTCCTCTTCAATCAAACAATGAATTACCACATGGGTATACACACAGACACACACGCACACACACCGTGAAACCGAGTGAATAAACGGGGCGATTTTGGCTCCAGGCTAAATAATAAGGATATAGAAAAGGATGTTATTTTAACGAAAAACACAACCTTTGCTCTCGCAGCAGCCATGCAGTGGGTGTACGGATTCTAAAGACAGGAGACGGGACTCTGGAAGGGATTCCAGATAGTTGCAGAGGGATACCTGCATGCTATCACACTTACTGCAATAATACACCTTAAAAATGCAAGATGGCTTTCAATAATCACTTGCTAAATCTGCTGCCAGTTAAATATGTTATTCAAAGCAACATGATGCAACATAAATATGGCAAAATGAGCACTTATGGTGCTTTATTACATGTTACATAGCTTACTATTATACGCATTTTATTTATGTGCTAACCAATCAGAAATGCATACTTTTCAGGACTTTGCTAACACTGGCAACGACGTGCTTATCCTGTAGGGAGGCCAAGAAAAATCTGTCCATTTTGTTTAATGTGCAATGAAAAGGGATCCATAACATCTGCACATGATTTCTCATCCACACCAAATGCATCACATTTTGGGGTTCATGTAGTGGTGGTGATCATCTGCAGTTTTAAGAAGAAGTGCCTGTCCTGTCTTCATTCACGTGTTCATCATTCAAGGTTTTCTTTATCTAGCCCTCAATGTAAAATAGTCAAGCTGGCTGGAAAGGTCAGTTAGGAGGAGATGAATTCCCAGTCGTTACCGCAGGCTTGATTAGAGTTATGAATGGCTTAAAGGCTGGGTGTAGAGCGGGTAAGTCGGGAGTTGTTGATGGAAATGAAACTGCACAGCATCACAAGCTTCTCTGTGTTTATTTACCTGAGCGCAGCGTCTGTGGCTGTCGCACCAATCCAGAACTTGGTCGCTCTGGAAGAGACAGAGGAGATGCTGGTTAAAACAAGCAGAGACGCATTTTCCCCACATCGTGTTCATCATTCATTCAGGTAAGGTCAGAGGCAAACAGTCAGTGAGGCAAAACTGCAGCTTTTCACTCCCGAAATGTTCCATCCTCATGAACACACTCTAAAATCAAAACATTAATTAAACTAGAAACTAGAAACATCTCTGTGTGTATGTGTGTGTGTTTGTGTGTGTGACTGTATGTGTGTGAGTGTATGTGTGTTAGTGTATGTGTCTCTGTCAGAGAGAGTGGAAGCAATAATTCTTCTTTAAAGACTTCTTAACCTTCTTCTGAGGGTTCTTTATTTAGTAAAGCTCACACGTACGCATGCACACCCACACACACACATACACACACACACACACGCATACACACACACACACATACATACACACGTTTTAAGTAGCCTCTGTGCTTGTGGTATAACGAGGGTTAAAGGGTTAGAGACAGGGTAACAGTGCAGAGGTCAGAGGTAAGAGATTAGGGGTTACAGGTTTTCAAGGAACAAAAGCTGCTAAATTGACTTGTTCACTCTGAGTATTCGAAACAGATGCATAATGACAACTTCAGTGAAATGCTAATACTAAACTAAAAAATGAAGATTTACTTCTTTCCAAATCCCCGTGGAGATGCTCTAGGTAACAGCTCTCTCATCACTGCGTTGTCAACATTTTTTTTCAACGAAGTGAGGGAAAGATTAAGTGTGACACGTTTTGCAGGAGTGTGTGTTGGACAGGGTAGTTGAAATAGCTTTTTTAGACTCTTAGATGTGGAAGGCTACCTCCCACTATTTTCGTAAATTTCCACAAATGACAGGCCATGAGTCACTGTCTTATGCAGAAACCACCATTGAGCATACGTGTGAAAACAGTCAGTACTCCAAGTCCCCGGCTTCTTTCCTTCCACCTCTGTCCACGTCTACAGCTGCCTTGTTTTTCCTCAATGCTAAGCTGAAAGAAACAGAAGCGCTGTTTGGCCCATGATGTTTGGCCCACGATTGGCCCCTTTAAAACCAAATATATTGCTGAGGTAGAAACCCTTGATGTCCCAGCGTGAGCTGAAGATGAGAGTTTCACCATCCTACTGTAAGGACAAATCAGAAAGAAGAAGATAACAGGCTATTGTTGGAGTCACGGCTACATCCCTGATGAACAAATTAGTCTCAGGTCTGTGGGGAATGAATGAAGAACAGATGAGGGGATAAACAGCGGTGTCGCTACAGAGACAGAGAAACAGGGAAACACCTATTCAGCTCTCCTGTGTTTAAGTCACTCCGCATATGGAACATATGCATCAAATTGATGACTAAGCCTCCGTGCATCCACCCTGCCTGTGTCCATGTCGCAGGTCTTCTACCTGTCCACCAGTGGACGTAAGGAGCAAACAACAGTCGTAGGACACATGATGGGTCCTCAAGTCATCCAGATGTAGTTCGTTCTTAAAAAAAAAAAAAGCCTATTAACACACAGCAGCAGTCAGCGTCATCAGTGTAATTGCAGAGAGCTTTGGCAGGCTTCCTAATTCCTATTCCAAGCATTATAACGCTGTGAATGTATGTGTGTGTGTGTGTGTGTGTGTGTGTGTGTGTGTGTGTGTGTGTGTGTGTGTGTGTGTGCGTTTGAAGAAAACCTCAGCCGCCCAAAACAAAAGCAGGTCTTTGGTTTTGATTTGGTTCAGTGCGGCAGGAATAAAGATAATGATGGTGCCTGGAGAAACCTTGAAGAGTTTCTTGGCAATGGAACCATTCTGTTCATGTTACAAAACACGACCTCCTCATAAAAAAAAAAAACGTTTTTACAAGACTGCAGGCAAGTGAAAAAAGAAAGAAATAGCGAGAATGAGCTTTAAATTTACAATAGTTCAGTGTGTTTGATTATTTAAACAGTCTAGAATCTTACATACAGGCTGTCTATGGTTCTAGAGGTGTCATTAGTCATCTTTGGAGCTTGTTATATTGCTCCATGTGAGTGATACAACACCAACTGGGCTGGATTCACAATCATATCCACGTTAATCATAATCAATTTCACTCTGAAGGCCTAAACATTTCTCATACCTTCCGAAATACCATGATGTCAAGAATCCCCATGTATACATCATGTATTGAGAAGTAGAATTTTCCATACTGTTTACTCCACGTGTGTTTCCCATCGGTCCCCCTGTGGAGGCACGCCGGCGGCCCCAGCTCTGTATTGTGAGGTAAGAATGACCCAGGTAGCGCCTGCGTTCGTCTGTCGGTGCCAGCCTTTCATTCAGCCTCCCTCCACTGTTACCATTGCTTGTAAAAACGACCAGAGGGAATTTAAAAATAATGGTGACAATTTACAACAGACGCTCCATTCAAAGAAACTCAGAGGCCTTTTTAAACATCTCCAGATTTTCGCTAAGGGGATATAAAGCTGCTATCCCCCTGCTGGCCTCACATCTTCATTCTTTCTCTAAATCTTTGTCACGCTCTCTCTCTTGTTCTGTTTTGCTCACAATAAAAGCTCCCTTTTTTTTTTCCTGTCGCAGCTCTCCACACGTGGGGAGGCGAGCACACACGCACGCACACACACGCACATGCGTCCCAAGTCAATTTCATGGGACATATTTGCTGTCAGAGCCAATCAGGGCAGTTTGGATGGGCCTGTGTGCCGTATGCCTATTAAACGGTGGTCAGAATCGGGGTGTCTGTGCCTGTCTGTGGCAAAGCAGCTGCACATGCTGAATATGTCAGGGGAAGAAAGGGTGGATTGGAAGAAGGTGGCCAGAATAAAGAAAGCTGGATGTGGGAAACTGGGAGGAAATTGGAGGCAGGGAGGAAGTTAAAAAGAACACATGGAGACAGATATAAACAGGTACGAAATAAAAGGAGGATAAGGGAAGGAACTGCCGAGAAAAGAGGGTGATTAGCAGTACTGGAAGAAAAAATAAAAACTATTGGTCAGCGAGGGATATTAGCATATTTTTCTACATCAATGGGATGAAATAGAATTTTTTTTTTTAAGCTAAACCCGCATATGACCTACATGAGACCCACATTTGGGATCAATGGTTCTAATGGTTGAAACAGTGACGGGAGATTGAAAACAAACCTCACACAGTTGCTCACAAGAGCCCTTGCATGGAGAATATCATGAGGCCATCACTTCGCTCCAACTCGTGATGTACGACCTGGGACAAAACTGTGCAGGAGTGCCATTTCATTTTAATCGCGGATTTCCTCATGTCTGGATTTCGCACCAGCGATTTTAAAACGCAGGATTTGAAACTCTCCGTCCAGATATCCACAGGAGAAATTTGTCCCGGTCTCAACACGAGAGACCTGTCAGAAGCAGAACAGACTGCAGGGGTGAGAACACTTGCGCTAAAGGACTTCCACATGGTTTAGATGACTGCTGGGTCCACGGTAAGACATGTCAGAGAATAACAACCTGATGCATGAGCGGGAACAAATACACACATACAAAAACACGCGTGGCGAGCATACACACGCACAGCTGCACACATCAGGGTTTGAGAGAGAGTGTAGATATAAATTACACATCTGCCAGATGCAGCGATAAAAAGTGAGTGTGTATGAAAGAGAGGCAAATGGTGTGTGCTTTTGTGTGTGCACATGCGTGTGTGTGTGTGTGTGTGTGTGTGTGTGTGTGTGTGTGTGCATTATGGTAAGTCTATTTAACACGAAGCATTAACTTTTCTAATCATTCCCAGATGACCAGAAGGAGATGCACACACTGAGTTGTGCTGCAAGTGTGTGTGTGTGTGTGCTTTTCAGGACTAACAACAAAATATAAATGTTCATCTAGAAACCCCAAAGTGAGGTCTGAAGGGCCCCCACAGAAGCACCTATAATCTGTGCGTCTGCGCTTGTGTTTGTGTGTCATGTGTTTGTGTTTGTGGTTCCCGACATCCTGTAAACAACAAGCATCATGACACGGTGGTTGTTATACCGCGCTGAACCTTGCCTCGCTCCGCAATTATGTGCACATCTGTCATTCCGTTTCAGTTTATCTTATAAAATATCTGAAACTGGAGTGAAAGTTCAACATTTAAAAAAAAAAAAATAGCAATTTAAATCAGTTGATTACTGAGTTAAATAAAAAAAACATATATATTGATTTGTGAGAAATGGCACACGCCAGCTTATCTTAACACGGGAACGAAAAAGGTGCTCATTTTCTCATCCGGGCTGAAAACATGAAAACACATAATTCTTTGTCAAACTGTGTTTAGTCTGCAGAATCAAATAAAGTGTACTGATGAGACGCTAAATCCCAACATATGGATTATCTGCTGCTTGTGACAGCGTTCACAGCCAGATTCTGTACAGCAGAGGCTTGATCTGCAGCCCACCACTAGGGGGCGATGCTTAACTCATGCCACAGAACTTTTACGTGCCTGCTGATTCAATGGCTCAAGTGTCACATATAATGAGTTCAAGGGCCCGTGTGCCTCTTTCCGTGACTGAAATAATAAATCTGTGCAGCGCGCTGCTTTGAAATTCCAGCTGTGTTTTACTGTCTTGGAATTCCTACGCGCGGGACTCAGGTGAGAGTCGCTCCGTGCCACCGCAGCTTTATCGCCACCTGGTCCTGCCGATCGAATGACAAAGCAGCAGAAAGGAGCAGAGGGTAAATCAAACCGGCCTTTGTCTCGCTGCCTGTCTCCCCGCATACCTGTGTGCGCGCAGCACCTGTCTGTGTGCCTCCCGCTGACCAATCAGCCGCCTGTCTCCGTGCCTGGCCGTGTCTGCCGGCCCGACTTTATCTCCTCGTCTGTCTCCGTGCAACCTGACCTGCCCGATGTCCCGGGTCTTTTTCAGAGCATGACTGGTTGGCTGACTGGTTGACCTTTGGGCTGATTAGCGTTACCTACCGCGGAGAGGCTAGGGGGACTCACAAACACATGAACGCACACACACACACACACACGCAAACATAAATGCACAGGCAGCTTATTCAATGTGCAACTGACCAGAACCCTTGGCTCGAACCACTAACCATCCACTCATCAGCGCCACAGTCACTGTGAGTGTGTAAGACATGTAGTCTAATCTCATCTACTTGCTGTTTTGGCCGGGCTGCAGTTTTTCCTTATTTTTAGGAGTTTACATCAATGGAGGGATGTTGGGAATATGACAAAATACCAGCAAACATGCTCATGTACACACACACAAAGAGCTATAATTACACTATTACGCCATACAAGGGAAAGTAGTGGAAAACCCAAAGAAGCAGAAGCACAAAGAGGTGTAAATAGAAAACGGGTGACTCACATTCTAGTGGCTACCCACACATACAATGAGAGAAAAAAGAGCCAAAACCCCAGAGTTCCTCTACATGAAGCCAGAGCAAAGAGTGTGGTGACAGAGCAGGATGAGGAGAGCTCTACTTCCACTCACCAGTTTTATAGTTACTGGAGATGTTATCACAAGTGTGAGGGTGTTAGATGTTACGATCTGGAAATAAATGAATGCTATCAAAGAGAGACATTTCTACCCATGAATCACTGTCTGAAATGAGGTCCAGGGAATAATGCTGCACCCCAAAATGTGGCTGAGGGGGAAATCTTAGAAGGTTGTCTTCCCGTTATGCATAATGTGTCACTATATACTGGAAAACTTTGCCTTTGTTCTATTGCTCCCAGCCAATCAACATAATCATATATCTTCTTTAATTAAGAATTGAAATGACAAATTATAACTTTTTTCTTGTTTATTTTACAAATTGAGAGACATTGATTACTAGCAGAGTTTTGGTCTCAGTAAAACCTAGAAGATATTCATATTATATAACATATAAAATATTTCAATTCTACAGTATATTCTACAGTACAGTTACAAAGAATTGTAGATGCACGCTGTTTAAGTGATTAGATAAATGGAAAAAGCAATAAGTGTAAAACAGTAGTTGTAAACAGGTTAACTCCAGTACCATCTGTTGGAACAAAAATAACATTCTATAAATCTGAAGCAGTGCAGCATGCTGGACTGTTTCAGCGAAGCAGCTGTGGGGGCTAATGTTACAGCACATCTTTGCTGCAGGGTCCTGGCTCAGACGCTGATAAGACGCGCCAAGCTAGAAACCCAATCAAGTCAAATCAAGGTGGAAACCTATGATATTACATACCTGCGCAGACTGAGTCAGCCTCCGCAGCAGAGGTAAAGCAACAGCAAAGAGGCAGCTTTATCGTCAAAGCATAGGCATTGAACTAAAGGTCCATAAACCAAATGGACACAATTATCAGATGTCATGTTGCTGAATGATTTTTTTTTTTTTTTTTTAATCGGAACAAGAATTCATGTCAAATACATGGACAACTTCCTCTTCCTTTTCCACTCCCTCTGTCCGCTGCTCAACGCCCGACTACTGTACTGCGCTTCATAAAATTTAAATAACACTTTCTCGTTCTCACACCTCTGTTGCGAGGCACACACACTGCAGAAGGAGTCATCCAGGGGACAACCTCATTAACCAATGCACAGGTGTCTGCAGTCGTTCCTAAATGACCAAACTTAAACATCAACCGTTGCAAGTCCCAAACACACACACGCGCGCACACACACACACACACACACGCATCAGTACATGCAGTTTCTTCTCCCCAGCTCAGAGTCACTGGGGCTAAACAACCCTGTACTTAATGACTTTCCCACCCACTGCACAGCATGCACATGTTGAAGCCGTTAACGATAAGTGGCTTTTCGAACATGGTAACGTCCTGATGTCCTGTTAATCTCACATTCCTCACTACAAAGGCCACAAAACAGTTTCTTCGCCGAGATGAGTGACTGAGCAGAAAGCATCTTTCAGGGTATAATGACAACGATCAACTTCCTGATGGAAACTATGCTCGAAACGATTTTCAGAAAAGATCAGAGTTTAATTAAGTATTTAAGTGCAAAGTGCATCGGTGGGATCTGCACATTAGCCCACAGCTGATCTTAAATTGTAGAATAACATTCCTCTAAGTGGCCTTTGTTTCTGTAAAGACGCAGAGGAAAATTGGACAGTGTTTTTAAAAGGCTTTAATGGTAACTGCAGATTTGTAATAACTACATACTGTATTTCTCCACCAGGGAACTCATTGACAAGAATTTTATAAGATTTATAGGTATATTTCAAAGGCAAAGTCAATGCCAAAACACAGAGCAGCCATCTGCAACCTGCTTTTAAAATTCAACCCATTGTTATTTAAAAGTTTTGCCAAGGGCTATATCTGAATGACATACTTTTATTACTGGTCTCTGCTCCAGGGGAACAATAAAAATTGTTCGTATTAATTAAAATAGCAGCATAATGGAACAACATGCCAAAATGCAGCATTTCATCACTCTGGCACTTCTCTTTTTTAGGCATTCGAACACTGATGCAAGCTCCTTGGCCAGGTTTGAACCGGTGTATAATCCGTATATTCTGTTTGCATTGTTGCTTTTCTCTCAGATGTGCACATTTTGCAACACTGACCTGCACCAAAGAACGATAGATAGTTAGTAGCAAGTGTTCCTCATAATTACCAATCAATGCTGGCAGTTATTCAATAAAAATGGTGGTTTGAAACCTCTACTGATCCCGTTTAATGTTAAAAAAACAGACAAAATACTGGAATCAAGATGAATAATTGCCCTCATTACGCCATTTTCCATTTGAACTAAATGGCAATGGAACTAAATGTTAAATAAATGCTGATGGCAGTTTTGTGGGTGGAGGTGGGCCGTGTACCTGGAGGTGTCTGAAGGTGGCGGTGAGCTGGGTCATGTGCAGCGTCAGGCACCTGGAGGCGCATCTGGCGCTCTGGACCCTCTCCTGGACATCCTCCTGCTCCGGGGAGCTCCTGCGGCCGACGCTCACCGCCAGCACCGCGCACAGGAGCAGCGCAGCGGCCCGACGCGCGCACATGGCAGCCGGGGAGCCCGCAGGGGAGACTCGACGTGACTGAAGCCGGCTGCTCCGGTGCTCCGGTGCTCTGGTGCTCCGGTCCTCGGGTCCTCTGGTGCTCGGGTCCTCCGGTCCTCGGGTCCTCTGGTGCTCCGGTCCTCCGGTGAACTTCTGTCCCGACTCTTCTTCAAGTTCAGAATGAAAACATCTGAGCTGCGCGCAAGGGGAGCACGGAGAGGAAGAGCTCTTCCCTCCTCGCGGACACTCCCACCGCAAGTGATGTGGCCACGAGGACATCCTCATCATCATCATCATCACAACATCATCATCATCATTAACATCATCATCATCATCATCATCATCCTCATCCTCATCATCATCATCATCATCATCAACATCATCATCATCATTAACATCATCATCATCATCATCATCATCCCTCATCCTCATCATTAACAACATCATCACCGTCCTCATCCTCATCATCATCATCATCATCATTCTCATCATGATCATCATCCTCATCATCATCATCATCATCATCCTCATCCTCATCATCATCATCATCATCATCATCATTCTCATCATGATCATCATCCTCATCATCATCATCATCATCATCATCAGCATCTTCTGGCAGAAGTCTTTTTAAGGAAATGATCAATTCACGTGTATTTACTGTGGTGGAAATATATTGTGCGTTATTATACAATGTCCAGTCTACAGCCAAAACTTGTCAATTATGAAATCTAAAACTCGCCATACTTGTCACGGAAAAGGAAAAACCATTTAAGAAAAATAAAAAACTAAACTTTTTACTGAATCGCTCCAAGACGAGAAGCTTTGGTCAGAAATCAGAGAGGAAAACAATCAGACAAAATGACCTCAGAATGCACAAATCACCCTTGCAAGTGCTTTTGTTAAAGTTTAGTTCAGGTCGCCCAGGATGGCTGAGAAGAGGGGAGATGGGACACAACGAGGAACCTTTCAAGACCCACAAGGATCCCTTCTTGTCTGAAAACCCCTTGTCTGTTGTGGGGCTCCATCCATTATGGACTCTCATCACCTGTCCAGTAAAGTCCAAAATGTCAAATAGAAAACGCAGCTTTGGATCAAACGTCTGCACACACACGACGCAGCAAAGTCGGAGAAAGCACTTAAGGCTAATTGTTCACATGCAGGCTATTGTTTTTGGGTCTATTAACACTTAAGTAATACTATTCCCCAAAACAAACTTCCCTTTATAGTCTGGGAATTCTCTCCAAGGGTAATTATTTAAGCAGTCTAATAAAAGAGCATTCATTAATGGCAAAGAGACATGAAGAATGTTTTGGGCAAGGTGTCTGTCAATGAGCCAGTCGATATGTTAGTCACCGCTTTTCACCGGCAACCGTTGGCCAAGAGGGGCTTATTAGACCCGGGGCCAAGACGAGATGTTTGGAACTCGTGGCTGAAAGCACAACCTGTTTATAGGAAACTGTAGCCCAGCTGAACAGTCATCTATGTTGGCAGTGTGATGTAGAATGTGTAACCTTCATTTGATGAAGAGTACTGTAAATGGAAACCTGTAAATATTTACTGCGCTCTGGCAGAATTATGTTCTTGGCCCAAAATTGTATAGTCATTGTACAATAAACCTTCATCCTATTGGGGTAGATAGTGTGGTACTGCTATTGATAATGTATCAGCAACTAACTTAACTGTGTTTTAGGATTTTTTGCTTTTAAGTATAGCATTTTTGAAGTGTAAATATAGCTATGCACCCATTTTTGGTATTCCTTTTGCTGCTTTGATGACGCAGAGCTGTCGTTGCTATTGCAATGTAGTTTTATTATTTTAATTCTTAATTTCTTACATACGCATGCTCACTTTCTTTTCCTCTCTCTTATTCTCACACGGGTAGATAAACAGTAGTGAATTGCTAATCTAATTCAATCTAATTATGAAACTATTTCCATGAATGACCCAACTCAGGTTTCGGAAGTGGATGAACTTCTCTCTCTCTCTCTCTCTCTCTCTCTCTCTCTCTCTCTCTCTCTCTCTCTCTCTCTCTCTCTCTCTCTCTCTCACTTTCTCTCTCTCTCTCTAATGCACACACATAAACACATACACATGCATATACAAAACAGAAGCTTTTACTGTCTGTCTAAATTTACAAGTTAATTAAAACCAAATGTTTTTACAGTGAAGTAAGAGGAAAGAAAGAAAGAAAAAAAAAAGAAACAGCATTTTTTAAGCTGAAAGTCAGATCATTTTGCTCCACTGTTTTATTGAACTAATTCTGTTCAATTAAATTAACCCAGTCAAAGTTGATTTTTCACACTAATTTTACTCTTGACCAAAGTTTTCCAGTCTGGATTAAAACAGCCTGATGCTGAAACGTCTTGGTCTGAATTATTGGCCCTTCATCATAGAATTCCAACACGTCAACATATTTTTATCACAACAACCACCAGCAGAATTAGTTATGCTTGTCAACTATAGTCTGGTTCCAATTTAAAAAAAAAAAAAAAAATTTTTTTTTTTAATTGAACGTGTCACTGTGCTCCAAACCCAGTCATCCACTGATCTCCAGTCCATTTAACTGCCTCTGTGACAGTTTACATGTTATTATCATTCCTGTCTAAAACTATGAAAGTGGTCAGAAATTATTTCCTGCAGGTGGGACTACTTGCCGCCAATCTATTGGTCTTTTGCCCTCAATGCTTTCAGCTGGGTTGCTGGTAAAGGCACCATTCAAGGACACAAAAGTGCCTTATGGTGAACGCTTGTTCAACTCTCACACAGAAGAGAAATAGCTCCTTTTTCTGGCCATTATACGCAATTACAGTCAACAACTTTAGACAGTAACAGGTATTAACAGGCCAAGAACAGGTCTCTCCTGTGAAATTAGATTATGTTATATGAAATTTAAATTGAGTCACCCACAGATCTCCATGTATATATTTGTTTTTGTTTTTTTGCATTCACTTTCCAGCCTCAAGCGCCCCGTGCTGCAGTTCCCTTCCACTCCAGTAAGCGGCGCTGTGTTTGTTTGTGGGGCGGTGATCGCGTTGGGGAGGCGGAAGCGGTAATGTAAACATTGAGATGGAGGCTGCAGTGGCTTTAAACATTTAACAACTCAAGGTTTGCTTTAATGTTTGCAGCTCATGGTGGCACCTTTTACGGTGGTCGTCACCTCTTCTTGCTTTATCTCCACGAGTTGCCATTAGCCTGTTTGCCGATAACTTTTAGTCGTGTTTTGCGGTGTGATTTCACTTAAACTTAAACATTAAAACATCTCCTGCTGGTTTTTTTTGATGATCGACTTTGTTCAGACTGTTAAAACAGCATTAAACAGCCGTTTCCGTGGTTGCTCATGCTAGTTTATATCTTTCTCTGTTGCGTTCAAAGGGGTCAATCAAGACTGCAAAACCATTCTTCAGAGAAATGGGCAAAAAGTCCCACAAGAGAACTCGAAAGAAGTCTTCGTCTTGGAGTGAGGAGGAGGAGGAGGTGATTGTCCCAGTCACATCTGACACATCTAACTGTTGATTCTGCTGCCTGTGGCTCTAATAGAATGTCTGACAAGAAGTCAACCAAGTACAATGTGATGCTGACCCACTTGGAGCTTCACTTGAGTTGACCGAGCGAGACTTTTGAATAAAGGCCACAAAAGACTTGTGTATGATAGACTCTGCCTGAACATCTGAAAACCTAGACAGTAAAGAAATCTTTTTCTCGGTCTTTAAAGTTCATTTAAGGAAAAATTTTGCAAATGTATTGGAAGATGAAGATGATATTTGACCTTTTCCTCCCTCCATTCTTTTAGAAATCCAAAGACCATGATGCTTCTAAAAAATACAGAACTGTCAAAAGAAGGCAAGATATTAAAAGTGATGAATGGTAAGATAGTGTGTCATTGACCTTTCACTAAAAATGTCCACCATACTTTTATTGATGCATCTTCAGTTATTTCAATTGGGTTTTTTCCCCCATATAGCTCTGCAGCAAAATGTGAAAAGGAAGCTTTTCCTGTGGTCTCCAAAGGCTCCCGTCAAACAGAAAAGCCTGTGTACAAACTGAAAGCTCCTTCTAAGGAATCTAAATCTTCACATACTCATGTCTCTGTTAAAGACAAACACCTTGTCGGTAGCACTAAGACTGTGGAAAGGGGATCCTCAGAATCATCCAGTCTCAGCAGCGCTGGTTCCCAGAGAACACAAGCGATTTCTCAACGGAGTTGTGATGAAAAGTCTCAGAGGACGGCATCTAAAGTAAAGAGCCTGCTGTTAAGTGAACGTGAACAGAGGATACAGAAAATATTTGGCAGAGCACGGAAGCTGTCCAGGAACGAAAAACATGACAAAGCGAAGACTGGGGACCGGGTCAAGTCCATCTCCGAAAAGCTTTTACTGCAAGGGAAAAAAAAGCAGTGGAAGGATTTGTCTCCAGAAAGGTCACACAGGGAAGCTGAAACATCCTCCATATCTTTTTTATCCAAAGACACAACCTCAAGGACAAAAAGCATTTCAAACTCAATGAAAAATACCTCTCCAGTCAAAGCAGCGCCCCAGAAGACGGCTTCGTTGGAATGTCCTCAGCAGCCAGTTTGGTCCGTGGAGGCCACGCCTCTCCCCAGTTTTAAGATACCAAAAGTGGCTCATCGGGGTCCAGCAGAATCCACAGCAAAGAGTCCTGTTTCCGTGTCCTCAAACAGAAACCGTAAACATGCAGTTGAACTCTCTAAACCTGACACTGTTCGCCATTCTCGTCATAAACACCACGGTAGTCGTCACACAGGAAATGAGAGCTCATCCTCATCGTCCCATCTCCAAGATACCTCCACCACAGTCACTAACACTTGGCACGATGAGGTAATAAAATGCACATCCATTAATATCTTGGCAGTTAATGCAACCATTTCAATAACTCGTACTATTACAAAAAAGTGAAATATTCTGTTGTCGGAGTTCACAATGTACTTCTATTGGTTTGCTTCCATCTGTAGATGCAAGTGGTCGAGGAGCTTCATCTCGCCCGCTCTAAGAAATGTTTGGAGGTGAACGTGACCGACAGCTACGGGGAGCTCACCTGTATGGACATCGACCTTACAGAAGAGGGAGCTGCGAACACACACTGTGAGTGGGACTCCTCCGACTTTCACCGTCAACTTTGAGATCCATGTAGTAGTTTTAAAAGGCTCTGTTTTGAAGCATTTTTACACCGTGAGGTCTGTTTTTGTTATTTCGTGGGGGTGGGGTTGCAGTGTTTTCAGATCCTTTTGTGACATATCTGACTTCAAACAACTCACTGCTCTTCCAACTTTTCTGTTGCAGACAGACAACCTTCTCAGCAAGATCTGCTCCTTGTTTTAGACACCAACATCCTCCTGAGTCACTTGGATTATATTAAGAGCATCAGGTCCCGTGGCCTCGCAGGTATTTTAAATGATTAAAGTATTGATTTTTCCTCAAAGAACTTTTTTATGGCTTCTTCTTGTAATGAGGAGTCTTGCCATTAATGGAGGTTTCAAAGATATTTTCAGGGAATAAATCTATTCATCTATAACCCACAACATCTGCAATGATTATCCATCTATGATGGGAAACCCCTGTATAGTAAAATATCATAATGGTTAGTTACTCTCTGTTTATGTTCCCCTAGAGATTGGATTCCCTGTTATCCTGATTCCCTGGGTGGTTCTTCAGGAGTTGGATTTCCTTAAAAGAGGAAAAGACCTGTCTGGCTCTGTGGCTCACCTAGCTATTCCTGCTATCTCGTATATTTACAACACGCTGAAGAACCGGGAACCTCGGCTGTGGGGCCAGTCCATGCAGCAAGCTGCTGAGAGCAGTCGTAAGTGATTTTCTAATGAAAATATACCACAACAGCTCTGCTCTGGCTTTAGAGTGGGTGTATTTCTTTACAGACAGACCTGATTGGCGAATTTGGTTGTTTTGATAGTTTAAAAATTGCAGGTCAACAAAGCAGAACAGCTCTTTTTAGAGACCAGACATTGAAATGATCCAATCCTTCGCCTGTAGGCACGTTCTTTATGCAAATATGATAGTGTTTGAATCCTGGGTGAGGCATTCATTCCATGAACAAGTTGATGTTTGACTCAATGTGCTGTGTAAATAATCCACGCTCGCCAGGGGCAAAAGATTTCAAGGACACTTTTCTCATGTTTAGTGACATGCTTTTACCACCACGCTTGCAGTCAACCAGCATAGAGTGGTTCCAAGTAACACCAAGATGGTATCTTCACAACAAAACCTCGGGGGTATATCAAGGGCAGATGTAGCTTGATGCACTTGTTTTCAGCAACACAATTGTTTTGTGGTCTTATGGATGGATATTTAATCCTCCACTTTATTATTCATGTTAAATACTTGACCATTGTGAAGCAGGTCTAATACAATCTTTCTGTAACTGAATGATCATAATTGCTTCTTTTTTATCACAGAAGCTTTCGTGTGTCTAACTCCAGGCTCTCTTCCTTGCGCTTTTCCTGTCCCCAGATGACCTTAAGGCTGAGAACAATGACGACAGAGTGCTGCAGTGCTGCCTGCAGTACCAGAAGCTGTACCCAGGGTGCGCTCTCATCTTGTGCACGTGAGTCCCCCCCTCCCTCCCTCGACTGATCTACTGCTGCAGTTGCAGAGTGTGTGTCCTGCAAATAATACACATGTGACTGTGATTGGACCCAGCCAGATAGTTCCAGTTAGGATGACATGAACAGACAGAGTTGTTGTGCAAGAATGGATGTGCTGAACAGACAATTCTGGGGTCAGTTCAGGGATTTTTTTTTGTTTCTTTCATGCTGTAATGGCCCTGGCCTGTTTTCTGCCAGTTTCCAGATAGTTGCATCGATTGTTTCGCTAAATGAAAGGACAGATGGATAGGGGAACATTTTATTAGTCGGCTTTTAGTACTTTATTACCGACTATGCAACAACATGAACGTAAGCTATAAAAAATGTCATGAATGACACTTTCCCTCCTGCATACTCACTGAATTGTTTTCTTCACCTGGAAATTGTGACGCCTGTTACCTTTTTTATTTGTAAGAATCAATTCTTTGATATATCTCACACATATAGTTAGTCTCTGAGATATATATAGTCTCCGAGATAAGCGACGAGATAAAATTAGTAACCGATGAAAGGAAAATTTCATTGGGATTAGGGCATTTCATGTGTTTGTGAGGCTTTATTGCACATAAATATACGACCAAAAAGAGTCAAATAGTAACTTTTATTGAGACCAACACGCAATCCACCAACATTAAACAAGAAGCGCAATGAAACAGCCTGAATTATTACCACACTAGTAATGAAGCCACCATGCAGTGGAAGGAAGCACCCATTTTGAACTGCGTTACTATGTCAATGTGGGATTTTTTTCATCTGTAGTAATGATAAGAACCTATGCAACAAGGCTATTCTGTGTGGGGTCAAGGCCTTTAGCAAGAAGGATTTGGAGACAGAGGCAAAGAGGCTCCACCATGGCGATCTAACCCCGCAGACCCCTACGATACCTCACACCGGCCATCAAGTCTCCTTACCAGTATTCGGTAAGGCGCTTTCAAAATACAACATGTTGGTCATATATTTTATAATATATGAACGGCCTGTTTGTATGGAAACTGTTGGCTGACAGGAAACAAAGCAGCCGGGAAAGGAGAGGCTGAGGAGAAGACAAAATGGGATGTCAGCCGAGAAATTAGTGAATTAGAAGACTGCCTGCGAGACGTGCTCTCAGACGTGTTAGAGGTGGAAATGAAGGCTGTTTATGATGATCTGTGGCTTGAGGTGAAGTCAAATTTGTAATTTCACTTAACTGGACAGTAAATAATCATTATTAGTAGATGCAGTTACTTTTAATATTAATGAAGTAAAAGTACACGTTTGCTCTGGTGTTTGCATAGTTAGAGAATGTTTATGCTAATTAAATCTAATTAAAACAAGTATTTGTCTAAAGTTATATAAGGTGTTCTTTATGCTGGAATAATTGTTTTTTGTTTAAATGTTTTTTTATTGTTTGGCGTGTTCACAGGTGGTTTATAGAAAACCCCCCTGGACTCTTCAGGATGTCCTCCAGTGTTTGAAGAAGCACTGGATTGCGGTCTTTGGGCAAATTGTCCAAAGGAAAAGGCTGCAGCTGGTTTTAAATCTCATCGACTTCTTCCACTCAAGTAAGTTCTCAAAGGTTGAACGGTTCAATGCTTTTGTCATGTGTTCATATGAATGTGTTTGGTTCACTCAGAAAATAGTTTTTGGCAAAAAGAATAGAGATGATAAAAAAAAAAGATAATACGTCTTCTGGTCAGGAAGCTATTGGTCACTGGGAAACATTCTCTACATTTATGCCCTTGGTTCAAATACAAAACATCAAGATACAAATATAAATGAACACATTTGATCTCCTATTGTAGTTCCTAAACAGTAAAGTAAACCACACCCTCATTAAATATTGACAGTGATGCTGATTACTGGTGATGATGGTGCTTTCTATACAGTGGTGTTGAGATATGAGTCATGGGCCACATACAGAAGTCCGTATGATGTCATCTCAACCCACTGAAACCACATCAAGAATGAGGTCATCGGCTAAAAGGAGACAGAGAAATGTGTGTCAAGTTGTTACCGAGTCGCTCTCTGAAGCACCTTTTGCTCTGGATTTAATTACATTACGCCTACAGTGCTGAAGATGGTTGGGAGTTTAATCCCCAGTCTGTCCATGGTGCTCCCACTTTTTAAATCCAGTCAGGAACATATGTAAAGCAGAATTTATGTCAGCTTGTGCTTACTCTGTGGATTCGTGGTGCAGTAGCACAGTTTTTAGATTTATTGGTAGGCTGGTCTGGTGCCAAAGCTGGAGAGGAGGAGGAGGAGAGAAGATGGGAGGGATAAAGTGTTTGTCTAAAAGGAGTGCAAAAGAATGCAGTTGTCTGCTCTCTTGCGAACAGACAGTTTACAGCCTTCTAAAGTGTGACTAAAATGTGTGATTGAATTACAGGTTAAAAAATAGACGAAGGATAATAAAATAAAAATCCACAGTCAGCATAAGTCAGATGACAACATGGTATCATTTCTCAGTTGACAGACTACATTCAGACCCCATACCCTTTCTCTTGTCATAACCACAGCTGTCTCTGGTCTACATCCCAAATTTGACCTGGATTTGCAATATGCAGACAACAAAATATCATTTTGGAGCAGTCTAGCATCATAAAGTTGATCAGAATATACGATATCAGTATATCAGTATCTGAACATTCAGATTGAATCAGTAATTCAGTGTCTGCTTTTATGGCTCACATGCATGGCTAATGTTTCTTCTTAGGAAATACGATGGATGGTGGTGCAACCTCAGTAGCCCTCCAAGAAGCGAAGGAGCTTGTGAAAGCGTTTGGGACGAGGTCAAGTCGTGTCCCCCGCGCCCTCTCCACGATGAGCAGCATTCATGTTAAGCTGCACCCGCAGGTCAGAACCAGATTTGTCATCTGTTACAGGAACAGTGTTTTCACGACTGCTCGATATTCTCTCGACACCTGAACGTGTTTGCGTGGGCAGGGCGACTCTCCCGGCTCTGATGTTGTCATGAACGACGACAACGACGAAGACGGTCAACCCGCAGCCACTCGAGTCTCTCACCAGGAAGTGTGGGGCCTGTTTGAGAGAATTTGGTCCAGCGTGATGGAAGCAAGGTGACTGGAGCTGGGTGACGTTTAAGATGTTGTTACAAGCAGAGGTTATATCACTGTATAGTTCGTACACACACAGCAAAGAAAGGGACACGTGACTAAGATGTGACAAGATCTAGTCTGAAAAAGGAGTGGAATGTGCTCTGAGAATGCGGAAGAAGACATGGTAATCTGCTCTTTAAGTATAGCAGAGTGAAATCACACACTTAGGAATGGACAAGTGTTCAACAGGATTGTGTACATAGTGTTCTGCAGACACTGCTAGCTGTGTACTGATCCATTTAAACAAGTATGAGAAAGAGAGGGTGGAATTACTAACAGCATTTAAATACATGTCAATTAGAAGTGATTACAGAACACACACATTCTTCTTTTCAGTTATCCCATGATTAGAGCTTTTTCTTTTCATTCCCCTCACCCCTTAAATTTTTCATCTTGTCATGTTTCAGCATGAATGTGTTCAAGGCATTGGGGTTTGACCCACACACCATGCAAAATTCTCAGCCTGTGGGGGGTCCGACTCCGCCACGGGACGCAGTGGTGTTTTTGTACAAGCTGTCCTCCACAATCTCACAGCTGCTCCAAGCCTTCAGCAGGTATCTGGGTCTAATCATATCAATGCTTTCCCCCATTCCTTCCTCCGCTGTTACTTTTTGCAATTCATGTTCGTCTCTCTAAAACACATCGAGAGAGATTACAGGAGATGACTGCGCTCTTAGGTGGCGCTAGTCTATGACCTTGTTCACAGAGAGAGTTACAAAGTTACAGAAAGCATAAGATGTCTTTTCAGTAGGTCCAGCTGGTTTAAATAGGCCCCTTCTCTCACCTGGGTCTGCTGACGTCGGTTCTGCTTTGCTCAGTCACTCTCAACAAGGCCAGATGACACCCTGTATATTGTGCCCTAATTACGCATTCATGGCTCTGTTGCTCTATTGTGGTGCGGTCAGAGTATTCTAATCTCCTGGACCATTTAGCTCTGTTTATCACCTCTCCCACGAGACAACAATCATTCTGAAGTGCAGAATGATGCATGTTTTCCTCAGTTGCATGCTGCTCATTAACGCCGCTGCGACAATTCTCAAGAAGGGCTGTTAATTCTAACATTTCCTATCCTGATCCGGACATGTGGACATTGTGTAAACGTTCAAACCTCTTTGCAAAGTTCCTTTTGAATTGAATTTGCCTTTTAAAGGCCTGTTCTCCATGTTCCCTTTGAACTGCTCAAGCGCCATTTCCTAGGAGACGAATGTTCAAAGTTGTCACCTGTTCTACGAAAGTAGCCTCTTATTTTGAAGTACCAAGCCTTAAAATACTTTAAAGGTGGGATTTTCCTTCTCTGTCCCAGTATCTTGTCCTCGGCACCTGGCTCCGAGGAGGTTCAGATGCTGCTCACTGTCATTGAAACTAATGAGGTTGGTGCCATTTCCCAGTCATTTCTGAGCAGCATTAATTAAAGTTGCTTGACCTTTGTTCTGGCCCGCTGGTGTGGAACCCATCACGTTTATTTTTAGCGCGGCTCTCTTGTGTTTCAGATTGCTCAAGTGGATTCCAGGTTTACAGCCAAAGACTTCTGTGACTGTTTCTCCCAACAAGAGTATCGGTAAGTCACGCGGCGTTGTTTTAGGCCCGTGTAGGTGTTGTCCGCGTCCTTCATTTGACATTGAGGGGGACGCAGCGTTCTTGTGACCAGACGATCAGTCTCAGCATCGTTGAATTTTTCCACTCATTGTCGCAGAACATGCCCAAACAGGTATGAGCTTTGTTTGTCCAACGAATTGCCCTCTCTCCTTACCTCAATAGCCCTCCTCACACTTCCCCAACGGAGCTATCAGGCGACCAGCCGCCGTGTCAACAATCCCGTTATTAACATATTTGTTTGGATTAACAGCAGTCTCGGGCGGCGTGTAATGAGTCAGCCGTGCCCGCAATGAGGACAAGTCAGTTAGACGTCCAAACAATCTCTCATTGTCTTGTAAGATTTATGATCCTCTGGTGGAGAAGCTTTGTCACTTTATTTGAGCATCAGGGATACGGAGGGCTTTTATGGGCTCGTATAAAGATAATAAAAGAAAGTGTCTTTTGAGTCACAAAGCTTTGGATGTGCGGTGTTTGTCCCTATAAAGCAGCACTGCCTGTTTTTAAATATATAAATCGTATATATTCATGTAATCTACTGTATAATGTATACTTTGTTGGTTGGTGTAGGGATTTTCTTGCAGATTGAGAGGAGTTAAGAGCTGATTTTATGACCTTTAGTCTCTCTGTCAGGCCCTCTGTAACCCAGGCTATATATTAACACCTTGTCAAAGATGATCTCTTAAGACTAAATATTAACACTCTGTGATCCCATTATCCTGCCTATTTTTAGCTGCACTCCTCCTAATATAACTTGGTTATACCGCAGCTACAACCAGTCTACAAACAATTTGGATTTACCGTTTTATGCTTTATGCTCGTGTTATCAGAGATAATTGAACTTCCACGGGAGCAGCATTAGTTAATCTGTTCTTTTATCCACTGGGAATTATCCAGTTGCTTAAGAGGATGAGATATGATGTTTTTTTTGTTTTGTTTTTTTTTTTAAATCCCGTCTCTCCAAAAATGTGCATCTCCTACATACAGAGAGACACAGTGACGTGTCCTCCCATGGCTGGTCCATTATGTGCTCGTGAATGTACACGGCTGCACGCCCAACCCCGCAGCTGCCATGGAAACAGGCCCTATTTTCATGCCTGGAACAAAATGTTTATGTTCTCGCTGGTTCTCTTCATTCCACCGTCTGAATGTTGGGCCGCTTTTATCAAGCTCGACTAAATAATTCAGGAATTGTGTTGTGGTTGTTTTTAACGGCCGCCGATAAATATTAAAGGGTACAAACAGCGATACGCGGACGTATATGAGCCACAACGAGCGCGCCGATCGGACCGTCCAGTCGGATTAATGCGAAGGGTTACGCGGTATTAAAGGCAACATCTGCTGCATCACATCGGCGCTTTGCGAGCACTTACCAGTCACGTCACCGCGGCACGCGTCGCTCCCGATCACAGCTGTAATGGGGAGCGGCCGTGTTGTGATCGTAAATAATTCATCTGCTACACTCTGTGATGCGAGGGGGGGCCTGTGCATTATCCTCGCCCTTAAATATTTGATTTCCAGCGCCCGCGGCAGCCGGGCGATGTCGTGAGTTATATCGGGCTTCTGAGAGGCCTGTCGGTCACCGCCACTTCCGGGACAAGCGGGACTCGCTGGGGGGGGGGACTTTCAGGGAGGTTTTGCGAACCGAAAGAGAACGTGCACGTCAGTCCCTTTTAGTCCACTCTGTGTGTGTGTGCGCGCGTGCTTGTGTGTGTGTGTGTGTGTGAGAGAAGCCTTGTCATTTTGTTCAGAAATTCCATTCACACCGTCTAACATTAGTTTTGTCATTAGTCACCATTATATTAGGTCAATATTTACATGGTAGCTTTACATAACAGCCCAAGAGGATGTGCTGGAGGAGACGTGTTCTGCTGCAGTTTGATAAAATGAACAAGCCAAGAAAGTTAAGAAAGCCTGAAGCTGTTTTTTTTTTTTCTTGTCCAGACTTTGTAATATCTTATTTAAGTTTGTCTGATGTTGAACTGACATTCAATTAAGGCTGAGTCACACTTTAAAGGTCACCGCTTTCAAACGCACATCAAACAGTGCCTCTAGTTCACGTGAACTTTGTTGAATGAGTCTGACTCAATGAAAACTTCCCGTCTGACAGCCAACAGGCCCTCCCGCCCCTCGGGTCCACATGGGTGTACCATCTGTAGGGCTCTTTTGCGCTGTGAGGTGTTGGTTGGGAAGCTGACAGGATTGGCCGGACTGGTTGTTTCACTTCAGTGTGTCACGTGACGCTGTTCCTCTTGAGTGCGCGTCCCGATGTTGCTCTGGGGGGACGGTTGAGGGGCCGGTGGCTTTGACCGCCGTTCATGTTTCCCACAAGCACCTGCGCGCGTGTGTCGCAGTAGCGCGCACCGTGCTCTGCCACGTAAAACACGCGGTGGCAGGAAGCAGCAAGAATGCAAAATGAAAGCATCAACATTCTGGGAGTGAGCATGTAGGTTATGAAAACAGGCATTCATACTACTGAATGGAGAAGAGGAAGTGGAGGGAAGGATGTAGGCACTTCTCCTCCTTTCCTCCTCCTTTAGCCAGTTACATAACGTTCCTGTGGAAACAAAGCAGAGGAGGAAACAAACAGGCATTAAGCTCCCTCCATGTCTGCGCTGCCGAGCAACCGTCGTCAACACGGCGGCGGCTCCTTTTTTTGGGGTTTTTTTTTTTTTTGCCCGTTCGCGGTTAACGCGGTCGTGTGCTTTCGCCCCGGCGTATTTGTAAACACACGTATGTGTTTTGTGTGCTTTGCCTATTGAAGAAAAACACGGCCGGAGAAAAATGTGCGTAACGCGCAGAGCTTCCAGAAGCATCCACAGAGGCCCTTTTGTCCGTCGGGGACATTCTGTCCTGCACATAATCAGCATCTAGAAGCCTCGCGCATCCGCAATCTGGATAGTCAGCTGGCCTGAAACGCGTAATATGGCCAATTTATCATGAGGTTTCCCTTTATTTTCCACTCTACTCGCTAGGCTTTAAATTAGAGC
Source organism: Lagocephalus sceleratus (assembly GCA_911728415.1). Taxonomy (NCBI): domain Eukaryota; kingdom Metazoa; phylum Chordata; class Actinopteri; order Tetraodontiformes; family Tetraodontidae; genus Lagocephalus; species Lagocephalus sceleratus. The sequence goes on along the minus strand of CAJVRN010000030.1, from coordinate 3,723,295 downwards.
CAGTTCCCTGATCACAAAAGTTACTTATTATTGTTCCTGGGTCGCTCTCAGGTCACCTAAAGCACTGTACAGGAGACCAGTGACAAGCAGCAATACTGATCCCGCAGAATTCATTCGAGGGGCCTGCAAATGATACCGACTGTAAATGTCTGGGGAATAAAATTGGGGCTTAAATCATCACAATATTCATGTTTCTCTCCTTATTTCCCAGGGAGAAGCTAAGAGTTGGAGGGAACCAGTTATTGGAGCTAAAAGGGGCCCTGGATCACTGTGCTGGGACCATAAATCAACACACCATGTAGGTGTCTGCACTCCACACATGTATGCACTGACAGTTAATTTATTTGAAATGATTTTATACGTGACAAGTGAATATATTATACAGGGAGACTTGTACTGTCACACTTTCATGTAGAAGTGCCTTCATTTGTAAATCTCTTTATTCTACTGTACATCCAGTTCTGCTCTCTGTTTTCATTGTCTTTTTTCCTGAGTTTTATTACACAGTTCTCCTTCAAAGTCTTGTTAAGGTGTGAACGATGTTACATTACTCTGTAATATTGTGTCATTTTAGAGGTGAAAGGAGACGTTTGGTTATTTCTGAGGTTTTGTTTTTTTTTTTTATTTGACTGTAACTTATTTTTTTATGAGAATTCAGACTTGAACATAAATTTTGTTCTCTTCTCCTTCATGCCAGCGAATTTTTCAATGACGTTCTGATCTGAAAGTCTATAATTTCACGCCGTTCTCTTTTCACGGTCGAGAAGCACGTCTCAGCTTCCGCTGCGGTCGTGGGTGATGGTTCAACGTAAACGTATGTTTCTTGGCCTACACAAAAGAACAACCCCAAGTAAACCCCGTATTAGATAGGAAGGCCTCAAAATTAAGTCCGACGCATTTTACGAGTGAACAAATCTGCTAATTACTTCTTATTATGTCATTTACGTTTACTGTTTCTATACATTTTTCCTGCAACTTTACAACTTTCCCTCTGCCGTAGCGAGCCTTACTAACAAGGGGCCTTCATGAAGCACGACCAAGAGCTCAGAGATGATTAACTTAGCTGGGGGCCGACCCCGCCAGGCGGTTTCAGCCAGGTCACCAGTGAACAAAAACATAAACATGCAATAAATTCCAGGAAGTTGCCACCCATCTATAAGTCAGGTAAGAGTTAAACAGAAGTTTGTGTGGTGGGTTTTTTTTTTTTTCAAACACAGACATCCTGTCTGCCAGGACAGATAAAAGATCTTTGCTGGGTTAAACTAATATTAAACTTGATGCTTCTGCCTTGCCATGTACATAGATTCCAGCAGAATAGAGGAAGAGCAGGGTGACACATTTTGTATGTTTGACGGCCTTGAACCAAAATGAGTAACTCTGGCCTGAAAATAGAAGCAAATATTTGGGGAAAATTGGAAATATGCGCGTTTAGGTTCCGCTGTGTGTTTGCACGGACGGCCTGTGGGGGGGTCAAAGACGGCGACCGTGGATTACTGCGAGAACCCCGCCACTGCGCTTCTTCAAGATAAAATACAACAAAATTGAGCTGAGAACGATCAAAGAGCACATGTAGCATCCGTATTTATGCATTTAGCAACACATTTTATTTTCAGATTGTGTATTTTATGGAACGAGCATTTCAGTATCCATTTCCAATAAACGTTCATTCCTTCATTTGCGTGCGCAGCTCTTTACACCGCAGTGATCTCCAGTCCAGTTTAGCCTCAGTAATCTTCTACCTGCCCTCAGTTTGATGGCACAGGCTCAGCTGTCTGCTGCAGTCCTTGAGCACCAATGATGTGTGAGCGCACGTGGCCCCCGACGCGCGGTGACTCAGGGGATTAGAGCACAGGTGACGCTGGCAGAGATTACGTCTGCTGCTGTGACACAGAGAGGCATCAGACGTCACCAGGAAGCGGGTTGAGCCAAATGACGACCGGGGTGGGGGTGGGGGGGGGGGTGCCCTCCTGTCTCTTTGAATATTTAGTTTTGTTGGAATAATTCATCAGGATGTGTACCCAGATTTCTTTAAGAGGAGCCAATATGACATGTTCCTCAGACGTAAATGTAATTTTCCAGGCTGAAAGTTTTAAATGTTTTTTCACAGAAATGACTTTAGGGCGTTAAGCCGTGCACCCCCCAAAGGTGGCAGTGAGTTTCAGGCAAAGGGTGGATTCTCAGGTCAGTGATTCCCAGTTTGCTTTAAAAGGGTCAAGCCCGTCATCCCTTCCTGCTCAGGGCTTAGTCGGCTTAGTACAATCTCCACTCAGACATTTACAGAGGCGTGGAGGAAAAAAAAAATCTGTCCCCGAGGAAATAAAGGTTTGCACGATTTGGAGAAGCCGACATTGGTGCAATCTGAAGGCAGCAAATCCTGCTGCTGGGAATCTTATTTTTGGATTAAAGATACTTTTATATATATATATAGTCCAAGACACAAGAGCAGAACACAAATATCCAGTTTAGACAATTTATTAATTAAATGTTACAAATGATCATCTTACTCTAACATTCCTTCCAGAAGAATCTGCCAATGCCTGACAATTTAAAACACAAGAGGAAAGAAAACTGATCTTTTGTCGAGCTGCGTCTCTATGCACAGTTAGTATACAACTAAACCACAATAACATAAGTCTGGTTAGCAGAAGTATGGTTGTGCGTGTGTGGCAAGTGCACAGAATAAGAAAAAAAAACTAAAACTGGCACTGGTTAGATTCGTTGATCTAAGCTGTCTGCTACTACTTATTTTATTGGTAAATCAGCAGTGTATAAAAATATAAAAAAGGCCATTGTATAATTTTCAAAAAGCAATCTTTTTTTTTTTTTTTTAAATGACAAAGCATGACATGCGTTTATCACCTCGCATTCTTAAGTAAGGCTATAAACCACTGACCTTTGTGAGAATGTGAGAAACTTACATTTCTACAACAGAAATATTATTAATGAACTTTCCAAAAAAAAAAAAAAAAATTAAACTTCAACTGTCACCACTTCATACAACCACCTTCAAAGTGAACAACTGTGAAAACCCTCAAAAGTAACAAATCTTAACTCCAAGGAAAAAAGAAAAGCACTAAATGTGTATTAAATGTTGGCATATGACAAAAATGAGGAAGAAATAAAAGTTTACAGCACAAAAAGAGAAATTATATGCAATATGCAAAGGCGTCATGCTGCTTTGGGCAGCAACCCCCCCCCCCCCCTCGTGCCCACGCTCTAAATTTTAAGTCAGTCTTCATTGAAGACCCCTCGTCCCGTCAACCCCCACCCACACAGATACACTCATACACAGAACAACACGAAACACGATTACGTCACTAAGCCTGTTAGTTTGAAAAAAGATGAAGCACTGTGAAGCTCCGAACCCTCCCCTCCGCCCCGTCTCCCCCCTCCTTCAATCAGAGAGGGGCGACGGGGTGTTGGCGCAGTCGTTCCACTCGTCCGTCGCGGGGTTGTACACCTCCACCGTGTTGAGGAACTCGTTGCCGTCGAAGCCGCCCACGGCGTAGATGGTCTCGCCGAGTATGGCCAGGCCCGCGTTGCTGCGGGAGGACGTCATGCTGCCCAGCATCTTCCATTCGTTGCGGGCGGGGTCGTACACCTCCACGCAGCGGAGGGCGTGGGAGCCGTCGAAGCCTCCGACAACAAACAGCTTGCCTGGACAGAGAGAGACGGTTCAGTTCACCGGGTTAAGGAAGAAAAAAAAAAAAGCAACTTTCTGCTCCTTTTCAGTCGCGCTCACCTGCGTGGACAGCAATACCGGCCCCCCTGCGGGCCACGTTCATGGGGGCCACGAGGGTCCAAGTGTTGTTCTCAGGGTTGTAACGCTCCACAGAGTTCAGGCAGTTCCACGACTCTGCTCCTCCTGCCACGTACATGAAGCCCTCTAACTCACACACTGCTGCCTGGTGCCTCCCTGGAGAGGGGGAAAAGAAATGGTGTAAAGATCAATAAACGCTACTCCCATCCAGATTTCCGGGGGGAATAATTCCGTCTGGAGCTGCAGACACTTACTGATGTTTAGAGAGGCACAATTGGACCAGGTTTTGGTCACGGGGTCAAAAGCATCACAGTTCTTCAGTCCCTTCTGCCCACAGGGGTCTGATCCTCCCACAACATACAGTTTGTTGTTGAGGGAGCAGACGCCTGCAAAACAGCAAAGATGAGTTAAAAAAAAAAAAAAAAAGGCTGACGTCAGTAAATTCAGTGTTCTGTTAAACAGTCATGAGTTATTGCGCCGATGCAGAGTGACTGACCTGCGTTGCAGCGGTTTGTCCTCAGCTCTGGCACCTGAATCCATTCGTCAACCACTGGATCGTATCGCTCTCCACAGCTCAGCTCATCAGAATGTCCATTTGAACCTCCAATCACGTACAGCTGACCCTGCGAGAGGTCGGATGTTACAGCCAGGCCGTTACACGGGGGGGCGTTTTATTTGCCTGGCAACAACTACTGATCTGCTCCTTCAGGATGTTTTAGGAGAAATTGAAAGGTTTACCATAAGAACTGCCATCTGGAATCGAGCCCTCGGAGTCCGCATGGGTGCAATAAAGCTCCAGCGGTCCTCTTTGGGGTTGTAACACTCCACAGTCCTCAGACACTCCTCTCTGTTGTAACCTCCTGCAGGCAGCAGAGACATCGAGCTTACAGCGGTGCTCAATGGCGTCTTCTTTATAGTTTAAAGTGTGTTAGTATTCCAACCTGCTGCAATGAGTCTTCCGTTCAGGGCCGCGGTGCCCAGGCCGGAGCGGGCATAGTGCATGGGAGACAGAGGCTGCTCCTCCAGCTCCTTGGGCTGGGCCTCGAAGCTAAGGCTCTTCATCAGACAGGGGGTGGCAGAAGGGGATGTTTGGGGGCTGCTACGTCCGTGCAAGAAGATCACACACAACACGCCGTCCATGACAGCCAGACACAGGTAGGTGTTGTCTAAGGATGAGATGGAAGCGTTAGAACAGGGAAAGCTTTGGAAATACGGGGAGGGGGGTGGGGGGGCTCTGTTCTCCAGTAAAGATGTGACATTTCCGTCTTCCTTCCATAAGCATTTCCATCCTCATTTACACTTACTTGTGGTCTTCTCAGAAGCAATGTACTTCCACTCTCTTCGGGTGGTTTTTGGGGCATTTGTTGCTTGATTGGAGGGTGAAAGACTCCCTGAAGAGCTGCAGCTCATCTGTCTCTGGGTGCTTTCCCGCATAGGTTTCTTCTGCAAGAGCACAGTGCAGCTACAGGAGCCATGCTTGCACCACAGCCTCACCAGTGGCCAACACCCGCTTCATTACTCATAACCCGGGCTACCATTGAAGCCAGCCGTCTAATGTAAAGCTTACGCAAGACCCTCAGCGCTGTTGCCAGCAATTCAGCACCGCAAAACACAGCTCAGGATTGCAGAATGAGTAATCAGAATCTAACTGAATGAATGACTGCTCACTCCTGCCCGATTGAGCTTAAAACACCAAATATAGTTTAAACGCAATGTCTTTGTGGAACAGGTGGCGTGTCTTATTTCCCGCTGATCTATTCACAATAATCTGCGACTGCGTTTTAAATGGGTCTCTCTTCTTCAAATCAGGCATCATTGTTATGCATGGCCAGGCACGGGTTGTGATTAAAGCTACACACCGCCAAGCAGAAGATGCCGTTTAAGTGCAGCGAGGCCAGGCAGAGATGGTGAGTACCTGCACAAACTGAAGGTGGTCCTCCTCGCCACCAAACACCTCACTCTGCCCTTCAATCACCAGCCCTCTATCCACCAGCTTATGGTCAGGTGAGTAGTACAGCGTTTGTACCTGCAAGACAAACAGGAACAACACACCCATGTGGCTGTCTCCATGGCAACACACTTTGAGAGAGGGAGGAGGGGGGGCAGTGCTGTGAAGAAGAGGGGGGAAGGGATGAATGTCTGGATCCTTGCTTGGGTTGAAAGCTTCCCTTGGAAAGACACACAACACTGCTGCCACCACATGGAGCAAAGTGCCTGAGCTCAAAGGGTATCTGATAATGGGTCTCCTCAATTTGCATCTAAAAAAGAGGGAGCTGGTGAAGAAGAAAAGGCTGCGTGTGGAAAAATCTTCCGTGCTGAATGAAGAGGAGGGGGGGCCTGCGTGCCGTGCTGCTTGGAAAGTGGTCCTCTAGCTGAAGAGTTGGTCATTGTGGCGGCAGTCATTTCCAGATGACTTAACAGCAGCACTCTAGCAAGCCCAGTCATTATCCAAAAAAGATTGAAGATTACAAAATAAAAAGGTAATGTCACCAGGAAGGTTGATCATTTATCTTGTGAGATACTTTTGAATGCACAAAGCATTACTTGTGCCAAATGTTCTTTGTCTAGTTTCATTTATATAAAAAAAAAAAAAAAAAAAAAAAAAAAAAAAACCCCAAACAATTTTCTTCTGAACTGTTTGAATAATATAAATACATCCGTTCATGTTTGCACAGATAGATGAGAGCACAGTGTTGCTTGGCTGCATAGAGAGGTTGCAGAGAGGCAGTAGTGCTCCTCTCCTTCCTCTGACTCATTACCCTTGTGGCTCAGTCCTGGCTCCTCAGTCGGGTCTCCTGCTGCTGCTAATAAACCTACAGGAGATAAATCAACGGGGAGGAGTGCCTGTTAGTGTAGCAGCAACAAACGCGCACCTGTTCAGATAGTAAAGAGGCAGCGAGACAGTTGAATCAAGGGTCACACCTTTGACAACCTGCAGTTTTGTTTTTAAGAGAAGACAACCTTGAAAAAAATAATATAAATCAGACGGGGCTGTATGTCATCCACCCACGGCCCAAACAAGAACAGTGGAAACAACAAAAGCAAGAGCAAAGAGAGCAAACAGCAACTCTTTTTTGGCTCACCTCTAATTTGTCGTATGGTTCAGGGGTACAGTGTTTCTTACTGCAAAAACCTCAACAAATCAGAGGGAAAAGAGACAATCCTGACAGAGAAGCATGACCGTGGCATGCCATTTCTACTTCAGCCCCCTTAATGACTTCTTAATGTCAAAAACAGTCAAGGAAAGGAATGGGCAGGACAGGAACTGAAGACCAGTCAGAGCTGAGACCGTAATACTGACCTCCTCCATGAGGCGTTCTAGTTGTTCTCCATTCTCCCAGAGGCTACGCTGCACCCAGTTGAGCACCTTTGAATAGAGTTTGCCGTTGCTGGGCAGAGTCAGGTTGTCTTCTAGCATTACTTCTAACTGTAAAGACACAAAAGGGACAGAAACAGGAGTTAGACTTGAACACAGCGGGAATAAAGTTACTGAACCAAGTGACTAACTGAAGAAATTAATCCCATTACTCACAGGCAAACTTGATCTTACAGGCTACTTATTAATTTACCCAAGAATAATAAAATAGGCTTCATTTTTCATTAGACAATTGCTTGCGTAACGAAATTTCGGGGCTACGCGAACTTTGGCAGAGTTCGGCCACACTACATATGTTTAACACACACACATATATATATACATATATCAAACAACAGATTTCAATTAATTTGTGGTGATAAAATGTATTTAAAAATAGATGCAGCCCAAATCAAATCAGCAAAACAAAGATGTGAATTCCTAAATGCATCCCCACATAAAATATACAGAAGAAAAATTGCAATTGTTTGCAAACCAGCCACATGCAACTCTGCGGTTAAACAGCCTAATTGTGTGTGTTTTCATGAAAGCCTCATTATTTTAAATGTAACATCATGTAACTGTTAGCTCACCTTGAGGCGGGGAAGTTTTAGGAAGTCCTCCTGTTCAGACACTTCTAGTAGATGATCCTGTATGTAGGTGTCCACCTTGTCCAAAAGTCTAGCATCTACCATAGAGCTGGCAAAATTGCGGAAAGAGATGGCATTCTGGGAATCCATTTTAGACAGCAGGTAGTCGCCACAAATCTGAGGATAAGCAGGATACGATAAGTAAGTAAAAGTCATGTAGACGTGTTTCCCTGCACTACAAGTGTAAGGAGAGCTACAAACGTGCCTGTTTGACTCGCTCCATCTTGAACCTTTTGGCTGCAGAATAAACTTCTTTGACCAGTTCCTTGTCTGCCTTTAGCCTGCACCATAAAATATTTGCAGAGTCAGATTAAAAGAAGAAGCTGCGAAGCTAATCTTGATGTCCGAGAGGCAGGAAAGGCGTTACTCACTGGGCAGTGTAGGCATAGTTCAGCAAGATCTCTACAGCTTCCGGGTCCAAGTCCTCAAAGGTGACGAGCGAGACTCCGTGAGGCTCGTTGTCACTGTTAAAGATCTCAAACAGGTAGGGGCTGCAGCAAGCCAGGACGGCTCGGTGAGCCATCAATTCATGACCACAAACCTAGAGAAAAACAGAAAACAGGAAGTGGAATACAGGTTTACGAAACAAATAATAGTTAAGGAGGACCAACTGGAATCAAACAGATGTTACTATACAATAATAAGTGTTTAAATAAGTAATTAATTGAAAACATATGCTTGTGTTCTAATGGCTGAACAGAAATTGGTCTGTCTATCATCCTAACAGACTCCTGCACATTTTCTGAAAAGCAAGTTAAGAGAAAGAAGGAAACACTGAAATTTGAATACACAAACGTGGGCCGGCAGCTCAGGTGTGTTTATTAAAGGTACCTGCAGTCTAACGTCGCAGAATTGGCCACTCTTTCTCAGAGCGTTCATTTTGGCCACAGTGGAATCCAGGAAGCTTTCATCCTCAAAGATCAAATAACCGTTGGGAATCATCTTGGTGAATTTAGGGTATTTCTGTGAAGACAGTTTTGCAAAAATAAAATCACCAATCATGCTTGTTCTCTGCTCTCTGTCCAATATGCATTCAGCTGTGCAACACTAATGGACATCTTTATTAATTGATGACCAGAGAGGATTAGGATTAGGTGCCTGTAATGTGCACTGTGTGTTACACTCTATAATCTGTCCCATGCATTAGTCAGGGCCTTACCTAATAGAGAATGAAGTAAATCCACAGGAGCACCACTGCTAAGTGTAGAACAGGAAGCAAAGGTATTGGGTAAAGCAGACTGAGATACCACTGGACCTCAGGTCTTCTTCACCGTGGAGAGGAATGGAATGGTGTTAGAAGAAATACCAGTCGACCAAGTCAGCAGACGAGACTGGAGGAGCAGTCGCACGGACAAACTATCAGGCTAAAGCGACTGTAATCAAGTCCTCGGGATCCCTTTGGCTATAGAGTTGTACTTATTCTCTGTTGGTCGTGCATTATAACCTGGAAAAAAAGGGGGAAAAAAATTTAAATTAGTGTGGAGAGAAGGACAAGTGGCTCGTGTGAAACAGACACCGCCTTTTCTTGGCAGCCATGCGTGTGAGCGTGAGTCAGTTCCACGTGGTCAGTGGTAAGGTGGCCTTGCACATGTGATGCCAGCTGTGAGCGCTGCCCTCCCTCCGCTCTGACCTTCCCAAATCTCCATATTTTCCACATACGCAATAAAGAGTTAAGCATTAAATGCATCCCATATTTCACGCATTTACCTGGTCATCGGCTCCTCTCCGAATGAGGTAATAAAATGTGCGATTTGCATTGTTATTCAAGCCCATGCCTCGTACTCCACCCTTCAAAAAGCTTCCATCTTGAATTTTAAATCCCCGCAGCAGCTGCTGTATCCCACCAAAGCAAAACAGGATGCCTTCAATACCATCTCCGCTCGCGCTGAAGTGAGGCCACTTAAATTCTACCTTATGCAACACCCCCCCCGACTAGCTCCGCCCTATAGGATCCTCCACCCCAGACTGGCCCCTAAGGAAAATGCAGGTGGGAATAACTGGTGACAGCATTTCCACACCCAGTGAGATACAGTGACAGTTTAACCCTTATATTTACCCTGCAAATTCGCTCGAGCCATATGTACATATGCAACTCAGGCCCCACAGCCACATCCAGCCCCACTTGTATGACAAACATATGAATCTGCACATTATTCCAACCTACTACCAACGGGCCTGCACTTCAGCTCCTACCTGAACCACCGAGATAACGACGACGGGATTTACAGCACCAAACAGATTTATTTGTCTGAGAGTTTAGACACGCCGTCTTGGCACCTTTAATTTGATGCGCAATGAATAATTTACATTATAAATTACCACTTCATCACCATTTTACACTACGGAGGAAAAGACAGAGTGCAGCAGCTGCCCCGTAACATGACATTGAATCCGTCTGTGTTGCAACGCTTTCCTGCGTAGCCCAACGTTGTGTGGACAACCTATAGCCAAGCTGCCGTATTAACTCGTAGATAGGATCACATTTCCGATTTAATCAAACGGCCTCTCTGTGCGAGTGTAAAAGGTAATATCTTCAATCTGTTGCCATGCATGAAAAAAACATAGAAGGACCTAGAAGCTTAATAATTCATTCTTTATGTGGATAAAGAGAACAGTGACCCAGTTATGAGGAGTTATGCAACATCTGGCAGACTCTCTGTGAGGGAAATGCCCAATTTGTCCACATTTAGTCCAAATCCTTCACATGACAAGTCCACACTGCTTATTTTCTACCTCAATCTATTCCCATTTCTCGGTTACAGCCTGACCTCAGCCCTCCGCATAATTCCTTGTCAATACAGACTTAACAACTGAACCACAGCTGCGAGTAAATATATTTTCTTTTGGAAATACTTTCACTTGGTCGAGTCACACCCCCCTCACGGCTCCACTGGTGATGGGGAAATAAGGGCAATGTCATTAGATTACAAACCACAAGCCACACTTGAAAACACGCCGCGCCGCCTACACTCGGCATATTTAAAAGGATATCTGGGAGACCGAAGAAGAGCACAATGAAAACTGCAGCAGAGGGGAAGAAAAAGACGTCACAGAACAAAAAGGTAGCAGCCCCTGGTGGTGAAGAGAGGCCCTGCTGAAATTTCGCCTCGTTTTTTCCAGCGTGGAAATTTACAGCTCGACTCTGAGCGTGAGGGGGAGAGAACATTGCAGCCTTTTCTGTCTGCAAAACGGAAAATAACCCGCTCTTCGTTCATGCTGCACGTTTGGGACGAGAGGGTGGGGGTGCGACCAGAACACGCTTTAACACATTAAAAAAAAAAAAAAAAACAGTTTTTTTTTCTTTAATGCGGATGATGATGAGGGTGGTGGTAAAGCCTATAAGCTAAATATAGACTTCTCTCTGATCAGCGTTCGTGTATTTGAGGCCACATGGCTGCCAGCTGCAGAAGTGGATAAAGAGACCAGTAGGTCACACGCCATCACGGTATAACCTGTCCAGACGGAAGGGTCCGTCTGGGAGCTGCACAGGGATAGGGATCGGGATCGGGGGGGGGGGCACCAGCTCCATCCAGGAGGAAAATCGATGCAGCGCCATCAATCTGGGCCAGCACCACTGGGCTCAACACCCCGTCGAAGCCGACCAAAGGACACGAATGTCTGGCTAAACAAAAAATAAAATGTCGCACTGGAGGGAGTGGGAGTCCGAGGAAAGGACAAAAAAGAGGAGGGGGGGGTCACGCTGGCTGGTCAGCCATCTCGGCGGCGGGTCTGCGGAGCCGAGACCCTTGGAAGAACCCCTCGCACACACACCGGGCCAGACGAAGGGGCTCGTACGCCTCAACGGAACCAGCCGGGGGCCAGCGAACCCTCCGGCCGGACAACCTGCCGCTCGGCCGGGGCGTGGAGCCCCGAGCGGACCGGCGGTCCGGCCCGGTGGAGGCGCTCAGCGCAACACACACACACACACACACACACGCGCGTCATGAACCGAGGGATGTGACAAAGACGACACACACACACACAAAAACGAAGCAAAATGTCGCCTCGACGGAAGACCCCCTCACCTGAGGCGATGGACAGTGAACGATGTCAGACATATTTAAAGCGAACTCAGAGCGGGTCGTTTGGGTCTGGGGTGGCGCGGCTTCAGCTCGGCTCTCTCGGCTGGCAGCAGACGCTTCTCTCGCCTCCGTCGCTCGGTCGTCGTGCCTTCGGTCGTCCCGGTCGTCGTCGTCGTGTCCGTCGTCGTCGTCGTCCACGCCGGTTCTCGTCTGGACCGCCGCTGTGACGTCAGCGGGGGCGGGAAGCGCGCTCTCATACAACGCGTCCCGCGTGACCGCTACGCGCCACGTGACGCGGCCGTCCGAGTGGGCGTGGCTAATACCGTTATTAAATTACACTGACCAGTAGTAATAAAGTTATAAAGTTCACTACCGCACTGGCATCATTCTTATTATTCTTATCTTTTCTTCTTCTTCTTCTTCTTCTTCTTCTTCTTCTTCTTCTTATTATTATTATTATTATTATTATTATTATTATTATTATTGTTATGGAGCACATTTCATATATCCTTGTAATTTAGAATCAACAATTGCAGTATTAATACATTTATAAACCTTAAACCACAGACCAGAATGCAGAAAATCTAAAGTAATTAAAAAAAAACACCCTAATCAAAATCAAAACCCTTTACTAAAGCATGGCAACTCTAAAATATAACAGTGGATTTTGGCATGTAGTGATCTGACAGGATTTTTGGAATTTGCTTAATAAACTGAATGGATTCAGTTCCATATGATAGCTGGAAGAAAAAAATAAAGATGAGGGGTTATATAACTAATATTGACAGCATGGTGGACTGATGTCTCTGGTGTATCAAAAGGTGGCCACTCTGCTAGGTAAATCCAAAGATATCTTAGGCTGACCCAAACTCTTTAGTTGACAAATAGGAGGTGTCCTTCTGGTGTTGAAAGTATAAGTGGCCCACTATCCTAAAAATGAAAACCCCTCCTGTTACAGAGTTAAGGACTAGCAGTTATGATGTACTACATTTGTCATTTTTCATTCAACCTGTCTGAGAGTTAAGTAAGATGAGCATTATTTAATTGTTGGATGTCAATTAAGAGGGAACATCCAGGCTCAGCAGTCACTGCTGCTGCACAGACGTCATTTAAAAGAAGAACTCATTCATCTGCCTCAAATGAATCGAGCCCAGTCCTGTCTTCTGTAATTAGATTAGAGGATGAAGAATGGCTTCAACACCAGTGAGGCTCTCGGCTTTAGTAGCGAGCACAAATCCTGCATGTGATGTTTCTCTTGTCTGTGATACAAGGATATCACCTCTTCATTGTAACGCTACGGCGTGCTGTGCTTCTTTGCGAGGGAGACGTCCTAGCCAAGGTGAAGAAAAGTCATGCTGGTTCAGGCTAATCTCTAAAGGACTCTTTATTTATTTTCATCTCTGATTATAGAGGAAGATTCTGCTCATGAAGCAGAGATTAGATAATGGATCTGAATTTAAGAAGAAGTCAAGCAGAATCAGCATTGCAGCATAATTCATGTATGTGCAAATGTGGTTGATGGCAAAGCTGCATCTGTAGTTATCAAATACTTACCCATAAATAATTAACTAATGTATTGCAAAATTGCAACATACTTGACGTTTGCCATCCGTGTTCTCCTCTTTTGCTGAGTCATCTTCTGAGCACTGTTGGCCCCTTTGTTCTTTCATTCTGCAGAGATTTGTTCAGTCAGGCTGCATAGATGTGTTCCGACAAGGACACTATGAATATTTCAGGTATCTGGCCGGAGCTGGTGGAGTTGCATTAAACAGAAGTCCCGTGGAAGAGTTGATACTGTAGCTACGAAGATCTTAATAAAGTCTGATTAATTCTAAAGTGCAACAAGAGCCGGTGAAATATATTCTGACTGTGCATTTCATTTACAATTATGCTGATTGTGGCCTTATATCATGGGTCTCTCGTCAGTCTGTTGGAAATCATAATGGGGTCACGTCAGTACAGTTGCGTCGTCCTCTGATAAGCTGCTGATAAACTGGAAAGTCTTCAGGTTAACTCTCCTACCAGAGAACAGTGACAGTTCATAAAAAAAAAAAACGTGTGTGATCCCAGCACTTCTGGTTCAGAGGTCGACAGAAGGTCGGGTCTGTGTCTCTTTGCAGGTTTGGTGTCATTTCTCAAACTGTAAATATCTGTTTTGTTATACATTGACTCGGAGTGCTGGTGGAATTCCCTGCCGTGCACTTGTGACCTCTGCATGCACATAACTTGAGTGTTTTGCTTGACTTTGCTTATAATTTGTTTGCTAAATTCTGGTGTCGCTCTCACGTCCTCGCCGTCGGCCTTTCAAATGACCGGAAGGAGACGCCTCACAGGAGTCACAACTGGGCAGCTTGATTGCAAAGACAACCGACACATCCTTGTGCCGCTCTTTCAGACGTGGTCCTCTCAGCGAGGACAGGCCGCTCGCACATACGCATCAGATGTCTTATTCAAATAAACGACGTTAGGACAGAAACGTTTGTCCCAATGTGACTGGATGTTATGCAATGGCTCCACACTGCGTGGCCTCTCTCGTTCATCGTGCTGGTGACCTCATGTGTCACAAATCTATAGTCTGACGTGTGACCGGCATGTGATAGGTCCCAGAAAATTCCAGTAATTAGCTGTTCCTGGTTTTCCTCTGATCTGTCGCGCTCCCGGACCATGCTGCTCTGTGAGCTGCGTTACCGCACCGACACACTTCTGTCCTGCGTGCACTGCGGTTCAGTCTGTCAGTGGCGCGGTCAATAGCAGCTGCCTTTTTATTCATTTCGCTCTGAGGCATTTTACCTTTGAAGAAGTTCACCTTTCCTCCTGCCCATTTAATAAATTGCTTTTTACCCTTGTACCACAAAAGCCAAAAAAAAAAAGAACAAGCGGACGTGAAAGGTGGACTCGTCATATGTCAAAACTCCGTAGGTCAAACTCCACGTGAGTCCTGATAAGGACGTGCAACTGAAGTATGTTACACACACACGCGCGCACACACACACACATCTGTGTGTAACTAGTGACTGTCTGCAAACACATTGTCTCCTGGCACACTTATGCAACTGGAGTAAGCTCACATCACCGGAGTCATGTCGGCTGCGTTAGATATGATCGACAGCCAAGTGATGAAATCCCATCTGCTGGTTCCACAAGAAGAGTACTGCAGCGTTCAGAAAGGATACAACGCCACAAGGAAACATTTGACCAATTATCAGCACAGGACAGGAGCATCAGAACGCTTCAGTTACAGTTTGGCTGGAAGCACATTTAACGACCTTCATTTCCAGTTTGTTATCATCTCCAGTGTTTGTTCAGTCCAAGCCTAAATGTTTGTCACATGTAGCGTCCTATGCTAATTCACGCTGGTAAAAGTCAAGAACATCCTTCCTGCCAGTGCAGCAGCACCGGAACCGCCATCGGGTCTGCCGCGTGTTTTGTTGTGGCACCGGCAGCAAGTGTCAGCAGGCACTTACTCCTGTGTCAAGCCATAATATTTAGCTCAGAAAGGGGATCAGGTCAGCTCCATGGCTGGTGCTAAATGAACACACAACAACACAAGATGAATCACAGACACCAAACGGAGGGAAAGACCTACAAGCAGTCAGCCTAGGTACAAAATGAGAACACTGTTGTACATTCGAAACAATTATTGTATATTAAAGGCTTAGTGTGTATTACAATGTCTGAATGTTGATGGTAAATGAGTAAATCCATTTTCTTTTATTTAAAATAAAGGCCAGAAGAAGGATTTTATTTTAAATTATTATAAACACATTACAACAGGATGAACAGCAGCTTTTATTCAGGAAAGCTACATTTTGAAATGGCATTTCCTTTGTCCTGTCAGCTGCTCTATGTTATAATTTCCTCAACCTCACAAGGTACTTATTAACAAATAAAAATGCGAATCTGTTCCAATGTTACATTCCAGAGATAAAAGACTGTGTTGACATTTTGACCTTGAGGTCTTTGTGTTTCGGCTAAAAACAATCACTCGTGTGTTTGTTTTTTCTGAGGTTTTTTTTTCTCCTTTATTTAGAATTCCTGAAGGTCCCGTCTTGTCTGTTTTCATATGAAATAGAACTTTGCATGACAAACAGTCCATCCTACCAGCCTGAGAACAGGTCACTTCAGCTGGGGTCAGGCCGTCGTTCCCATCGTCTTTTCTACATCGCGGTTGCAGCCGCCTCCTCCCTGAGGCAAGATGGGCCAAGAGACCAGTAGCGCTGAATTCTACTAGTCAGGTGGATAGATAAGATCTTTTCTGCATGTTTCAGCGCATCTGTCTGTCACACAGGTCACATGCAACACAACACAACTTTAACTAGTTTTTCACCCCCCCCAAACACACATACCCACCCACCCACACACACACATGCAAACACATACAAACACGTACACACTTGAATGCTTGAATAAGAAACGCACTGATGTGGTGACCTTGTCATTGTGGCTCCTCTACCCACACATAAATCTGCTCACTCACCTTGATCTCGCCGTTGCCATTGCGAGATAAATTTGTAACCTGAAACAAGCATCTTGTTCCTGTGGTGACCGTGAGGTAAACAAGGAGGTAGATTTGATTTCAAGAAGCAGTATTTTAAAAAAAAAAAAAAGTCACAACATATGTGAAACGAAGCTTGTTCTGGAACAACTGGACCTGGTTGATGTTTTTTCTTTTTTTTTTCGATCTCTGCTGTGAGTCACCTGATAGTAGAGGCCGACTTGAGAAAGTTGTCTTTTGAGTCACAAACGACTGTGTAGGGTGAGGAATGGAAGATTACAGGACGTGCAACTACTTCCATGCAACAATGCAGCCATGGCAACAGCGTTCTTCGGGATGCACTGTGCATGGGTCTTCACAGGACAGACAGCCTTACTGGAATGCCGGCTGTTATTGTGGCAGCAGCGCTGCCTGTCAGCTCAGGCTGTGGGAAAACGGTAAAAGAGACAAACATCACTTGATCTTTAAACCATCTTACTTTGGCTCCGCCTTGATTTTTTACAGCGTGTTCAGTGTAGGTCGTGAGAATTTCAAAGCCAGCGGCTCACGCGAGGGCTCATGATAAATAGAGGCCTAAATGTTCTTCAACCTTCAGACATAATGTAAACCTTGGCAGCTCTGCACAAATGTGTCCTTGTGAAGTTATCCTCCTTCAGGAGTCTGTGAAGCACCTATGGACTCTTTTGCTTGCAGCAGCCGGTATATAAATAAAGCTGAGCAGAACTGACTACGGGGCTGTTACATCACCGCAGTCTCGCTGGTGTGTTATCCATCCCGCGCTGGTCTGGATCTGCTCTGTTTGCTGTAGCCTCCTAATCTGAAGCATAAAGACAACAGTTGTCTATTCCCTTCGCGTCACACATGCCTTCACCCCCCTGACATGCCTCTCAGCGTAGTTTTGTCAGCAACATTGTTATGAAACCATGTAAAGCAAAACTGGTGCGAAAGCTCAACTCTCAAGAAAAACCTGCTCGCCAAACAGCGACAGGCGGTAATGGAATGGTTCTGGCTAAAGGAGGAGCCCCGTCCGACGAGCCAAGGTCAAATTTGTTCAAATTTAAGTCTACCGTAAGTTCTCCGTAGCTGACAACAAATAACGAGATAGAAGTCACATTCGAGAACATGGAAATATTGTCATCGTTTTCAGATGCACGAACTGATTCACAGAAAGGTGTTCCATCCGTTTTCTGAGATTCACAGGAAAAGAATCATTAAACAAGAGAGTTGATGTTTGGCCGCTGCTCTTGTGTCACCAGTCTGAGTGGGTCTGAGGGGAATCAGAATGGGGACGATTGTTTGCGCGCACAAATGCTGGTATTTGACTGGTTGGCCGAGCTTGTGCTGTATAGCGCGCTCGTGAAAGAGTGACCCGGAGTGGGAGGCGGCGGAAGAATGGGGAGGATTAAATAGGGTATGGTGCCGCGATTGTGTGCGAGCAGCGAGCCCACTGGCCAGATGAGTTGTGCGCGGCACAAAAGATGGACTTGAGCGAGATGGGATGCAGTAAGCCCGGAGATTAGCAGTGTTGGGCAACAGAGCGCCCGGCCCCGGGGTGAGCCCTCTTGGCTTACTGGAGCACATGTATCATGTGGACAGGGGGGGGGACGGAGGACGGAGGACGGAGGACCCGATGTTTGTCTGGTCCGGCTCGCGTCCACCCACTTCGCCCGCAATCAGCAGCGCTAACAGCTGCAGGATACGTGCGTGCAAAGACAAAACACAAAATGGAGAGACGAGGTCAAGGGGGCGTGCTGCTTTGGCGTGTTGTGGAGCGAAACACGCCAGCGATGTCAGAAATCACAAACTTTAAACGGGGGTCAACACAATTCTTCTTGCGCCAGCAGGAAGCGCAAAGGGTAGAAAAGCAGCGAGACGGCCGGGAAGGGATTATTCTGCCTCAAATGGTCTCGAGTTTACAGCGTCGGCGTTATAACCCGAGTTACTCATAAAACAGGGAGAATGTCAGTTAACATCACTTGGTGTTCGCACTTATTGTGCAATTGAAAGGGAAGTTACGCAACGCTGACATTCTTGGGCCTGTTAGGTTATCTGATTCTGCCAGGAGTGGTGGAGCTGTGGCGAAACCGCAGCAGGCCAGCACACTCTTACCAAAACAGCATTACTCTGCGCCATGGAAACGGGCTGCTTTCTCTATCACAGTCAAAACACTCACAGCGCTGTCCATCGCTTCATGATAGCCAGAAGCAAACAAGGTCGATCTTTCTTTTTTAAGCTGTCGCGCTCCACTTCCATTAAATACGTCCAGATTTCCAA
Organism: Lagocephalus sceleratus; assembly: GCA_911728415.1. Taxonomy (NCBI): domain Eukaryota; kingdom Metazoa; phylum Chordata; class Actinopteri; order Tetraodontiformes; family Tetraodontidae; genus Lagocephalus; species Lagocephalus sceleratus. The sequence continues at coordinate 3,704,739 of CAJVRN010000030.1, read as the reverse complement.
AACGCGACACCGAAACCAGTCCAACCAGCTTGGAACCCACGCCGTGAAAGCGGCTTCCGAGCCACAACAGCAGCTTTTATTTGCGGGCCCGGTCGTCAGCCGTGAATGGGCCGAAGCTGTCGGCTCACGATTGATCATCTGAATCAGGAAACAAGCTGCGCAGTGGCATAATTCATTCAGGGCTGCAGCACGTCAGGGAGAGGGGAAAAAAAACAAACAAACAATCTTCCCGCTCACCACATCCTTTTTATTTCCTGAAAGTGAGAGCGGGAGTTATTTTAACATTTCCTATCAATAGAGGCTTCTGCCTGATAAGTGAGTCACACATGTGGTTTGCCCACATACACAAAGGGTTAGTAGTAAGATAATAATAAGAAACATGGAGTTTTGAAGTGAGTGTGAGCGATTCTTTAATATTTATTTGCCAGGAGGAACAGCGTGTCCCAGCGTTGGGCTTATTTGGGAGGAGAACTGACTTATTTATGTTGAGAAGCTCGTTGCATAATCACTGGTTGTTTGAGCGTGGTGCACAGTCAAAAAGCTTTTACCTCGCCATTTGTTTGTCATGCAAAAAAATTCCCATCGGCATATAGTCAAACATCATCAGAGTGGGACTTGATTTCTGAGGTTTGAATTTGAATGTCCCCATCAAACTTTCCATTCAGATCTTCCAGGAAATCCCAGGAAATCCCAAGTTTAGTTTTAGACCAAAATGACAGACAAGTTGTTCTCAAACGGACAATAACATGGAATTTTCTCTCTGTATTTAGACCTGTCTTAAAATGATATCTTTCTATGACGACTTTAGCATTTTATCCGTTTAGTTTTCCCTGGTCACATGATTTTAAACTCCTACGCCGAAAACTGAAGTTTGATTCAGCAGAGCTTTAACTCCATCTAGTGACCAATACGGATTATTTAGCATATGTAAAGATTGTAAACTTTTCAGTTTTTTTAATCAAAATTCCGTGCATTCCATATAAACTAAATTCGAAATCCAACTCCAATAAATTAGAAAATGAAAATTCTATCAACTAGATGTCAACTAGATTTATGACATTAAAAGGCCATCAGAAATATTGTAGAGTAGAATAAACTAGACATTCGTCATCACACTATTAGCACAATAAGTAAAAACACCACTTTATATATGACCTAACTTTGAAAGACTTTAAATTCATATTTCTGTGAAAGCGTGAATGATGTTGGCTGCAGTGTAGAAGTTTGACCGCTAGATGTCAACAGAGAGCTTATAAAAAAAAACACCTCATTGGTCTTCAGAGATTTGTATTAAAACTAAACTTTTTGTGACTTGTGCTCTCACTGTAAAACCTACTAAATATAACAGCACTGGTTCAGGATTGCTATCCTAATCCGTCTGAACCTCGCTGTGTTTACGGTAACATCAATCAAAGTTGCATCAAGTGCATGTTAACGAATAAAAATCCACCAGCATTTGGATATTTGTGGTTTTTAGATCCTTGGTTGACTGGGGAGGTCGGCGTGAGAACACATGTCATTTACGCACAAGGTATCCTGAAGTCACCAAAAAAAAAAAAAAAAAAAAAAAAAAAGGTCTTATCCAATGGGAGCAGCGCTATCCGGCGTGGGGTCCGCTGCGCCCGGGAGACTGCCCAGCTGAGAGGTGGTCTTTGTCTGACAGGCTTGAAAAGACTCCTGCCTCTGCAGACAACAGCCACTGCTTGACTCGCAGCCGCATGCCTTTTAGTTCACAGCGGGGTGAGAGGAGGCTGCAGCAGAAGGTGCGCAAGAACCTCAAGGCACAGGCGCAGACCTTGGCCCTCTCCCGAGAGTCCGATGCGTCCTGCGTAAAACCGGGACACACGCTGACGTTCCGACGGCCCCGAGCGACGACGTTTGCGGCGAAGCGCCTCATCTCCGAGATGGGCTGCAGACTGCTGTGGCTCTACCTGGCGCTGTCAGTGGCTTTCGGCGCCGGGCAAGACGCGGGGGGCCCGGCAGCCTCGCAGGAGGAGATCCCGGAGGGGGCATCCACCCTGGCGTTCGTCTTTGACGTGACCGGCTCCATGTACGACGACCTGGTGCAGGTCATCGAGGGCGCGTCCAAGATCCTGGAAACATCCCTGAGCAGACCGAAGAAAACTTTGTATAACTTCGCCTTGGTGCCATTTCATGATCCAGGTAATGATTTTAAAAAACACACACACACACACACATTCAATGCAATGAGACTCTTTTTATTATTAATTCATTTGCAGTTGACTTTTCTGTGACAACAAAGGCGAACAGAAACGTGAGAAATGTGATAGTTTGCTCACAGTGGGCCCTGTGAATGACTAATGTCCCTCACACCTCCAGAGGAGGGACCTTTGGAGGTTCTGTCTCCCACACAGATGTTCATCCAGCCGGTCACTATCATTAGCATTCCGCCAGGGTTAGTGCTGGCTTCAGGTTTGCAGGTTGATGATTATCACCACCCCCTGGTGCTCTCTCATTCTCAGCTTAGGCCTCAGATATTTCATCTTATAGGACCTCTCACCAGGAATACCGGGGCGTATTGGGCTCTCTGAGTCCATGGGAACAAAATACACAAAAAAGAAAAGTTAGCACATAACCGCAGTCACTGCCGCGTGTTCAGATTGTTAAGTCAGCCGTTCGGAGTTTTACATCTGTAGATCTGATGGTTCACTGGCCTGCTTGCGCAAGTAAAAAGGGTGGCATCGCGCCATGTCACAGACTCATGTGTTCCTGATCAACACCTGTGAAACGGCTCCGTCAACATCAGGAATAAAGACACGAGCTGGAGAGAACACGCCACAGGAATACAGACAGCAATAAAAGACAAGTGATCCAATCCCTTTTTAAACTTCTTTCTCCATCACTTCACATCCGTAACACCCCCCCTCCTCCCCATTTGCAAAAATGTGGTCCCGATTGCTTTTATTGCAGTAACAAACTGGAGAAACAAGGTGACAGAGGGCTGGTTTATTCTGTCTCGGACATGTAGCCATCAGTAATAATTGTATCCCCCACAAAGGTTTTGACCTCCCATGATCCCATGATGATTGTGCTCCTCACTCCACTGAACGAGGCTTCGTCCAGAAATCCAGGGCCCGGCTCTCTTTTACGAACTCTGCAAAACCCCTTACGTTTGTCCCTCACCAGCAAGTGACGTTCGTTTGCTTCTTAAACTGTTTACGAGGATGTCAGAATGTGTTCTCCAACCCCCCCGGGGGATAGAGGAATGATTAGCACAGCACACTGCGAGCAGGGGCAGCTGAACATTTCCACAAATGTTGTTCTGCCCTGGTTCCCTTTTCCCCCCTTTTTTTTTTTGTGCGTGTGTGTTTTCCCGACCCGCCGAGAGGATCGGTTTTATTTTCACAGGAGCCTTGATGTTGCGTTGCTTTGGTTCTGCCATGTTTCCCCCCTCCGTCTTATTTGGGTTGGCTCCTTTTGAATCGGAGGCTGGCGCTCCTGACACGGTGGACACTCTGGCACGGTTGTGTATCTGTGTTCCTCTCAGCCTCTGTGTGTGTGTGTGTGTGTGTGTGTGTGTGTGTGTGTGTGTGTGTGTTTTGAGTGAGAGTGTCAGGAGGATGCCTGGATATTGGGGCCATGCTCGTGTGGGAAGATCAGTCAGGAAGCCCCCCCCTCTGCGCTTTCCTCCATCCTGCAGGGAGAGAAAGAAAGAAGGAAAGCAAGAGGATACTTCACAAGTCATTTTACCGAGGCACGGGGGGCGGGTTGCATGTAACACTAGTCCAAACACACACTGGGGGGGGGGTATGTCTTCCCTGTTATCATTTCATAGCCCGGGTCCAGGGTGGACTTCAGAATTACAATCGGAACACAAACATCTCTCCTCCTGGAGTCTACAGAAGAATCCCGGCTGGATGTCAAAGGTGTATGGCAGCCAGACCATAGACTCTCATTTCAGAGTTTACAGCCAAATAAACTTAATTTTGCATCACAGTCCTTCTCCAAAGCCAGGAAGTGCGCAATTTAACACATACGTAATGTCAAATTGAGCATATTTGCAGCAAACACGTGTTTATAAAATATCTCCAACGCGTGAGAGGATGTGCTCTCGGGGGGGGTGCGCTTGTCCACCGTTTTGGCTTTTCGGTGCCCTCGAGCCGTGCTGACGTGCGCACGCCTTCCCTTGTAAACGCGATTCAGCCGTGCAAGCCCGTGTCGGCGTGTACCTCGAGAGCGTGAGCGTTCCGTTGGAAGCAGGCGTGATGTGTTGGAGGGAACGGAGGGACCTGACACCCTCATCACAGAAATATGAACAGATGCGCAATTTTCTTCTCCGTCTTAGACCGAAACCAGACGAGTATCCCGACTCGATGCTGTAACGCCTGTCCGCCTTTTTCGCAGAACCAAATTGGTCCGTTTGTAGTTCACTTCAAAATGCTTGTGCCTGTTTTGTTATTTTCAAAGTCCGGTCCATGTATCATCGTGGTGGTGAGTAGAATCAGACATAAAAGCTCTCCTCCTCAGGAACTCTGCCTCTGCTGAATTGCCACCAGTGAATCTGAGAGAGGGGATGGTGGGTTCAGATGTCACATGAAAACATTTTTGTCTTTTATTGCGCTTCAGCATGTGTTTGAAACATTCTCTCACGCACGCTCCAGAAACGGGCGCGAAGGAACCCCTTTGAACGGTTTAATCGTGCCGGTCGCCAGAAACGCTGTCCTCCTCGTCTTAATCGGGTTTGAGTGGTGTAAGACAAGGATGTCCACTCCCCCCCCCAAAGGGCCGTGTGGCTGCAGGTTCTGGTTCCACCAGTCCAGCTCACCCAGTTTGACCAGTCAGCTGTTGAAGACTCAGATGAGTTGATTAAGTGAGTCCAGTCTGGTGCTGCTGCTGCTGGGTTGGACCAGAACCTGCAGCCTCACGGCCCTCTGGGGGGGAGGTCGGACACCCCTGGTGTCAGAGATCTGCCCCGAGTGTCTGGTCCACCGGCACGATGGGCCGCCTGCTGCCATTTCCCTTAGTTAGAGGGAGCGGGACCGAGTCGTGGAGTGATGAGAGGAGATGACGGCAGAAGCCCGGACCTCCTGCGCGTGATCAAAGGCGCTCGTCTCATGACTCCCTTTGTCGGTGCTCCGAGTCTCTTTCCAGCGTCTCCCTCCGTCTCCCCCTTTGTCTCTCTCTTTCCAGGGCAGTGTTTTGTCTGCGCGGCCCCGCCTGCGCCGAGATTACAAGGAGCCTTGCGTTTAGCCGGACAAAGTCGATAATGATGCTATTAGGCAAGAATGCCGAAAGAGAGGTGGATGGGGGTTTTGTTGGGGGGGGCTAGAATTAGAGGAGGAGAGAGGCGTGTGGCAGACTACAATGTGCCCGTGTGTCTCACATTCTAATTGACCTGTCCTAAAATATCAAAATGGCCTTTAATTTATAGGAGTAGTGCCCCGAGGCGCTCTTTGTGTAACAGTTTCAAGACACTTTGTCTTTTAAAAAAAGGTGCTCAGAGGCTGCAACCCCTTTCATCTTGGAAGGCAGGCGCATACCTGAGGGCCACTTCCCGGCACACTTTACTCCTCTTTGCTAATTTATGTATCGCAGCTTTAAAGGTATTCACGGAAGGACGTCGGGCGGTCACGTGCAGTTGACCTTTGAGTGCGTCATTTGACCTGAATTCTTAATGAGCCGTTCGAGGAGCCATTTGTCAGAGGCGTTCTTTCTGCTGGGCTCCCTGCCATGTCAGGTATGTTTCGCTCCGGGTGCTCCAGGCTCTGGTTTTCCGACCTTGAGTTGTGATTGCCAGTGCGAGGTCCTGGAGGGCCCCGTGTCGCTGATATCACTGTCTGGGCTTTCAACGATATCCTCGTGACCCTGTGAGGGGCTGTCTTTAGTTTGTCTGTCCCATTCATAAAATGAATAATAGCCACTTTATCCACACCAACACTCGTGTCCAAATTGTTAAGGGGGGGGACATTTCCCATTTCCATTCAACCTTGATAAACATCACATCCTGGTGCACTCAAGGCTGCAATCTACAGGTTTTACCCACAATTGTGTTATTTATTTTCCTGCATCCCGAGTGCCGTTGGAGATGCAACAAGTTAAACAGCCCCGCTTTTGAAGTCCCGACCCTTCACGTAGGGATCTGAAGGTTTCCTTCTGTATGTTTATCTGTGCCTGCTGCATGTGTTTCTCCCTCTCTGGGACAAGCAAGTTTACCTGACTGAGCCCTAATCCTTCCCATATGTCCACAATATAAGCAGCCCATCACAGCAACTCGGTTTATCTTGTGCCCAAGTCAGGTGACTTTCTTAACAGCCACAGTGCTTTAGTTTTGTCAGGGAACAGCTTTTTAATATTGCTTTTTGCAGTTAGCAAGTGGCATAACAGTGCAGTTACACAATTCTAGTCAATATCACATTATAAAAATGATGTCTACTATCCTACAAACAATAATGACCCCTCTTTATTGCTCCTACAACAAATGTTTGGGCACCAAACCACACGTTTAAAATCACTGCCCTGCAATCAGCCCGAACATTTTCCAGCTGCCAACTATACAAGCTGCAGTCACAAATGTATAATTTTGCAGATGATGATGTTATGATGAGTTTTTGCTGATTTAATCCACATATAAAACAAGCATATGTGTGCTTGTCTCCTTTGCTGTTATTGGAGGGCATTGTTGACCAATAGGGGTCTAGGAAGGGAAACCTTTTCCTTATTTACCACCTTAAGCACCAATTTTCAGGTCTCACGTGAACAGCATTTGTAGAGGGCTGCAAAGACATGACGTCTGGTGATGACGTCACTCCATATAGACGGAGGTGATAAGTGTCCCAGCACAACTCCAAATGCCCTTTAAGCATCTCTTAACTCCTTTCTGTTGTTAGAATTGTTTCCCTCCCGCCACTTTGCACAAGCATGTTCTCAAACCTCGGCAGGCAGCTGTTTTCCACAACAATGCTTTGATAAAGCCACAGCACGCCAACTTCCTAACCTCAAATGAAACGGAGCTAGCAACTAGCTGGTGAACACAGTGAATCATTTAGCTACTAATGAGCCACATATATCCCTCTCGCCGAGGCCAAATCAGCAGTTAAAGCGGCGCGTCTGCATAGGAAAGAGCATAAATCAGGAAACAAAGGCCAGAAACAGACATCGAAGTTAACCGAGATTGACACGGAGGTCTGTGCGGCTTTTACGTGTCTGAAGCAGACAAGTGTTCAGGGAATCTGAATTACAAGCCCGAAGGTCAGGATGTCAGGGACCTTTTGTCCTCGGCATCTTATGGGCGTGTCATCTTAAAGGTTTATATATCCCTTTTCTATGATTTTTTTTTTGAAGTTCCAGAATCCCACATGTGTGATTGTTCTAATTCAAGCTTCTTCTGAAAGTCCCGGTGTTCCTCTCACACGCCAAGCTCACGCTCATCTGCGTCTGGTGAAACAGTCCTCTTTTCCAGGAGCTTAACGTTTCACTTTTAACAACACGCACAAAGTCAGCTCTGCCGGCTGGACGGAAATCAGCGCCACAAGAAATTGTGTGTGGTCGTCTGCTGCATCCAACGTTTCTCTGTCTACTTCATCGTATAAATTTAGAATTTCCCCAGTAAAACAAACTGCACTCATGAGCGTTGCAATTTTGTGGTTTTAATATTGAGGTTATTACTGTTTATATAAGTGTTTCACTGTTTTTTCTTTGTTTTTCAACATGTCATTAGAATAAAATTTAATAGTTATGGGTTTTATAGTAATAATGGCAATAGTCAGTGAGGACTAATGAATTGTGGCTTTTTAATTCCTGCCATTAAAACCACGTCAGGTCTGCATTTGCTACCTGGACCAGTTTCTCTTCAGTCACTGATGCCTCACTAAATCCCTGATTTGTCTTTTTTTTTTTTTGTTCATTTTTTCAGCTTCCCACAGCTGTAAAACAATGATTACCTGATGCATTATGGGTAAGGTAATGTAGATGTAACCGATGAGGGGGTCGCAGTCAGATGAGTAGGTTTTGTGCAAAGATGTCTGTAGGATCTATGGCTGCTATTGTCTTCTTCTTTTACATTTTTCACAGGTGTTTTAGAGTTTCCAGTGATTTACCACGGCTAAACCCACAAACCTCACTATCAATCAATAATGAAAGGAACCGAAAAAAATAAGCACATAAATAAGGACATGTGTTTTCCACCTTGACACATTCCTTCAGTTTTTTGGGGGAAATGGACATCCTGTAAGACGTGTGATCGGTTGCCACAAATCACCGACGTTTATGTGATCCAAACCTGATTCTGACAGCTGCATGGTGGAAAGAGAATGTTAAAATTGATTCATCTCATCTCTAAAAACACATTCAAGGAAGTCAGCAGGGATTAAGCTTCTATAAGAAGAAATAGAGAGCAGAATTAACACGGTTTGTGTGATCATAACTAAACCTAAAACGCTCAGAACACTGAAATTAAAAGTGGAGCTGCGAGAGTCAGCAAGGTGGATTCACATGTTGTGTCCAGACAATGTCTTTGTGGCTGTGTTAAAAACCACTGGCAAGGTCAGCCAGGGTTGACTTACATCAGATACAAGGGAACTTTATGTCCTATTCAAGCAAAACTTAGTCTAGGAGTGAGAATGAACGTCACGGTGTTCCAACCAACCATCTTGTCTTTCTTCTCATGTGGGTAACTTTCAGACACGGACTGTAGGCAACTCCCCAAACACACGCACACATCACATTCTTCAACGCGCTCTCCCTCTTTCATCCTTTTTTCTGCAGAAATTCATGCACTGAATTGAACCAAATTCTTGTGTCTAGATGTTGACGAGGGCCTTTAATTGCCACCATGTGATGATATTCATGCGGATCCCAGGGAAAACATCTTTTCTTTTCTACCAAACTAGTTGCTAATGGAACTTTGAAAAACGGTGTAGTAACAAGTTGAACTCATCATTCAGCTCCTTAAGCTCACTCCCATCATGCGTTCATGACTTCATGACAGTGTTTACAGAGACGGTGATCAGTAATAGCCCATGGTGACAGACACAGTGAACCTTTTTAAATCATCACTCACATCTGTTGTGTTCTTGCGCTTCCATGAATGTTTCATCACACAAGCACATATATGTCCGTGCTTCCCCATAAATGGCAGTCATAAATTTGCGCACATTTAATTTACTCACCCCCGGGAAACATCACCAGTGTTCCGCAGCAGCCACCAGTCCCCGTGTAGGATTAATGACCCGGTAGGCTGTTAGATGTCCCGCCTGTCTCTGGGACATGTGATGGGGACGTGCATCTGGGAGGAATTGCATGCCATTGTGTGCTGTTTGCATTGGACTCTTTTTGCTCTGTCTCGCTCTCAGAGTGCGTGTGTGTGTGTGATCTTTAGGCCTTTTGAAACGAGCCTCTTATTGTCTCTGTCACTCCTGGCTGCAGCTGCTGAAGTCAGACATCAGCTCAAAGACTGAATCGCAAAGAAAAGAGAAAAAAAAAATCTAATTGCAGAAAGACCGAGACAGTAAAAATGGCCAAAAGGAAAATGTAGAGAAAAGTTCAAAAGTGGGGAAACTTGGAATAACACGCAGGAAAGAAAGACTTTGTGTTGACATGTGCTTAATAATCTTTAATACCAGTGTATTTTTAAAAGGAAGAGTTCTATAACTAGTTCTTTTCCGTTCTACTTTCCTATTTTGAATGTGATCATAACCCCTGGTTGAATGTTTATTAAGGCGACTATCTGCTCTATTAAAATTGAAATATCAGGATATGCACACCACTCCTAGACATGCAGAATCTTGCATGTTTCCGAGGACTTCATGACCCCCTAAGAGACATTGTTTCACTTGTGTCTGGCACTGATTAAGTGAATTGTGCCCTCGTCAGGATAACAGGCACACTCCTTCTGGCAGATTCTGCCCTGAGTCAGCAGAATGACAGAATCGTGTGTGTGTGTGTGTGTGTGTGTGTGTGTGTGTGTGTGTGTGTGTGTGTGTGTGTGTGTGTGTGTGTGTGTGTGTGTGTGTGTGTGTGTGTGTGTGTGTGTGTGTGTGTGTGTGTGTGTTTACAGCCTGTGTTGCTAATCGCTGCGACAGCTACAGTTTTAGAATCTGTTGGACATTCCGTAAATGTTTTGATGGACGCCTCATGTGTGTAGCCTTTAAAATTCTCTTTTAAATCCTTTAAATATGAACCCACGTCCTGATTAATCAGCTGGCTTAGCTGTTTGTAATGCAGCAGCGCCACTATTTCTATGACTAGTCCTCTGTAAATCTGACTATTAGCCTTGAGCAACAGAAATCTCCTGAAATAAAAGGATGGTTGCAAATCTGAGCATGAAAGGAAAAAACCTTTTCCAAGCTGCCACATCAGATTACGGTCACATCTTAGGAGGAATATTACAGCAAAGTGAAACGTCTCCTTGAATTATCTATCAGCTTGTGACTGTGTTTTTTTGGAAGCCATGAATGGCTGTGACTATTTAATGCACTAGCCTTGGAATTCTTTGCCGGTGATGTGCTGTACAGTGAATGCGTGAGTGATTCCAAGCAAATGACTTTAAGGATGCATATCAGTGGAGGTGAACCCAATTTTGCCACTGGACAGTTTCCCAATTGACTTAAGCACGCACATGATTTGCAGATGTTTTTGTGGTTGTGAGAATGTCAAGTTTGAGGCATATTTCATGGTTTATTTTAAACTCAGCAGGGTGTAAAAGCTGCACAATAACACAGAATATTCTCCGGGCAGTTCTGTAAAAGCTGCATTTTATGCAAAAATATTGCTTGCGTGCAGACCTCCTCATGCGTAGGTACATTTAATGAGAAAATAGCACGACCCAACATTCATGTCGGCCCAGGATGAGGTTCAACGAAGAGTTATTATCAATGAGCTTTTCGCATTGATTGAAGTCAGGAATATTAGCTTTGGTTTTCCAGCGGTGATGGCTGCGTTTCATGGCACCAAAGTCAGAATAGTCTGCAGAATACTTACAGTAGTCATGGGAACGGCTCCCATTAGAAACGAGATGTCAGCTTTTCCGTCTCTGAAAACTTTGGCTTGTGATCGGTGTTCCGTTCAGAAAAGCCAGTCACTTTTCCATGTTAGTTTGATGAAGTGTCTCTGACTGCTCCATCTCCTCCACCTTGGGGAGTTATAAGTATGATGGAATAAAGGCCACTTACAACCATGCTTTTGGATTTGTGTGTGTGTGGGTGTGTGTGTGTGTGTGTGTGTATGTGTGTGTGTGTGTGTGTGTGTGTGTGTGTTGTTGTAGAGATTCTAAGTTTATTTTAAGAGGAAATTAGACTTAAGACAAAGTTAAGACTTTGGTGGAACGGTTTAAAACCTATCCTTGTTGCAACCCTTGTTGCAACCCTAACATACAAGTGTGTATGTGAGTCTCTGTGTGTGTGTCACAGCTGTGGTGGCTGAAGTCACTACAGAAGGCTTTAGGAGCTCATTAACAGACAGAACAAAGTAAACAGGGGTCGTGACGTGGAGCACAGTTGTCACTGTGAAGGATCGGTGTGACGTTTTCAGAGTACAATCAAAGACAGCTTTATCACTTCGGTAATGTTAAATCATGAATATTGCAGATGTGGGAAATCAAAAGGGAGAAACTCATCAAAGTGAGTTCAGAATTGCTAGTGAGGTTACGAATCTACTGTCCATCTTACCTGCAGAAACATCTGAAAACACATTTCTAGTGGCCCATACGGAAACATTTGTCATCTGAATCCATGAGTAACTGAAGATCAGCAGGTAGCCGACACGCAGCCTGAGACGTGATCCAGGGGGTCCGACTGTTAATGAAGGCCCCCCCAGGCATGATGGGAACATGCAGTCTCTGTGGAGAAAGGTCACAACCAGGGAGTTGAACCTAGAACCTTCTAGCTGAGATGGAAATGTAACACTACATCGCAAGTAACCCCCCCAAAAAAAAAAAAAATCAGCTTTACAAAAATAGAAACATCACCCCAGTATAGACAATGGGGATGATTGTTCCCTTTCTGTGACAATGACTTTGTTTTAGTGTCCATCCACTGAGTTGTGGTTCCTTATTTTGTCTTTCTTTTCATGGCTTTGTTTTCATGAATAGCTTTTCCACAATGTTATTGCATGCCATTTTATTATTTTTTTATCTTTGTATCCTGTTCTTAATCTGTCATTCCAAATCATTTTAAACCAATTTACTTTTATTTAATTTATGTACAATCAATGCCATTGTCATTCATTGTCTTTAGATGTTTCAATGAACCCAGAGCTTTAAACCTCAAAAGCAAACAAAACTTTCTTCTGGTGAAGAAAGACTGCCTTTTAACAGGGAGAAACCTTGTACAGAAACCAGCTCTTTGGGAAGGGAGAGGAGAGGAGAGGCTTAAATAAATCAATAATCATTTTGATATACAACATCATTAAATGTAACATCTGCTGTATCTCCCTTGTGGCTTTGCAGAGATTGGACCAGTGACAATCACAACAGACCCCAAGAAGTTCCAGTATGAGCTGAGAGAGCTTTATGTTCAGGTGAGTTCAAAGGTCACGTCATTACCAACAATTCAGCCGTATCAGTGGATGCTGTCACGGTGGCATAAGGTCATGCCGTCTTGATGAAAGTTGCAGACTCTGGTCGTACCAGATGGAAGGAATTATTGGTAGCTGATTAGACCAGGCACTTGGAGGTCCAATGCTCCGCTGCATCCATTTCATGACCTAGCTAATGGACAAATAAACACTCTTAATACCGTGCTTATTTTCCAAGTGGTCAATAAGTAAACACAAACATGCAGGGACTTGAAAAATGATCAACAGTCTGCCAAATCTCTGCCAAAGTCAAATTTTTGTGTCATCTCTTGGATAAAGGGAAGGAAGTTGTGCAAACATCCTGGGCTTTTTTTTTTTTTTTGTTTGTTTTTTTTGTTGGAAGAGCAGACCACAGTGTCCATGTGTGAGTCTGACAGTGAGACGGGCCGTCACACAGGGACAATCGGAGGTTTCTGCTTTGAAGAAAATAACTTGGCACGAGCCTGTGCATCTTTGGCACGGGCTGTGGTTAATCTGCGCTGCGAACGTGTTGGGTGTAGCGCCGAAGATATCCTGTTTCCTCTCGCTTGCTTCTTCGTTCTCAACTCTGGCTTGTCTCGCTCTCCTTCTTCCCTATTCACCTGCAGCCAATGGATAGTTTTCATGGAAATGATCACCATCAAAGTCTTCATGTTGTTAGTGTTGCGCTGACCCGAACACTCTGTTCAAAGGGGGAGATGTTCGGATGACCACATATGCGAAGGGACAAGAACAAAAGTGCACTGGGGGGTTATCGGGATTTTGGTGATGGCAATCAGGAAACCGGGGAGTGATTTTCTTTTTGGTCAAAGGGGAGACTCCCGTCTCTTCACCTTCTGACCCTATGGCTGAAAATCTTGAGTCACCTCATTCCAGATGTTACCCTGAAGTTGATGTATTATATCAGTATTAAACCTCACAGACAGTGTGTGTGTTGGAAGGGTGCCGAGGACATTTGTCAGAGGAGATCATGAACCTGTAATGTGAAGGTTTTCTGACTTTGTTGTTGCTTTTGGGTAACATTCCACTTAATTAGTGTATGAGAACTGTCAATGTATATAACAACGATATAATAATATTAATATATATAATATATAATTAATATTATTAAGGCAATAACATCCACTGATATTTTTCTTACAAGTACATTATAAATGATGTATGTTCTTTCTCTCTCTCTCTCAGGGTGGTGGTGATTGTCCAGAGATGAGCATTGGTGCCATTAAGATTGCACTGGAGATCTCCTTGCCAGGGTCCTTCATTTATGTCTTCACAGATGCCCGTTCCAAAGACTACAGACTGACCCATGAAGTCCTGCAGCTCATTCAGCAGAAACAGTCACAGGTAGTTTTAATGTACTATTAGTTAAGAGATATGAAGAGGTATGCAGAAATGTGCCTCCTTCACTCTTGTGTGTGTGTGTGTGTGTGTGTGTCTGTCTGTCTGTCTGTCTGTGTATGTGTGCAGGTGGTGTTTGTGCTCACAGGTGATTGTGACGACAGGACTCACAGTGGTTATAAAGCGTATGAGGAGATTGCCTCCACTAGTTCAGGACAGGTCTTCCACCTGGACAAGAAGCAGGTCAATGAGGTAAGTGAATTCTGAGGTTAGTGTGGGTTTTGACTCCAAGCTGTGTATATTTTAAAAACCTCTCTCACCCCACCGAATGCCTTTATACCCTAAATCAGAACCGTTTTCCATAAAACACATTTAACAGCGCTTTAAACTGGTTTTTCCTCCTCTGTGTCATGATTTTGTCCTTGTGTTGCTGGAAAAGACAACAGCAACCCTGGTGATCCTGATTCATTTAAAAAGAAATAGATGGCTGTTAAATGCAGTCTTTACTGGTGGCATTTCATGACTCTGTGGCCTTTTTTACATAAAGAAAAGTCATTTTAAAGAAATTAAAGCTTTGACACACTCAAAAGTCTCAACATTCACAACATCATTCTACCATAAATGCATTAAGTGCCTGTGAGAAACAAGAGAAGCAGGGGAGACGGGGTTAAGACATCAGGAACATGAGAACGTTTCTGATAAAACCTCTTGTGCGTATGAAGAGGATAGAGAAGAGTTTAGGGCTATGCCTATGTTATTGTGTAGGATAAGAATAAACATTTTTAATAAATTAATAACTTGACTTCCTGCAACCTTGTTATTTTTTGTAAGACTTATAAATCTTATCAAGCTTGTAATCTGTGTATCACAGAATCCAACGGGATGTTTCCTGCAGCAGAAATGAGCCGTGATTCCCGCATTCTTTACATTTTCTTGCTGTAGGTTCTGAAGTGGGTGGAGGAGGCCGTGCAGTCGTCCAAGGTTCACCTGCTGTCCACTGACCACTTCAGTGGAGTCAGCAACACTTGGCAGCTGCCCTTTGACCCCAGCCTCAAGGAAGTCACTGTGTCCCTGAGTGGCCCAGCACCTAACATTGAAATAAGAAATCCACAGGGTATGAGACAAAGTTCCATCCACAAATGACATTGTTGGTTGTTTTTTTGGTTTTTTTAGATTAATGTTCGCCCAGTTTATAAATGGGTTTCCACACTGGGGTGATTGGAGACTTATTGTCCTGATTTGTGAGTGGATGGTGTGGGTACTGGACTGGTCATGTCTCCAGATGTTTTCCTGTCACTGTGATAATCTTCTGGACCCCAGCAACTGAACCCTGACCTCACAATCATCAATGAAGCATAACAAGTGCTGCCATTAATGTCCTTCATTCTGTTTTCCTCCTCATGTTTGGTCTCCAGGGAAACCTGTAGGGAAGAGTGACGGCCTGACGGAGCTCCTCCACATTCCCAACTCAGCCAAAGTTTTGAACATCAAGGACCCCCATCCCGGGATGTGGTCTATCAAGGTAAGCAAATCATTCTTTACCTGGGAATGTGTGTAAACACACAGAAAGTAGTTCAGCAGTATAATCTCAAGATGAGTTCAGAACTCACCCCAGGAGGTCGACGTGATGCAAAAACAAAGATCTCGTGTTTGATTGCCTGTCCTGTTGGTGCCAGATGTTGGGAATGACAAGCATTTTTACCTGAGTGATTTGTTGTAGGGCCTTCAATGACCTCATTATTCTCTGTAGGAACACTTTCCAGAGGCTCAAGGTTACCTCTCTGGCTCATGCTAAAACCACCTCCCTCTCATCTGATGTGATGTTTCTCAGGAAATCCAAGGAAATGTGGAGAACTCTTGGGGGCTTTTGGTTTTCTGCAGGACTAATGGCGTGTGACACCCCCATGTCAGGCCCAGGCCAGAGATTATGTGTGAAAACAAATTTGATTAGCTTTAATCTGCTTATAATTGGATGTTTTTTGTGCTGCTTTGATGGTGGGCTGAACCCCATCACCCCTATTTAAGCTTTGTCCATAGTTAATTCCCACCTCTACATTCAGTTAAATATATTGCACTATTTGACTGTTAAAAAGTTGATAATTTCCACTGTCAGATTTTAGATGATTACCTGGGATGTTGACTCATTCTTTGAATCAGTGAGGTCTATATATTATCTGACCTTATCTGACATAGCTACAAATACAAAGTCAGATGAGGTTTACTGGAGACCTGTGCTGGTCAGTCTGGGTCGGGTGTGACTGGGAAATGAGTCGCTTTAATAACAGGGGCTTCTCTTTGGTAATAGCATGACCTTTAAAGGACCTCTCCCCTAATTATGGCACCATTCACAACCATCTGAGCCACAGCTGCCATTAGGGCAGGTTTGATGACCACAGCTCTTTTTGTTTGTCATGATGGTGGGCATTAGCATTTAAGACTGTGCTGGAGCCCCTTTGTTTTGGTGTCTTCTTGTTGTTATGCCATTTCCTTTGGCAATTTGTTGCCTTTCCACTCAAACTTCACTGCAATACTTTGAATTGTTCTTTCCATGTGGAGTATAATTGTGGACCCAATAGAACTTCAAAATACATTAAATTCACAAATTATCATGAAAGTGACTTTAAGAGCTTGCTGTACTCTGCTTCTTCATTTGTGATGTATCTTACCTAAGGTGAGGGTTTTCCACCTCATACCAACCTGGTTTTCATTGTAATTACTCTGTCTCTGTCTCTGTCAACGCTTCAAAAGACGCTCACATTACGTAGACCACATGGGCCATTAGACTGTGTCTGATTAGAGTGGTTGCATTTCTATAATTAAAGTGTGAATGTTGGGCTGAATGGGTCATCACTTAATTGGGGGTGTTTTATAAGCTCAGGTGGGAGATATTTCACATTCAGCCTCCAATTATTCAAGCAGACTTGCCCATACATGCAGGGATGGTTGGCACATAAAGGTCCGTGTCTGTCATTTACATGACTCATGCATACTTTGACAACTGTTCCTTCTTTTGCTTTCTTGAGTTGTTGAGTTGACTGACTGAGGTTGGATTTAACATACAATACATCTTCAAATTTGTCCTAAATTTCTGAACGGATGTCTCTAAAGTAACAGAATTGTATCACCTTTTTCAGTCTGTTGTATTCTTAGTGATTCAGTGTCTTTTGTTGGAAACAGACCTCTAGTGGGGGAAGACATTCAGTTCGTATCTCAGGTCTCAGCACCATCGACTTCCGTGCTGGATTTTCCAGAAAGCCCACTCTTGACTTCAAAAAGACCTCCAGTAGGCCAGTTCAAGGTCAGTGAGGACACTGCACCAGCTGTCTTTAATTTGTCATAACATGGTGTCCCTCACGTACAGGTCTCCCTACTCACATCCTTCTGAACACCACTGGGCTTTCACCTCCTGCTCGAGCGGACCGATTAGAGCTCGTGTCAGTCACGGGCAAGGTGCTTAAAACTTTGCCAATCCGCTATTTTCCCGATCGTCAGCCCCACGGCCTCTGGAACATCACCGAGTTCGTCCCACCTAACGAGGCCTTCTTCCTGAGGGTGACGGGATACGACCCGGATGGTTTTGTATTCCAGAGGGTCTCCAGTGTTTCATTCTCGAGCATTAAACCTGGTCAGTGAGGGGCGCGCCGACGGTATTTCACAACTGAAGTGACCGGAGACAGACAGTGTTTGCTGATGGTTTTTCTTTCCTTTAGATGCTCCTAAGGTGATGATGCCAGCCACAACCCATGGTTACTACCTACAGAGCGGGGTCGTGACGTGCAACATCGACAGCCTGATCCCCTTCACCCTGCGCTTCATCAGGAATGGAAAGCGACTGGGGGCAGATCAACTATTCAGGTAAGCACCATTAACCATTTTAGGAAGTTAATGACACAAGTGTTTTTATGGGTGGTTGTAAATTTGAGTGAAACATTTCATAAATCAAAATCATCTGTTTCGAAATGAGCGCTGTTCTTCTCCTCTTCAGTGAATCCGCCAATGCATCATGGGAAATACCTCAGGTGACTCTGAAGGATGAGGGCTTCTATGAGTGTATTGCTATCAGCAGCGCTGGGACCGGAAGAGCTCGCTCCTTTTTGGATGTCTCAGGTACTCGCGCCAGAATTCTTGTTAAACTGTGAGTTTCCGACAAACTACTGAAGTGACAAGTAACAATGAAAAACAACACAAATCATGCAGACCAACTTTGTTAACATCCTTGGTATGTTAACACATATGCTGACATGCAAATAAACTTACCCCGTTGGTACTTAGAGACAGAAGTCAGGAATCCAAACAGCAGTCGGTTAAATTGTATAGTCTTGCAGATCTCATGCTGAGGATCCGACAGGGAGACCTACACAATGTCACTGTTACTCTCATTTAATAGAAAATCTGTTACTAATGACGTTTACTTTTCCCCCACGCGCGTTTATGTGTGATCTGACTGTTTTTGAGTTGGATACCCCATCAATTATAAACGTATTATAATATATGATACAACTTAAGTATATAATATAGAAAAATCATGTCCACCACACACCAAAATGAAAATAGATTTTTGCCAGACCCCAGATCTTCTGTGGTATTTCTTCCATTACCACATACGTCTGAGTGATGTCCCAAAAGAAAAAGGCTCAGATGAGCTATCACTATCCTGAACACCAAGAGTGAGCTGGATTTTATGTAGCAGAAGATGAAAAAGTAACAGTACATTAATTTAACCCTGATGGCTCAGATGTGCCAGGAAAAGACTTTTATTACGCACAGAGGGATTAATATCTCGGTATGGTTACCAGAGAAAATTAAAACAAAACAGAAGAGAGCGACAGAGAGGATTATGAGGGTGTTATATCAGTGAGTGTGTTAAAATGTGCAGTATTAGAACTCCACATTATCAAACAACTCATAAGAGAATGGAATAAAGGTACTTACGGGATTTTCTCCTTCGTCCTGCAGAGCCGCCTCCAGCCATCACAGTCGAGGGCAACGTGACTGTGTCTCCGGGCTCGCGCGCTGTTCTCAGCTGTCACGTTGTCAGCACAGTCGGTTTCAACCTCACATGGCTGAGAGGAGGCCGAGACGCCCGTCTGGGTCCACAGGTGAACGTGCTGGACAACCTGTCTCTGCAGCTGTTGTCCGTGACCCCGGATCAGGCCGGCTGGTACGAGTGCATCGCCATGAACGAAGGAGGCGTGACCTCAGAGCAGATCTACCTCACTGTGCAAGGTGTGCAAAGTCTTCTGCTGTTCAGATGTGCACAGCACCGCTCACACATTTAAAGGGATTCTCTAACAATACAGCATACAGTTTATTATCATCCCCTCCAACCTTCACTCACCAGACCCAATGTTCTGAGGAAGAGCACTATTAAAAAATAAACAAACTATCTGAGAAGGAAATTCGACTTTGAAAGTCCATATTCCAAAGTTCCACAAAGTCTGCAGAAGTTTTCCATTAAAAATACCCCAAAAAATGAATAAAGAAACCACACACAAGATTTTTCTTCCCCTCTGGACATTTATATGGCTTGTGTTCAGTTTCATTCAACAGTAAGAATAAAAGTTTAAAACATTTCATCTACATTAATGCAGTGCAGAAAAAAAAATCCAGAATTACTTCAGAATGTTATGGAAGATGTAAACACTAACACTATTTGAAGGACATTTCCTTCACAAATAAGTTCAACCCAGCATGGTTCTCTATAAATCATCCTAGTGCTTTATGGAAAGTGTGAATATTATTGATGGCTGACCCTCAAGTAGAGTGTTCCTTCTCTGGACAACTGAGTCTATAACTCTGGCTGAGAGTCACTGTCCAGCGCCACACAATGACATGTTTTTACTGTTTCCTGCCAAAATGTACTGAAATAAATCCAGAGCAAAATAAAGTCCAAGACACAGCCAGAGTTTGAGTGTCACCTCCAGCCTCAGTGGGATTTGAATCAAGTTGTTGTTTAATTTTTTTATGTATTTTATTCCTATTATGAGAGAGAGAGATGACATCATTTCCTCCTCCTGTTAATGCTTTTCCCATAACACCTTGTTTCTTTTCTTAGCACTTCTTGTTCTTTGCCCCATTTCTCTCCCTGTAAAACAGCTGTCAACAAGCCCCGGGGGTTCTAAACACCCCCTGGTCAGCCCCCTCCTAGTTATTAGTTTTACTTTGAAGTGTGCTGACATCTTATAACACATGGACTGAACACAGTACAATCGACTGTCCACACATTCATGTTTAAACCCAATGGTAATCCCTCATTTTATTGGATTATAGCATTTGTAACCATGCTGAAGAAATATGGTGTTAAACAGAAATTTTGATTAAAAATTGATTGGCTAGTTTGTTCTTTTTCATTATTTTTTTTTTGTAGAGGAGCCCAGGGTTTCTGTTTACCCTCTAAACCAAACCTTCAGTAGAGGAGATGAAGTCCACATTCGCTGTTCTGCGAGTGGCTACCCTGTACCGCATCTGGTCTGGACTCACAATGACATGTTCGTCAAGGCCTCCAGCAGGTAAAATGATTAGATCAAAGGTTAACACCAAATATCGTCCATTTCAAATTATGTTGCATTCCAAATTTTGTACATTTTCCTGATTTGTATTTTATATGTTTTTAGACATTGGCAGGGTCCCGATGGCACACTGGTTATAAGAAACATGGAGGAGAAGGATGGAGGAGTTTATCGCTGTATAGCCAGCAACCTGGCGGGTACAGACACAAGGAACTCCATCCTCACTTACATTGGTGAGTTACACACGCACACACACACACACACCCACACATACACCCACACACACACACACACACACACACGTACACCAGAGGAGTGTACCCTTTTGGCCTGCAGAACTTGCCCATATTTATTCTGTTTCTCTACAACTGTGTCTCCCCAGAGTCTCCTGTGGTGACTGTGGCCTTGAGCGACATTCTCGTTGAGATTGGAGAAACTGCTGTGATGGCCTGTGCTGCATCAGGAACCCCCCAGCCTGAAATCTGGTGGTACAAAGGTAAACCCTGTAACCGCCCTCACGAACGACAGAAGCTGGTTGATGTTGAATTTACTTTACAAGACTGTCACGAACCAGGCGAGAACCCACGAGCGACACCAGAGTTCGGTTTGACACCGTTTTATTAGCAGGGTGGTACGGGGACAGAAGGCAGTCGGGTTTACCGGGGAACAGAAGCAAACGGCAGGTCAGGGACAAGCAGGGTCGGTAACAGACAGACAGGCAGGCAGGAAATCGCAGGAAAGTCATGTGTAACACATCGGACAATCTGGCAGGGGCGAAACGTTCAGCTATGGTATAAATAGGCCCCCTGATTGGCCTGATTGGCCGCAGGTGCGCAGTGCCGAGGCGGATCCGAGGGCTGGGCTGCTCGCAGCTGTGACACAAGACACAGCAAAGCACATAAATAATAATAACACAAAAATAAGCTGATAAAAATTCACGGTTGTATTCCATCTCATTGGCAGGTGACGTTCAATTAGACTCGTCATCCAGGCTGACCGTGGACCCATCAGGAGGGAGGCTGGTGATAAAGGAGGCACAGTTTGATGATGCTGGAGATTACATCTGCGTGGCGGTCAATGCTGCAGGCTCTTCATCGGGGAAGTTCTCTCTTGATGTTGGAGGTAAGAGCTTGGTCATAACACAGCCAAAGGCGTTTCCTTTTTCTGACCCATGGAGTCATGGAAGAATATAAAGAGGCACTTACTTTATAAGTATATTCTTTTTCCAACATTTATAATATGATTTAAATGAAGCATTTTTGATTAAAACACCTGGTCTTCAAATCGTATTCTTAGTGAGAAAACCAGGTTTTCGTGAAGGACAGTTTTATTATCTGTAAAATGCTGCACAGATGGATTTTAACCTTTGCCATTCTTGACCTTGAACCCCGCAGCCGCACCCAAGTTCATCCGGGAACCATCAGATGTAGCATTGGACATCGGCTCCAATGTGACCCTGGGGTGCCTTGTCCAAGGTTACCCTGATCCAAAGGTCACCTGGAGGCGAGAGGACGGGCTTCCCCTTTTCAACAGGCCGCGCACACATGGCGCTGTTACCCAGAGCAAGAGCGGCCTACATGTCACCCGTAAGCTTAGCGTGTAAAATCGTTGCATTAGAGAGGCAAACATGTTAATGCCTACCCTGTTTTGTTTTTTTTTCTATCAGACCTGTGGGTGGAGGATGAGGCGGTATATATCTGTGAGGCTCAGAACCACTTTGGCAAGATTGAGGCCAAGGCCAGAATAAACATCACTGGACTGGGTAGGTGTAAAGGCCACTCACTGGGTACTTATTTCATTATCATCTGTGGGTTTCACTGTTCCTCCATATCTAGACACAAACTCCAAAATCTCCATTTGTGTTTTCAACTCAAAATGAGAAGCACGTATCATTTTTTTTGTTGAATCACAGATTATATTTTCTTTCTGTGTACATTTTTAGACTATGTAGCTTATTTGAGTATCTATTTGGGGCTTCTGTTAGTTTCTCATTTTTGGCCTAATTTAGTCTTTACTTGTGAGTGAGTTCATTAGTGCATTTCAGTGTGTGTGTTTAAACATATGCAACTTGTTATCCCCTGTTTCTCATTCACCGTTTTCTCTACAGTGGAAACACGCTGGGTTTTTATGATGTGGGCTAAAGGTTAGAAACCGTAGACCAATCCAGATGACTTATATTACTGCCC
Organism: Lagocephalus sceleratus; assembly: GCA_911728415.1. Taxonomy (NCBI): domain Eukaryota; kingdom Metazoa; phylum Chordata; class Actinopteri; order Tetraodontiformes; family Tetraodontidae; genus Lagocephalus; species Lagocephalus sceleratus. The sequence goes on along the minus strand of CAJVRN010000030.1, from coordinate 3,682,196 downwards.
CACTGCTCCCATTTCCCATTCCCTCATGTGAAACATGCACCAAAAGTGTAAAAGCACATGTAAATTAGCTAAATTAGCCTGTGTTTGTGTGTGGGGTTGTGTTTCCATGGCCATTAAATTCAAACCAACACTAGAGAGTTCTAGTAGTATCTTGTGTATTTTAACATCTCTGTATTGGTCTTACATGTACCTTACATTACTTGCTTCTACTTCCCGTCTTCTCCTGTGACATAAGTGCTGTTATTCGTGGTTTTCTCCAGTATCGCCTGTCATTGCAAGGAGTCCATCTGTGGTCAATGTGATTGAGGACCAGCAGGTCACTTTGCCATGTGTCCTGCTAGCAGGGAATCCGCTACCTGTGAGACAGTGGTTGCACAACTATGGTTTGGTAAGAGCACATATTGAGGGTTTCCATCTTTCAGAGGATTTGGATGACCCCCAGCTAACCCTCATGTTCTTTCAGGTGACCACAGACCAGTATGTAACAGTGAGGAGGGACGGCAGTCTCCATATTGCGTGGGTCCGCTTGGATCATATGGGTGACTACACCTGCCTGGCTGAGAACGTTGTTGGGGTCTACAATCATACCACCACTCTCAACGTCTATGGTAGTGTCTGAAAAGATACAATCGAAATGTCTGGGAAAATGTTTGCTCTTAATAATAATAATAATAATAATACTGTAGCAGACTGCCTGCATATGACACGAAAACATTTTGTGCCCTGCGTTGGCAAGTGCACTGGTACTGCGGTTTGCATGTGGTAGAAACATATTCCTGTGTGATGATGTGAGGCACAAAAGCATTCCTCTTCCATTTCTCAGTGCTCATAAGTGGCTCCAGAAGGCCCAAAAAGAAACAAACAGCATTATCAATGAGGATGCATTGAACCAGGAGCAGCAGTGGCTTAATGGAGCCCATTCTGAGGAGGAAATATGTTCTCCATTAATACTGAAATCAATCATAGCACTATTTAATGAAATTACAGATCATCTGGAGCATGTACTTTAAAAAAACTAAGCTTTTGAAATCAAGCCAGTCCTTCTCATATGAACAGGAATTCAAGCCTGCAAGTTGTGTTAGTCTTTTATTAATTTGCTATGAACAGTTATATGCTATCCATAGATTTCAAATCTAATATATAGTTCATGTAAGGGTGCAGCTACAGGTCTATCATAGAGTGCAGAGTAGCATGATATTCACTGACTGCTGCCTGTTCCTTCAGACACAAGCTCTGATCATAATGCAAAAAAAATGCCTCATGATTTGATCTTCATCTTATGTTTCCAGTTATTCCCACCATTCAGCACGGCCCTCAGGTGTTCACCACAATAGAGGGAACACCCGTAACTTTGCCTTGTCGGGCCATTGGAGTGCCATCCCCAGACATTACCTGGATAAAGGTATGTATTTACATTACAGCACACTGTCAAAAAGCCCAGATGGTAGTTGTAATTAAACACCTCACTGTGGCCATAACTTATCAGATGGTGCCTTATCATTTATACCTATGAAGGGTTCAGTGGTACACTTGAATTTACGAAATTTATTTTTCCTGTACTTCTCAGTTGAATAAACCTTTGGCCACTAGTCGGCAGAGTGTTTTGAAACGAGTGTGCATCTTAAACCACCGTGTGCATGTGGACGGCCCCTCCCTCTCTTCCATCTTTTACGCTGGTGTCTCTCTGTTGTAAAAGTGATGCTGTAAAAGTGAACAGATTTACAGGGATGTATGAAAGGAGACCCTGCTAAGTTTTTCACCAGCTGTTAAAATGTGATTCCTTTTTACTCATTTGCTGGTCTTTACTATATCATTGAAATCACAGCGGGGTTGGCTTGTAAAATACAAAGGGCTGCTGTCACATTTAGATTATCTAATGGTCCTTCAATTAATGCATAAAACTACAGCCTTATTATTTATCACCAGAGCAAGGCAAATCACGATTTTGTGTAATCTGACCTATTTTTTTGTGTCAACAAAATTTTGTCTAAAAAAAAATCCCTGTTGTGACATGTTTTGTAGGATGGAGAGTTGCTGTACTTGGGGGGTCCAGACTTCTTCCTTGATTCTGATGGCAGCCTCTTCATCAACTCTCCTTCTGGGAACGAGAGTGGAGAGTTCATCTGCACAGCCACCAACACTGCTGGCCACACCTCCAGGAAGGTCCAGCTCACGGTTTATGGTAAACTCCACAAAAATAAATATTACTTTAGAGGCTGAAAAAACAACCGGCTGCACGTGAATTATAATCCACTATCCATGGTTTTGGTTTAGTAGTTTCACTGACTCAGCACACGCCTGTTGATCTCCTGTTCTGTGTCCACAGTGCGCCCCAGATCCAACACTAAACATGCTGCAAGCTCTGAAGAGACAATCAGAATGTCAGTGACTGAGGGGGAAGATGCCATCCTGCCATGTGAGATCCACAGTGTCCCCCCACCCACCATCAGCTGGGCCAAGGAGAGGCAACTTATCTCCCCATTCTCTCACAGGTAAAACATACAGAGAAATGCCATTCTAGGTCTCAGATAGAGTTCCTGGTACAAAATAATAATAATAATACTTTCTAACATTTTGGGGCTTTTATTACATGAATAAAGAAAAGTTCTCAATGGTAATTTAGTTCAGGGATGCTTTTGTTTATGTGCTTTTCCCAGACATCATCAGCTTCCATCAGGCTCTATGAAGATCTTGGAGACCAAAGTGTCAGACAGTGGAATTTATGTGTGTGTTGCCTCTAATATTGCTGGAAACCTAACACAGTCTGTCCTACTGAGCATTCTAGGTGAGATACAAAGTTTTATATTTGAAAAAAAGAATCTTTAGTTTCAGTTAAGGCACTAATTCTTCTTCTGCTGCCTGGCAGTCCCGCCGAGCATTCACCCTGGCCCCAGGGTGATGAAGGTGCAAGTGGGTCATCCTGTGGAGCTTCCCTGTATGGCGAGTGGGGTCCCAGAGCCCACCATCTCCTGGACCAGGGACAATAAGAGTTATCCGGTGTCAGCTGATGGCAGTCTGGTGTTGAGCGACGTGGGCCTGGATGATGAAGGGGCCTACACGTGTGCAGCCACCAACGCTGCAGGCAAAGATGAAGCTCGAGTTCAGATTCTCGTGCAAGGTTGGTCCTCTTGACTCGACATTAGGCAGAGACGTTAAAATATAGGCACGATTTGGAGAATATAATTTCAAATCCTTCTTTTGTGTCAACACTTTTCTGGATCGTATTTGATTTTCATTAAAAGCTACACACACACGATACACAATGAGCTGTATTGAAAGAAGACAGATTTATAGAATCTACAACTTTGGTTGGTGATTGTTTGCCATGGATCATGTCATTTTTAGTGCCTCCAGTGGTCGAGGTCCTGGAGCCTCCCTTCAATAGTCCTCTGCAGGAGAGAGTTGCAAACCAGCGTATTGCATTTCCCTGTCCTGCTAAAGGTAAGACGGCATGTTTCCTCAATCTTCTTCCTCATCCACAGTGCTTCAGATTGTCTCCTGGGTCCTTCAGGTCTCCCAAAGCCGGTGATTCGATGGTTGCGTAATGGCCAGGAGCTGACAGGTAATGAGCCTGGAGTGTCCATCCTGGAAGACGGAACGTTGCTGCTCCTGGCCTCCATCTCACCACTGGACAGTGGAGAGTACACGTGCGCCGCTGCCAATGATGCAGGATCTACTGAGAGGAAGTATCAGCTCAAAGTCAACGGTAAATTTGTACCAGTGTGCTGACACATCAGAAAACCATCACATTTGTTATTATATATGTTTTTTATATCTGTAATATAAAATGTTATTCTCTAATCCCACTAATCGCTTGTTTAACCTACACAGTGCCTCCAGATTTCATTGACAATGAAGTGGCCCAGAATGTGTCCCTGGTCTTGAGCCAATCTACAAGTCTGGTCTGTGATGTCACAGGAAGTCCGACCCCTGTTATCACCTGGTACAAGGAAGGAACACCAGTACGTTATTGTGGAAATAGTTATTCATGCCACACAGAGTCAATATAAATCTTCATTTCTTTAAAAGTGGTATTAGAATAGGACCATGATGCTTTGTAGTTACAACAGAGGTCCAGTAAGACAACCATCCCTCTAGGATTGGATGTTTATCCAAGATAATACGACAATATAATGGTCCTTTTTGGTTAATAAAGAAAGTGTGGCTAATCTCTAATTGTGAGGTGCAGTATCCAAGAGGACAGACCATAAACCACTGAGGATCCTGTGTGTGTTCTGTTTGTGTACCAAAGCCAAATTGTAGCACCAAACATGGTCAAAGATCAGAGGAAGGAATGATAATGAAGATGTAATGATAGGGAAACTGGATTGAAGAAGATTGGTGATGGGAGCTTTGCTCTAACATTCCTGTTCGCTGAGTTTTCCAACAAAGGACAGATAGGGAAAATCAAAGCAATTCCCTTAATACCCTAATTTAGTAGTAGTATTTAGTAGTTTATCTTAATAAATAGGTGATGTCAGATCGAGCATTATCTAAAGTTGCACGTTTAAATACTTACTGAATCTTGAAATACTGAGTGAATATTGGTATAATTTAGATTCATCAGGCTTTTAATAATAGCAGTTTTAATCCTGTTTTTTCTGCATGTGTTTTTATTTTGATTGACAGGTAGTTGCTAGTGACAACATCCAGATTCTGGACATGGGAAAAACCCTGAGATTACTGAAAGCAGACACGGCTGATTCAGGCAGCTACAGCTGCAAAGCCATCAACATCGCAGGCAGCACAGAGAAAGACTTTTTTGTGGACGTTCTCGGTGAGTAAGGACAGCGAGAAGAAAACCCGAGTGGATTTGTGGGACCAGCGCCGTTCCCACAGGAAAACAAGACTTGAAATTTTAACCACATTAATGAAAAACAACATTAAAACCTCAAATGATCGGGGTATTTGATTTGTACCGCAGTTCCACCGACAATTAAAGGATCAGGCTCTTCTCATGACATCACTGCCATCGTCACACAGGAGATCAGTCTTGAGTGCAAGGTAGAAGGTCTACCATTTCCCTCAATCCAGTGGTACAAAGACAGAAAGTGAGTGCTTTAAAATATCTTTGCATAACACTCAATCCCTTTGCATTCAACACTTAAGTTTAGGATTAAGATCTACTTTATTCATCCCCGTAGGGAAATTGAATTGTAGTAGCAGCATATACAAAGTATAGAAACAGAGTAAATAAATACAAATAAGATTAGAACGTTATAAGCATATATACAGCATATATTATAAGCATATATATATATATATATATATATATAATACTTCAAGATATGATTTAAACATTTTTTGGTTTTTAAAATCTAGGCTGGTGTTTCTTGGTGATCCCAACCTGGAAGTTACAAACAGGGGGCAGACGTTGAGGATAAAGAGCGCCCGTCTTGGGGACAAAGCCCGCTACCAATGCAGTGTCACGAATACAGCCGGCAAAGAATCCAGGGACTTTAACCTGAGCGTCCACAGTGGGTTAAAGCCTTTCCTCTTAAGTTCTCGCCACAGTTCAAATTTGCCCGTTGACATCGTTTTGCCCTTTCTCCAGTCCCTCCGTCCATCAAAGGGGGGAACACATCCACAGACGTCACAGCCCTGCTGGACACCGTGGTGACACTGGAGTGTGAAGGCCGCGGGGTCCCACCTCCCACCGTCACCTGGTACAGAAACGGGCAGGCCATCCTGTCCAACCGGCAGACGCAGTACGTCGATCGAGGCCACTTCCTGAAGATCCTTCAAGTGCAGGCGTCGGATGCTGGCCGATACACGTGCAAAGTAGCCAGCTTGGCCGGGAACGCCGAGAAAACCTATGAACTTGATGTGTACTGTAAGAATCTGGCTCTGTTTCCTTTTTCACTGTGCTTTGTCTGGTTCTGGAAATGTGCTGAAAGAGCATAATGAGACTAAATTGTAGGAAATGAGCGACTCTGAACTTTAGCTCCTAGTGACTCTGCGTTTCCCTCTCATATGTTTCAGCCTATTATTCTATTAATCACAGCTTTCAGACATTTGTAGCACTCATGACTAATTTAAAACAGCTGTAGATGGTTGGCAAGCTGTTGGATTTAGAAAAATCCTTGACTGCTGGAGCCTGGATGCACAAGAAATAGTCCATCAGAAAAGATGTGATGTTCCCTTTTGTTTTCTCTTTTTAACTATTATTTTTCCAACAGTGCCTCCCACCATAACGGGGGGCGACGACGGGCCCACAGAGAAGAAAGTGGTCCTCAGCAAGCCACTCGTCCTGGAGTGCGAAGCCGGTGGACACCCTCCTCCGTCCCTCACGTGGCTCAAGGACGGAGTTCCTGTGCACCACGGCGAAAGCGTTCGCGTTCTGGAGCTCGGCGGGAGAATAGAAATCTTGTCGGCCACCTTGTCCGACTCCGGACAGTACGTCTGCGTGGCCACAAGCATCGCTGGGGAGAAGGAGGTCAAATATGACGTCAGAGTTTTAGGTATGCAGACACGCACCACATGTCTTCACTCCATTATGGTTCTGTTCTTCACATTTAATCTGTTCGACAGCTGCTTTCCATTTATTCTAACCGCCCTTTTAGATGATGATCAATAATAATTCACCGATCAAAGTCAACATTTAGATGCAAGGGGACTTTTTCTTTGCTGGTGTTTCTATTTTAGTTCATGTACACAGTCGTTCTTGCTCAGTTTATCACAGCAGGTTAGAATGTTTTTTCCCAGGAAATCCTGTTGTCACTCCTCACATAAAGCGTAGCTCACTGTCGCTGGAATAAAATCGTTGTCGGCAGGATTCGAACCTGCGCGGGGAGACCCCAATGGATTTCTAGTCCATCGCCTTAACCACTCGGCCACGACAACACATCTTCCTGTGTCCTGTTATCGGCTGTACACCCTGTCAGCTGTACACATTTTTGTGGGAAAATGACATCTGTTAAGCATGCGTGCTACCATAGACCAAGACTACATCAGCAGTTTAAGTTATTTTATCAGGTTATTTTAACAACTTTACAGTCTTCTATGACGGGAGACATCCAAATGGTTATCAAACCTCCTCTTCAGTGATATACACTGGCATAATAAAACACTTTTCCCATCCTAGTTCCTCCTTTTATCGAGGGATCTGATGTGATAACGCACAGCACGGTGATAATCAACAACCCTTTGGAACTGGAGTGTCAGGCCACTGGAACACCCCTGCCCGTTGTCACGTAAGTTATCCGTTTGACAGATAGACAGACGTGCATTCATACATGCAAACATACATTCAAACCCTTTTTTTTTCCCCAGGTGGTATAAAGATGGAAAGCCGGTTATCCAGGGTGAGGGATTGCGGGTGGGAGCCAACGGTCAACGGCTGCTGGTTTCCCGTGCTCAGGTCTCTGACACAGCTCGCTTTCAGTGCGTGGCGGTTAATGAAGCAGGGGATTATCAGAGGGACTTCACTGTGGTTGTCCATGGTAAGATATCAAAGTTCTTAGTCATTTCTTCCAGTCAGGATCGTTGCGGATATTTTTCCTCCTGTAATGTCATTTTGATGCGTATTGAAATGTTTAAAGTTTCTCTCTTCACATCGTCTTTCCAGTACCTCCATCCATTCGCACAAACGGACCTGCTTCAGTGGTTCTCCACAAGCCCATCAGTTTGGAATGCTTCACCAATGGCATCCCAGCCCCAAGCCTGACCTGGCTAAAAGACGGCCGGCCTGTGGACACATCACGTGGGAACCTTAAGGTGTGGATCCTGATTCACTAACTATTGATTTGTTATATTATATCTGGAATCTGGGAAATGACAGGAAACCTACTAAACACTGGGAATGCCTTCTTCTGAATGTCTTCAATGTTACAGCTGGAGTCTTCAGGCAGAGTCCTGAGGGTAACAAAGGCAAAGTTAGAGGATTCTGGGAAATACACCTGTCTGGCCACCAATGCAGCTGGTGAAGCGCAGCAGCACATACAGCTCAGTGTTCACGGTAAGGATGCATTTCCTGTCTCTTCACATTTCTACCTATTATCTCATTTTTTTAAATCCAGTTTCTGGACCAATTCTGCACCAGGGGTGTAGGTACAATTATCACAAACTATCTGCATGTGTAATTTTCTGTGTGCCCCCCCCAGTGCCTCCCAGCATCCCACACGCTGGAGATGTCATCAACCAGACCATCCTGTCTGGGTTTTCCACCGAGCTTGAATGCAAGGCCACAGGAAGTCCATCACCTGGTAATGCGGCTAGAGTCACCCACAAAGTCCAGAGATTATCACTGCTTCTTCAACTTTGACTGTGAATTGAACAGTAGACCATGAAACTTATGGCTGAAGTTGATTAACTTGCAGAAAATTAGTTTTCACCCTTTTTCTGCAAGTTAACGAATGATAACTGCACACCTGACAAACAATTGTGATATTACAGTAATTTCACTTTTAATGAGCTCTGTTTGGTGCAGCTATCACCTGGTACAAAGACGGTCGGCCACTGACGAGTGCAGCGGGGCTAACCATACTGAAGCGTGGACAGCTGCTGGAGATAGAGCGGGCACAGTTATCTGATGCTGGCATATACAGATGTGTGGTCATCAACGTGGCCGGAGTGGCAGAGATATCCCACCATCTTCAGGTGTACAGTGAGTGACAATACTCAGTGTGCTTGCTAGCGCCGGTCGTTTATGAACGGGCAGAACGGCGTAACGTCCGTTCACTTCCTGTCTTGCGTTGTTTCCCCGCAGTCCCTCCAGTCATCTCCAGCCGTGGTGGCACATCGACAGTTCTGGTGAACGAACCTGCCAGACTGGAGTGTGAGGCCACCGGGGTCCCTTTACCAAGCCTCACCTGGCTGAAGGACGGCAGCCCTGTGGCCAGTGTCCTGCATGGCCTGCAGGTAGCTGGGACTTCTTCTTTCACACAGATGTATCATGTGGAGCGGATGCTCTGACCTTCTGCCATAAAGTCCCTATGAACATCTTGTATATGAGTATAAGCTTGGACATTAGATTCCAAAGCACGTGTTGTTGTATTTGATCAACTTGTGAGAGTTTGCACGTGTGGTTCATGCGTCCCTCTCAGGTGCTGTCTGAAGGGAGAGTGCTGTCTCTCAACAGCGCCCTGGTCACTGATGCAGGAACGTACACGTGTGTGGCTGTCAATGCCGGAGGAGAGCAGCAAAGAGAGTATGACCTGAGGGTTTATGGTGAGCCGCCAACGTTTGATCCATCCGTCACTCGTTCGACTCAGTAATTACTCGAGAAAAAATTCAATTTTAGCTGAAAGAATATTTTGGCACAAATGTTTTTTGATTTATGATTTGACTGTGTGAATTAGTGGTGTGTGTGTGTGTGTGTGTGTGTGTGTGTGTGTGTGTGTGTGTGTGTGTGTGTGAGAGAGAGAGAGAGAGATATGTCCAGTCTGTATTCCTGCCTAGTTATTCTCCAGCAGACCTCCAACCTAGAAAATAAATTTCAGCACTACCTTAAAAAATCATTCCAGGCATTACGGTAAAAGTGTTCCGCGCTGCCATATATTGCGTGTGTGAATTTTACGTGCATGTAAAGCTCTCATTAATCATTCTGTTGGCAGTTAATGTTTAAAGGACAGGTCCGACATTTTTTTAAATTTATTATGACACAGTTTTCCTCTTCACAAATTTAACATTTTTTATGTCTCCCAAGGAAGCTCTGACACAATCCCAGGCAAATGCTGTTCGACTGAGGTTGTGAGGAATAGATATACATGTCAATGAATTATGATTTGGCGAGGTTAGGACGTGTTCAATTCCTGCAAAGGCTTCCTCAGAAAGATTTAAACATTCTGTCCGCGGAATAAAAGAATAATTGTTGCAATAATTTCTGCCATTCCTTAGCTGAACATCTTCCTCAATGTCTTCTTTGTCTGCGCGCCACTACTGCTGGTGAAATTGGTCAGCAATTACTGGCTCGGCCCAGATGAACTGAAATACAGATACTTTTGTTATCATAAACTGGTCAAAAGAACTGCGAATAAAGATAAAATAAGACTGACCCCAGGCTGTTGTAATGGTGCAGTGAGTCATGCATACTGCAGGGGAGGCTCCAGAAACCACTAAATTTAACTGCTTTTGCAGCTCTGAGATATTTTCTGTTAATCTTAAGGATTCATAGTGGAACAAGAACCTTTTTGTTTGATTTGTGTGTGAAATCAATTTCCTTCATAGTAAAGTTTCATGCAGTTCTTGGAAATGAATTTTACTCTCACAAACAATAGCTGAATTCTTCCCACGTAAAAACAGATTGCATATTTAAAACCTGTTTGGGTCTTTATTTTACCTTTCTGAAGATGATAATTGATGACGCCCTCCTTGTGTCTTCTGCAGTGCCACCTAACATCAAGGGCGAGGAGCTGAACGCTACAGTGATGCTGGGGGGTCCGGTGGAGCTCTACTGCCAGAGTGATGCCATCCCTCCACCTACACTTTCATGGCGCAAAGACGGCCGTCCACTCTTCAGGAAGCCAGGCCTGACCGTTTCAGCTGATGGGAGTGTGCTCAAGGTAGATCACGTCATTCAAAGTCATCCCTGCAGATCTCTGTAAAAGGGTAACTCATGTGTTGTGACTCTGAATGGTAGGTCGAGAGCGCCCAGGTCCTGGATTCAGGCAGGTATTCTTGTGAAGCCACCAATGTTGCTGGCAAAACAGAGAAAAACTATAACCTGAATGTTTGGGGTGAGTGAACAAAGAATTACACAGTAAGATCTGCTCTTCAGTATAGTTTCTGTACTTATTGTTTTTGAAGGAATTATATGAATATGCCGTTTTTGAGACAGAATCTTTGAAGCAACTGAAACTGTGATAAGACTGAAAGACCTGTGAGCGCCTCCCTCTGGTGTTATGGTGTCATTGCAGTCGCTCCCAGTATCCGTGGCTCAGAGGAGCCGTCTCCTCTGACTGTGGTCGAAGGGAATCCCATCACTATGGTGTGTGAATCCAGTGGCATCCCACCCCCCAGCCTGGTATGGAGGAAGGATGGTAAGTGTGCAGATCACAAAACTAGGTCGATTTTAAAGTGTGAGTGAGTTTGAGTTCAATATATGAGTTTAATGAAGCATGTGACCACCATACCTAAACGTCAACGTGTGTGGGTTTCAGGCTCTGAACTCAAATCTGACCAAAGGTTGAGGGTTCTGTCAGGAGGTCGCCAGCTGCAGATCTCAGCTGCTGTGAGGACAGACACAGCCTCTTACTCCTGCACAGCCTCCAGCGCATCAGGCATCACTTCCAAAGAGTACAACCTGCAGGTTTATGGTACATGAAAGCCACCATATTTGACATCACATTTGCTTTAGCACCTTTATCACTGTTATAGAAGGGTAAAGTTGATAGGAATATACTTTTGTGGACACAACAGAAGTGTTAATATATGTACACATAAAGATCACTTACTAAATCCTAAAATATGTTTCTGTCTCGCTTGTTTTTCTCGTTTCAGTTCGTCCTTCCATCAAACACAGCAAGGGTGTCAGTGACGACGTTGCTGTGACAAAAGGGGGTGATGTTACCCTCCAGTGTGCCGCTGAGGGCATCCCTAGGCCTGCAGTCACCTGGCTGAAAGACGGGCGACCTGTTTCTGGGCAGCACCGTGCCAAGATGTTGAACGAGGGAAGGCTGCTGCAGATAAAAAATGTGAAGGTGTCAGACACCGGTCGCTACACCTGCGTTGCTGTCAACGTGGCGGGACAGGCTGACAGCAGGCATGACGTCAGTGTACATGGTATGCATTGTCATTTTATTATTATTATTATTGTTGTTTTCTGCAATGCTATGTTTATGCTATGTTATGTTTTACATACTAATTATGTCCCTCATTCTTTCTGGTCAGTCCCACCAATTATTACTGGGCAGGTAGAAGTGCCTGAGAATGTGAGCGTGGTGGTGAAGAATCCAATTGCTTTGAGCTGTGAGGCCTCTGGCATCCCTCTTCCCGCCATCAGCTGGTTGAAAGATGGTCAGCCAGTCAAAGTTTCCAGCTCAGTACACGTCCTCTCAGGTGACTGATTTGTTATATTGTCCTTGCATGTTATCTTTAGGATAATCATGAATAATATATTTTGCTTTCATGACATAGCTGAATTTAATTGAATATTGTAGAAAATGTGGTATAAAATTGAAGTTTATTTTGGTCAAATGTTTCTCATATTTTCTATAAAACTGTTAATTGAGTGAGTGAAGGAACATTATGAAGGAAAATGGACCCGTTGGAATGTTGATACTGGTCTAAATTTGAGTAAGAGAGACTGTTTTTCTTGTCAGTTGAGTTTCAAAGGCCAAAGAGTTGCAATGCATCAGCTGTAAGTCACTGTAACTAGATCACGGTAGCAGGGGCCAAGTTCAATAGACAGACATTTGTGAAAGAGGACAAACAGGAGGAATTACTCTGAAATGTTTTTGAATGCTCACCAAGATATATTGCACGCTTTCACATTTAACCTTAGCAACCAGAGTTTAAAATAGTGATTCGAGAAGTAACATGAGCTCAGGACACATTTCTGGGAAAAATAACTCAGTTTGTGGTAAGTTCACTGTGAATGTGTGTGTACGATGACACATTGTTACACACATTGTTACCTTGTTAAGACAAATTTTAAAGCCAAGTCATTAGCCCTACATGTAATGGGACTGGTCTGTAAATGTTTTGACAGCTGTGAATCTCTCAAGTGTCTAAATGAGATTTACCTCCAGCACACTTCATGCATTGATGTATTACTCATTCATCCCTGGTATGTTTTCCCTCCATGGAAAAGAAGGAATATGTTGATGCTGACGTTCCCTGTGAAAACATTCCAGGACAACCACAGGTAAATGCTGATAATTTGCCCCTTCGCCCCACAGGTGGTCGCAGTCTGCGCCTGATGCATGCTGCAGTGGAAGACGGTGGCAGGTACACCTGCGTTGTCTCTAACGTCGCTGGAGAGGAAAGGAAGAACTTTGACCTCGATATCCTGGGTAGAGATAATCGTTTTAATGTCGCGTGTGATCACGAGGAATGAGCAGCGCTTCACAAACAGACAGATTGATGCGATCTTGATTGATCTAATCTTCTGTTTCAACAGTTCCACCGAGCATTGAGGAAGAAGGAACCGTTGTGGACACTAAAGTCAAGGAGAAACACAACATGACTCTCACCTGCGAGGTCTCAGGTAAACCCAGTCACATAGTCTCACAATAAGGTTTCCCCTGATTTGTACCTGGTGTGTATTACGTTGAAGAAACGCCGTGTTAACCTCAGCTAATGATTTCCCAGGTAACCCTTTACCTGAGATCAAGTGGCTGAAGGACGGACAGACGCTGGTGGCTGACAGTCACCACCAGGTTTTGTCTCACGGGCGCTTCCTCCAGATCTTTGGGACCCAAGTGGCCGACACTGGCAGGTACAGCTGCATGGCATCTAACAGTGCAGGGGAGCGCAGCCGCCACTACAACCTCAACGTCCTAGGTACGGACACTGTCTTTTGATCTGGTAACTCTATTGGGACGATTTTAACGTTTCTGGCATTCTTGGCCCAAGTGTCTCCCACGATTGCCGGGTCAGGACCGGACGGTTCGATGGAGGAGGTGACAGTCACACTGAGCAGTCCGACCTCCCTGCTGTGTGAGGCTCGGTCGTACCCTCCTGCTCTCATTACCTGGCTCAGGGATGGTAGCCTGTTTGAGTCCAGTAGCAACGTCCGGATCCTTCCAGGTACGACACTGAGCATGGCAATAATGATGGCTCAATGAATTGTGAAAGTTTATGGTTGTCATCTCTTCAATCACCTCTGCTTCTGCAGGTGGGAGAACACTGCAGATTCTCAATGCAAAGGAAGAGGATGCTGGAAGGTACACCTGCGTGGCCACCAACGAGGCTGGAGAGACAATGAAGCACTATGAGGTCAAGGTTTTGGGTGAGGGTCCATTTTTATGTCTAATTTGTTCTCTTAATTTGATTGTGATTTGTTAATTTGTTCTTTTGCGTGTCGTTTCAGTCCCCCCTCACATCAATAAGAATGACATCCCTGGGGAAGGACTTAATCCCAAAGAGGTCAAGGTCAAGGTCAACAGCACGCTGACCCTGGAGTGTGCAGCTCAGGCCTTCCCTACCCCAGCGCTACAGTGGTACAAAGATGGACAGGTGGACATTTCATTTGATATAACGGAGTCCATCTTTTAGTTGTCTTTAAAATACTGATCCCAGCCCTCTGTTTGTCTTTTTAATCATTGCAGACCCTGCAAACAGATGACCACGTGTCCATAACCGCCAGCGGCCGCATTGTTCGGGTCAAGCATGCTCAGGTGTCAGACACTGGCCGCTACACCTGCGTAGCCACAAATATAGCTGGCGAGGATGAGAAGGACTTTGATGTAAATGTACAAGGTGAACTGGGTTAACTGGTGTGTTAATTGGGATGGTTTCAGACAGCATTTTTTTAATTCATTTTTTTATAAGGAATTCTTGTTAAAATTGTTTAATTGGAACATGTTTTTCTCCTTTTTCTTTAGTTCCACCCAATTTTAACAGGGCTGGTGGTGATGTAGATACCACATCTTCTCCGGGGGCTGGAGGTGATTATCGAGATGTGATACTCAACAATCCCATCTCGTTGTACTGCGAGACCAATGCTGTCCCGCCTCCAACACTCACTTGGTACAAAGACGGGCAACTGTTGGCCTCCAGTGACAAAGTTTTGATTTTGCCAGGTAATTAATGAAAGTCCGCAGTAACAAGGAGAGCTTCATGGAGTTCTAAATGTGGTCCAAGCCTCCTGTGCGTTCAACAACTCACCCAGACAGTTGTGTGCTCAGGTGGGCGAGTGTTACAGATTCCCAGATCTCAGGTTGAAGACTCGGGCAGGTACATCTGCATCGCTGTCAATGAGGCAGGGGAAGACTCCATTCACTACGATGTCAGAGTTTTATGTGAGCAAGCCACGGCACCAGTCACCGTACCAGCAGTTAAAGACCAGTCGCTCAGTGTGTTTTCTGTCCTGCAACAGTGCCCCCGATAATACGAGGAACAGTCAGCGATGTTCCCGATGAGATCACAGTTTTACTCAACAAAACTACCCAGCTGGAGTGTCATGCTGATGGAAACCCCGCCCCCAAAATCAGCTGGTTCCAGGACAGCCAACCAGTCAGTTCAGATGGGCCACACCGAGTTCTGTCTAACGGTCGAATACTGCAGGTAAAGATGTGGAGACATCTTAATCTTGATGTTTACCGATGTTTGTAGCACGTAAGCATATATTTCATTCGAAAAAAAAAACCCATTTCACCTGCCAGGTATTGACAGCTCAGGTATCTGACACGGGACGTTATGTGTGTGTGGCGGACAACCTGGCTGGAAGTGCAGAAAAATCTTTCAACCTTAATGTTCATGGTGAGTGTAAAATATATATATAATACCTATAGTGCCTTCATTTATAATATTAGTTGGAAAGATGAGATGTATCAATCAGAAAGTTCTATCGAAGCTGAATAATCCCCTTCTGCTTTTCATCCCTTTTAGTGCCTCCGACCATTATTGGCTTGAACCCTGAAAGAGTGAATGTTGTGGTGAACAACTTTGTATCTCTGTCATGTGAAGCCACAGGTTTCCCCCCTCCCACCTTGAGCTGGCTGAATGACAGAGGGCCCATTCAGGCCAACACTCACGCTCTCATCATGCCAGGTACTGTGAGCATAGTGGATAGCGTCTAAAATGACCTCAACATCTGGATGCAAACACATGACGAGAGTGATCACAGCGCTGAATGTGTCTGTTTTGAGGTGGTCGCACACTTCAGATCATGAAAGCAAAAGTTTCCGACGGAGGGAAGTACAGCTGTGTGGCCATGAATGCAGCAGGAGAAGCTCACAGAGACATCCACCTGACTGTATTCAGTGAGTCCACAACCACAGCGTGTACACAGAAAGCGTTACTTTGGGGTAAGAGGTGAATATTGTTTTATGCCCGTCGCCTTTCAGTCCCTCCCAGTATCAGGGACAGCGGTGGGGACTCTCCTGTGGTGGTGAACACCCTAGTGGGGAAATCACTCAGTCTGGAGTGTGAAACCAATGGTGTACCTCCGCCCAGCATCGCCTGGTACAAGAATGGCAGGCTGGTGACAGAATCAGCCAACCTGCGTGTCCTGGAAGAGGGACAGATGCTTGAAATCAAAACCACAGGGGTAAAGATCAGAAGTTGCTTTGCAGCCAAACTGTTTTACGCAGAGAAATGTCCAGGAACCGTCTCTTGATGTTATCACCGTTACCTTGTTTTTGTGTTTGTTAGGTGTCTGATACTGGACAATATGTTTGCAAAGCAACCAACATTGCAGGACAAGTGGACAAGAACTTCCATTTAAATGTCTATGGTAGGACATGAACACAGACATAGGACTGTTTTTATAAGCGAGTCTTCCACGTGGTTCTGCATCTTCAAAACAACGCCTGTCAATTCTCTGCAGTCCCTCCCAGGATTGATGGCCAAACAGAGGAGGATGTGGTGGAAACCATCAGCAACCCAGTCTCCTTTGCCTGTGACGCTACTGGGATTCCTCCTCCCAGTCTTGCTTGGATGAAGAATGGACGACCCATAGGTGGGAACGCTTTTAAATTATTGTCATGGAAGTGGGAGGACGTGTTGCACTCTTTTCCTCATGTTGCGTAAGAAGCACATTTCCTCGACTTTGTGAGCTTGAGCGTAAATCTTTTTCAGGGAATTCAGACTCTCTGGAGATGCACATCTTCTCAGGAGGGGGAAAGCTGCAGATTGCCCGTTCTCAGGTTTCGGACAGCGGCACTTACATGTGTGTTGCTTCCAATGTGGAGGGCAAGGCGCGCAAGAGCTACCACCTCATCATACATGGTACGTGTGAACAAAGGCGCGCGTGTCCAGCAGCACGGGGCTCGTCACGGTTTTGACGGGGCTGTTCTAATGACAGTAATTCTCGATTAGTCCCCCCCAGCATCTCTGGGTCAGAGCTGCCCCGTGAAGTGGGAGTCCTGCTGAATGAAAGCGTCCAGCTGGTTTGTCAAGCCAGTGGAACCCCGACCCCAGCCATCCAGTGGTTAAAGGATGGGGAAGCGATCGATCACACGAGCAGCAGTGAGCTCAGGTAATACCCTTTGAAAAGTGGAGTTTACAGCAGGTCCGTTTGGTGATTGACGGTTATGATGGTGATCAGGATCAGTCCAGATGGCAGCACGCTCACGGTCACGGGAGCACACACCACCGACGGAGGAAAGTACACCTGCGTTGCCACCAACGCGGCGGGGGAAGAGGACAGAATATTCAACCTAAATGTTTACGGTGAGCTGTATTTCCATTTCAGTCCATATTGTTTTAGACTTTCACGGTGACTGTTGTTTCCATTCTTGGCCCGCATTCATTTTGGTTTTTCAGCGCCTCCTGTGATCGGCGGCAACAGCGAGACAGTCGAGGAGCTGGCCGCCGTCCTGGACGCTTCTGTCAGCATTGAGTGCGTCGCCACAGGCTCTCCACCTCCGCAGCTCAACTGGCTGCGCAACGGCCTGCCGCTGCCGCTGTCCTCCCACATACGGCTTCTTTCTGCTGGACAGGTGCTCCGGTAGGTCAGTGGAGAGGACTCCTCTACCGTTGTTGTTGCATTCGGCGTCGTTTGTCGTGCATTTTAAGCAACAATATGTCACTGTGACAGTTCCTCTCATGCAATATTTCTGAATTTCTGCACTTGCCAGGATTATGCGAAGCCAGGTGTCTGACGGTGGCTCTTATACCTGCATTGCGTCGAACAGGGCAGGAGTGGACAGTCGGCACTACAACCTGCAGGTTCACAGTGAGTCTGATAGAAAATCCGAGGAATAAATCACAAAATCATCCACGTAAATGACAATAAAGCAATTCCGTCAGTCAATGGTGTCTTTTATGACTGTCTCAGTCCCTCCTGGTCTGGATGGAGCGGGGAGCTCTGAAGATGTGACGGTGGTCAGGGGAAACGCGGCTTCTCTGCTGTGTGCCGCTGACGGAACCCCGACCCCCACTGTGTCATGGCTCAGAGAAGGCGAGACTCTTCTTCCAGGCCCCCACCTCAAGTTCCTCAACTTGAATACGAGTGTGCAAATTCCCCAGGCCCGCGTCAGCGATACGGGACGCTATACGTGTGTTGCTAATAACACGGCTGGTCAAGCCAGCCGCCACTTCGACCTGAAAGTGCTCGGTGAGTGAAATCACATTTTGGCCTTTTTGTTCATAGATAAGAAGCGACATTGTGGGTTTTTTCTGATCCTTTGAACTACATCAGATCCTCCGCACATAAATGGCTCCGGCGTGGCCACAGAAGTGTCTGTAATTGTTAATAACCCGCTGGAGCTCCGGTGTGAGGCCTCAGGCATCCCTGCGCCCTCTTTGACCTGGATGAAGGATGGGCGCCCGCTCACCGACAGCCTGCGTGTCCTTCAGGGAGGAGAGGTGCTCCGTGTAGCCTCAGCCCAAGTCAGTGTGCAGAGTGGTGGCCTGAAATCATATTTTATCATTTCATGTATGTTAAAACGACACATTTCTGCCATTTTTTTACATTCAGTTGGAGGACACGGGCAGATACAGCTGCTTAGCCAACAGTCCAGCAGGAGACGACGACAAGGAATTCCTAGTTCGAGTGCATGGTGAGTACCAAAAAAGTGATATGTGAACAATATGAAGTAAAATTCAACACATTTTTACTTGATCAATCCAGTCATTTGAGAAGTAAAAGTATGTGGTCATTTCTGTCCTGTTGCAGTTCCTCCTAATATTGCGGGGGAGAGTAAACTTCAGGATGTGTCCGTGCTGCTGAACAGACAGGTGACTTTGGAGTGCAAGTCAGATGCTGTTCCACCTCCCACTCTGACCTGGCTCAAAGATGGCCAACCACTACAGGTGGGATACCTGTCAAAGAAAAGATAAAAATGATACACACAGTGGGCTTTGTGATCTTTTAAAATGTGAACATAAACGCTTGCACAGGCCTCTGCGCGGCTGCGCATTCTTTCCAGTGGGCGTTACTTACAGATCAATCAGGCTCATCTCAGTGACAGAGCCCAGTATACCTGCGTGGCCCGCAACATCGTAGGCAAAACCACACGCCAGTTCAACGTGGCCGTGCATGGTGAGGTTTCAGTGAACAACGCTGTTGCACTTTTTCAATTAATCAATTAGTCAATAAGATACAAAGTACAGCATGTAACGGTACCTGTGTTCTCAGTGCCCCCCAGTATCAAGGAGGGTTCTCAGACAGTGTCGGCCTCCATCAATAAGTCAGTAGTCCTTGAATGTATTGTAAATGGAGTGCCCCCACCTCAAGTAACCTGGAGAAAGAATGGTGCCATTTTAGCAGGAAGCAGCCCCAGGTAAATACATGTCATATGATGTGATTAGAAATGTCTATTGTGTTTCCAGAATTCTGATATAAATAATTGCAGGTACAGGTTTGCAGAGGGTGGTTCATTACACATAACCTCCGCTCAGGTGGCTGACACCGGCCGCTATCTGTGCATGGCAACCAATCAGGCCGGAACCCAACGCAAGAGAGTGGATCTACAAGTGAACGGTAGGTCACACTCCTGATGTAAAATATATATCTAAAGTATATGCGACTAGCTCTGAGTAACCCAATAATAATGACGTTTATTTTCAGTCCCTCCTTCCATCTCTGACGGTCGTCTGAATGTGACGGTTACAGTCAATGTTCAGACCACTCTGTCCTGTGAGGCCTCAGGCATACCCAAGCCCACTGTGACATGGATGAAAAACAGTCGAGTCATCAATACTGACCAGAATCAGAATATGTACAGGTTGATCCAGGTTTTCTCCCTCTCTGTTTTCTCATTCAAGATAATTGTATATAGATGAGAACTTAACAGAGCTTAGCTGAAGAGAGATGTTTTTTAAATATATATGTTTATATATTATGTTTCATTTTTCTTTTCCAGATTATTGACGTCAGGCTCACTGGTTGTTATAGCACCCACGGTGGAAGACACGGCTGTATACGAATGTGTAGTCTCGAATGAAGCTGGGGTGGACTCCAGATTCATCAACCTCACAGTGCACGGTGAGGAAGAGCGGCGTGATTTATTTACATGTTGCATTCATTTTAATGATTTGTTCCTACACTCTCCTTCATGTACAATGTTCCTCCAGTTCCTCCATCCATAGCAGATGAACCTACAGAGATAGTGGTAACCAGACTGTCCCCAGTGGTTATTGGTTGTACCGCATCTGGTGTCCCAGAGCCCACAATTGAGTGGAGCAAAGATGGCGTCGCCCTTGTGGAGGAGGAACGAGGCTACAGTATTCTGTCCACTGGTGAGTGACGCGTGTTTTAAAAAAATGTTTACTGCAAATACTGTTAGGGTTATTCAAATCTACGTGTGATGAAGTTCGTTGATTATCTGGTGTGTGGTGATGCATACACAGGTCCGTTAGAAATCACATCAGCTGAGCTCAGTCACACGGGACGCTACACCTGCACAGCAAAGAATTCTGCTGGCTCCACCCACCGCCACATGCAGCTCACAGTGCAAGGTAACGACACACTCAAATGAATCATGTATTTAACGGGAAAGTAACAATTCGAGAAGTTGAAATGGAGTGTAAATTTTCTATGCTTATCTTGTCAGAGGTGCCTGTGATCGAGTCCCATCCCTCCACCCTGGATGTGATCCTGAATAACGCCATCACTTTGCCCTGTAGGGCCACAGGCTCACCCAGACCCACAATCAGCTGGCAAAAGGAAGGCATTAGTATATCTACCACAGGTAATACAATCTGTGCACGTGCGTGCGTTTGTCAAGAAAAAAAAAAAAAAGAACAAAACGTCATCACAATTTTGCTGCACGCTAGGTGGAAGTTTCACAGTGCTGCCTAATGGAAGTCTGCAGATCTCCAAGACCTCTGTGTCAGACTCTGGGACATACATGTGTGTGGCTCAAAACCCCGCAGGAACGGCACTGGGAAAGATCAAACTCAAGGTGCAAGGTAGGGGGACAAACTCAAGTTATGCCTTTAACTCCTTTAGCCTTTAATCTGATAACAACTTGTACATCTAGGAAATATCACTTAAGTCTTGATCCTTGTGTGATGACCCTGGTATCTGTGTTTGTGTGTCCCTGAAGTCCCTCCAGTCATCAGCTCAGAGACTCAAACTTACCTGGCGCCCGTAGACTCGTCGGTGATTCTACAGTGCAACGCGGATGGTTCTCCTCCTCCGTCTGTAACGTGGAATAAAGATGGGCAGCCCCTCGCTGAATCTATACGCCGTCGTGTTCTCAGTTCAGGGTCCCTGCAGCTCGCCTTTATCCAATCGGATGATACGGGGCGATACACTTGTACTGCCGCCAACCCAGCGGGGACTGTCAGCCTTGAGATGAGTCTCACTGTACAGGGTAGGTGTCAGTAGAGTTCAACAACCATATAAATGTGGGGGTGTAATCTTATTTTACTTTACTGAACCTAACATGAACATGGAACTTTGCAGTCCCGCCTTCCATACGTAGTGGAGAGCAGGAGGTCGCGGTGGTGGAAAACACCCAAGTACAGCTGACGTGTGTGGCGGAGGGTGTACCTCAGCCCAGTCTGCGCTGGGAGAAAGACGGTAACCCCCTCACTGAAAGCATCGGGGAGCCCACAATCTTGCCCTCCGGGGAGCTCATAATAGACAGCGCGCAAGTAAGCTCAGCAGCATTTGTGTTTGTCTTCCATGAAAGGTCAATTTTAAACATCACAAAGATATCATATAACGATACATAAGAGACATTTTTTTCTGTCTGCTGCCCTCCATCTAGCCTGAAGACGCCGGCCGGTATACCTGCATCGCCACGAATGAAGTGGGGCAGGACAGGGGGACGGTGACGCTGTCTGTTCAAACTCACCCCGTCTTCACCGAGCTGCTGGGAGATGTGGCGCTCAAAAAGGGGGAGCGCCTCCTGTTGTCCTGTGGGGTTGATGGCATCCCAACGCCTCGTATCACATGGGTGTTCAACAACAACATCATCCCAGGTATAGATGACCAAACGCAGAAGATTATGCACATTAAATAAATAAAAACATGTGATATATATGCAACATTTTTCTCTGCTGTTCCGTGGTTTTAGTTCACTATGATCACATGAATGGCCACAGTGAGCTGGTGATTGAGAGAGTGACCAAAGAGGACTCTGGCACCTACACTTGTGTGGCTGAAAACAGAGTAGGAGCCATCAAGTCACTGGGATTCGTCAGCATCTTAGGTGAAAATAATGAAACCTGCCCATTTGATTGCTCATTAACGAGCCCATGAGATGTCCTAATGCAGTAGGCCATCACAGCAGAAGAATATGTGCTACCTGGAGATCATACATAGTCTACACAGGTAATTCTCTTTGTCCACAGAACCCCCCATCATCGATGGGGACCTCCACTCGAACCGTATTGAACCTCTGGGTGGCAATGCCATCTTGAATTGTGAGGTACGGGGAGACCCCCTGCCCACCATCCGCTGGAGCAAAAGTGGAACGCACGTCAGCATCGGCCACCGCATCCGTCAGCTGAACAACGGCTCTTTGGCCATCTACGGCACAGTGGTACAGTCGTCTGCATGATGGCGCCGAAAAGTGACGAGCGTACAACTGCGGTGGTGACTTGCTTTCCTTAAATTCCATACAGAGCGAGGACGCCGGCAGCTACACGTGTGTGGCAACTAATGACGCAGGAGTGGTGGAAAGGAGTGTCACTCTCACATTACAGCGTAAGAATCTGTCATCTCTGATAGTTCGGGAAAAAGATGTAAAAAGATGTAAAATGGAGCGTGAATAAATGTATTTTTCCTTCTTCCAGGCGCACCCACCATCACAACGGAGCCGGTGGATGCTGTCGTGGATGCTGGTTCCACGGTTGTGCTGGACTGTCAGGCCGAGGGGGAGCCCACCCCCACGGTAGAGTGGTCCCAGCAGGGGCGTCCCCTGCTGGGCGGTGAACGCTTCTCCAGCCTGTCCGATGGCTCCCTCAGGATCAGCGGTGCTCAGAAGGAGGACACAGCAGAATATGAATGCGTGGCTAGAAACCTGATGGGATCAGTGCTTGTCAGGGTTACCCTCACTGTACAGGGTGAGCTTAACACCCTGACGTTAGTTATCAATGAGAAAAAATAAATAAAAATGGCACATTTGTTTTCCAGTTCACGGTGGATTCTCAGACTGGGCGGAGTGGGGACTTTGCAGTGTGTCCTGTGGTATCGGAGCACAGAAGAGGCTGAGACAGTGTAACAGTCCCCTGCCTGCTAATGGTGGACGCCGTTGTGCGGGCTCAGATGTGGAGACGCGCCACTGTCAGGGAAAGCCCTGCCCTGGTGAGGATTCTCCAGCTGCGCGCGTCCAGAAGCGCGCGCACAGGGGCTAAGCAGCTCCGCGCTTCTGCCTCTTTGCAGTGGAGGGTAACTGGTCGGAGTGGTCGGTTTGGGAGGAGTGCTCGCGCACCTGCGGTCAGGGCAACCGAACCAGGGTGCGGACCTGCAGCGACCCCCCGGCTCAGCACGGAGGCCGACTGTGTGAAGGGAAGGCCGTGGAGGTCATTATGTGCAGCATCAAACCATGTCCAGGTAGACAAGAATATTTTTTTTCTTTACAATACAGCCTAATTACTGCTTGTGATATATCGCCCATACTTTACCATTGAGCGGACTAAGATTATATTTACACTTGTACAGTGGCTGGTAACTGGGGGCCTTGGCTACACTGGAGCTCATGCAGTGAGACCTGTGGTAAGGGCATACGGTCCAGAATACGGCTGTGCAACAGCCCTCCCCCCACATTTGATGGGCCACAGTGCGAAGGCTCAGACACCCAAACGCAAGTGTGCAAAGAGAGACCGTGTCCAGGTGAGAAGGCACGGGTCATTTTCAAAGGAAGCTGAGAGGGAGCACGTCGACGTCTGCCACCTCAAGTTTTACCTGCCCCCTGACTGTTTGATTACAGTGGATGGAAAGTGGTCGTCCTGGGTGAGCTGGGGAGCCTGCAGCGTTTCTTGTGGAGGTGGAACCAGACAGAGGACACGCCTCTGTGATATCCCTGCTCCCCAACATGGCGGCCGGCAGTGCGAAGGCAACGATGTGCACATCGACTTCTGCAACAGCGACCCTTGTCCCGGTGAGTCAGATCCCATTTTATTTATCCCGATGGTCTTAATTAACAACTGGATTGTCGATCCGTCCCGTCTTTACGTGTGAGGTGTTGCATTAATGTTAGTAAGGAACCTGCCTTTATTCTTCTCAGTCAGTGGTAACTGGGGTCCGTGGAGTAACTGGGGCGGCTGTAGCAGGACGTGTAACGGGGGTCAGATGAGGCGCTATAGAACGTGCGACAACCCCAGGCCTGCCAATGGCGGGAGAGCGTGTGCCGGTGGAGACACACAAATACAGAGATGCGGCGCAGCGGACTGTCCTGGTGAACGTCTTGAAGATCAAAAGCGTTGCCTTGGTGTCACACAGCTTTGCATTCAACCCTTTGATGACATTTTTTCTGCAGTCGACGGTAGCTGGGGCCCGTGGCAGCTGTGGCGAGACTGCTCTGCTTCCTGCGGGGGCGGCGAGAGGTCGCGCGTCCGACTCTGCGACAGCCCGTCCCCTAGTAACGGGGGCCGGGCCTGTCCCGGAGACCCTTCTCAGCTATCCAGGTGCAATGCGCAGCCCTGCCCAGGTAGACGTGACGTGTGACGGCGTGGGAGCTGGGCCCGCAAAAACATTCCTTAAAGCCCCTTTTTTTTGTGACAGGTGGGCCGCAGAAAGCCAGAGGAAACATCATGGGGAACATCAATGACGTCGAGTTTGGTGTCGGCATCCTCAACGCCACTATCACTACCAGCCAGACGGGCGACAAAATCATCAAGGCCACCATAACTAATGTACCCAGGACGTTAGGTCAGTTGTCCAGGGATACAGAACAAACACGCCCATCAACCGTTCTCCTCGTAAATGATTTGTCTTCTGCCAAGGTCCTGCCATGAGAAAGCTTGTGTCCATCCTGAACCCCATCTACTGGACCACAGCGCGGGAGGTGGGAGAAGCTGTCAACGGCTACACGCTAACGGGCGGCGTCTTCAGACGGGACACGCAGGTGGAGTTTGCCACCGGTAAGGCGGGGGGTGGGGGGGCGATCCTCGCGTCCGAGCCGGTTGCCTGGAAGCTGCTAACTCTGGGAAACGCCAACCGGGCAGGTGAAATCCTGAGGATGACCCACATTGCCAGAGGCCTGGACTCAGATGGAGCGCTGTTGCTTGACATCGTCGTGAACGGACACCTCCTGCAGCTTCCCTCACATGCTGACATCAGCATCAAGGTCAATGAGAAAAATGCTCCTGTACACCACAACCTGTTTATTTTTACTACCATACATCTATATATTCAGTATATCAGGTGTTCTAGGTATACTCGTTGCTCATGTTGTGTTTTATAACACCAAAGTTGCTTCTCTTTGTTGGACCCAGGACTACACGGAGGACTACATCCAGACGGGGCCTGGTCGCCTGTACGCCCTTTCCACCCGCATGTTCAGCGTCGACAGGGAGAGCATGCCGTACTCCTGGAACCACACCATTACCTACGACTCGTCCAAGGGGAAGATGCCCTATCTGGTGGAGATGCTGCGCGCGACCTCCGTCAGCGCCGTCTACCACCCCCTGGAAGAGATGCTCGAGTACAGCATCCAAGCCAGCATCCTCAAAGGTGGGAACACTGAGCCGTTAAAGACCTGGAGGACAAGATGATAACAGCTTCTCCACGTTGCAGCCGGGCTTTTACGCCTCCGGTCCAAGTGTAATGCTGATTTGTGGTGATTGCAGGAGATCGCAGTAACCAGTGTCCTCACGGCTTCTCTCTGGTGCCTGCTGGGCCCTACTGTGCAGGTAGGTTCACCACAATGTGATACAGAGCAGGAAAACCCCGCTTTCTACCTCCTACGGTTAAAAACCCTTCAGAATAGCACTGAAAGTGAACAGTTTAATCGCACCCCTAACCGTGCTCTCGTTGCCTTGCAGACGAGAACGAGTGTGAGGTCGGTAACCCTTGTTCTCACACCTGCCATAACACGGTGGGCACCTACCACTGCTCGTGTCCACGAGGCCTCACCATCTCGGCTGACGGCAGGACCTGCCAGGGTACACACCACCAGCACACACACCAGCACATACACCAGCACACACACACCACCACACACACCAGTACACACACACACCACCACACACACCAACCCTATTGCCATCGCCACGTGCTCTTCGGTGTTTCCAACGTTCTCTCTCTCTCCTCTCGCAGACATCGACGAGTGCTCGCTGGAGGGGAACACGTGCCACAGCGGGCAGGACTGCGAGAACACCATCGGCTCGTACCGATGCGTGATGCGCTGCGGCCGCGGCTTCAGGAGGACGGCCGACGGCCTCAGCTGCACAGGTACGTCAGCGGTCTTTATGGGCTGTCTGTTGTTGTTGAGACGTTTCACAGCAACCGTCGTGGTCGCGCAGACATCAACGAGTGCCAGGAGACGAACCCCTGCAACCAGCGCTGCGTTAACACGGTTGGGAGCTACCGCTGTGCCTGTGAGCCCGGGTTTCAGCTCAGGAACCGCCGCTGCATCGGTGAAAGAGCCGCATCCACACACAACACGCTTCCTACGGCACCTGGCTGCACCCTCTCACCCTTCTGTCCTCACCTCAGATATAAACGAGTGCAGGCAGAGGGTGTGTCGCTTCGATCAGCAGTGTAAAAACACGCGGGGGGGTTACACCTGCATCGACCTGTGCCCCAGTGGGATGACCAAAGCCGCCAACGGAACCTGTATAGGTGAGCCCGCGCCGCTTCCGCAAGTAGTGTTTATTATCTTTTTATCTACCGACGACGCCTTTCTTTCCGTAGACATCGACGAGTGCAGAGACGGGACACATCAGTGCCGATACAACCAGATCTGCGAGAACACGAGAGGCAGCTACCACTGCGCCTGCCCGCGCGGGTACAGATCCCAAGGAGTGGGGCGCCCCTGCGTCGGTACGTCCCTCCCGCCCCCCGAAACCAACGCTGAAATGGTCCGGGCACCTGATTCTGCTTGTGTGAAGTCCTGCGTAGCTCAAGCTGCTTTGTGGACTCAAAGCGCATGTCACGCAAACCGAAAAAAAACCCTTCTTTGCTGCTTCGTGCTTCCCATCGGCCCCGCTTGCCTCCTGTCTGCTTGCCGTCGTCTGCACTCTAGTCCATCACCTTCAGCTCTGCCGTTGCTGCTTGCACCTCTGGAGAGCGTCGGATGAAACATCCATCTGACTCAAACAGATGAAAGGCTAAATGCATGGTTCCAGGTTCCCCACATTCCTTGGTTGATGTCAGCTCAAACGGAGCGCAGAGGGAGGGACAGTGAAAGGTGACACTCCTAAAGTGAACAGACCAGCACCAGGACCACACATCTCTTCTTCTTTGTCTCCTTTCACTCTTTTCCATGTCTGACTTATGGCTGTTTCCTCAAGCTGGTGTGGCGTACACTTCGTTGCTTGAACATTAACAGTGAACTTCTGTGACATATTTATCTGCCATAAATTGAACTTTATAAATTGAACTTTATATCAGATAATTCCCCACGTAGAATGCAAACTTGATTCTTTATTGAATTTAAGTTCAATCATGTTTTGCTTGTAATTAGATTTTGAATCTCAATACATGAAAGTGTATTGATTCCCATCAGGTTCATTGACATATACTATTTGTCCCCTTCCCTCTCATCTCCCTCCTCTTGTTTCCCTGGCCTGCATCACTTGGTGTGACCTTTTTCTCCTTCTTCTTTGCTGTTTTCCCCTCATCCTTCCACCCCTTCCTGGTGCTGGTCTTTCTCCGTGTCGAGGGCAGACATAAATGAGTGCGGGCAGCATCCACAGCCCTGCGCCCACCAGTGTCTCAACACTCCTGGTAGCTTCAAGTGCGCCTGTCCACCAGGGCGCCACCTGCTGGGCGACGGCAAGTCCTGCGCCGGCCTGGAGCGCCTGCCCAGCTATGAGAGTTACTCGTACAGCTACCAGTCCTCCCAGTCCTCCCCCGGACGCAGTCCCTACCAGCAGCTGTACCACAATCTGGCCTCTCAGAGTTTCCACTCCCACACGGGCGCCGCGCCGGGGCGCCACAGGGCCCGGAGTCGCAGAGAGACTCCTGTGCACTCTTCCCAGCAGGGTTTTGAGGCCCGCTCTTGTCCTCGAGGGTTTGGGTCCAGCGGTGGCTCCTGCGTAGGTAACTATTCAGGCTGCACCGAAGCAGCCGTGAAGACGGGCGTCCGTCTGTAACGGACGCCATCAGCTGGGTCAGGCGTCGCTGGCAACGAGAATCCATTGTGCTTTTACAGTTTTTTGTTTAAACGCCGGTGTGAGGTCAAGTCTGTGAGATTTTATTTTGACATCTAAACTGAGATGAGGATTAAGGAATATCAGATTGGTGTTTCAGAGTATCTGATACAGATTAATTTCATCTACACCAAAAATGAATCTGATCTTAAGAACTGTTCTGTTCTCTGTAACTGTGTGTGTGTGTGTGTGTGTGTGTGTGTGTGTGTGTGTGTGTGTGTGTGTGTGTGTGTGTGTGTGTGTGTGTGTGTGTGTGTGTGTGTGTGTGTGTGTGTGTGTGTGTCGGGTCATCAGACATCAACGAGTGTGAGGTGAGGGACGTCTGTCAGCACGAGTGCCTGAACACGCCGGGGAGCCACAGATGTCTCTGTCCTGCTGGATATCGCCTCATGACCAACGGGAAGACGTGTCAAGGTGAGACCCGCCCCCAGCATCCTCGGATAGCGCGCGCACACACACACACACACAAACACACACACACACACGGAGATAACGACGAGCTGCTCTTGTATTTAAAGACATAGACGAGTGCCTGGAAGAGAACATCCAGTGTGGAGCGAACCAGATGTGCTTCAACATGCGAGGGAGTTACCAGTGCATCGAGACCCCGTGTCCCCCCAACTACCAGAGGGACCCCAGCACAGGGTAGGGCTCACGGACGGAGGTGGAGGCGCAGGGGCCATCTCCACGCCACCCACTATTAGGCCGTCCAGCTATCAACGCGTTGCTTGCATCTCCATTTTCATGCTTAACCTGCTGACTGTTGCAGGTTCTGCCTGAAGAACTGCCCCCCCAACGACCTGGAGTGTGCGCTCAGCCCTTACGCTGTGGAGTACAAGCTGCTGGCTCTGCCCTTTGGCATCGCCGCCAACCAGGACCTGATCCGCCTGGTGGCCTACACGCAGGATGGGGTGATGCACCCCCGGACCACCTTCCTCGGAGCGGACGAGGACGCCGCGCTGCCCTTCGCCCTCCGGGACGAGAACATGAAGGGGGTGCTCTTCACCACGCAGGCGCTGCGGGAGCCGCGCACGTACCGCATGAAGGTGCGAGCACTCTCCTACAGCCAAGACGGAGGCATCGAGTACCAGACCGCCTTCGTCGTCTACATCGCCGTGTCCACGTACCCCTACTGAGAGCACTTTAACAGGACACGGGGGCAAAGATGGCGGGCGATCAGCGCCCTCCGCTCACAGCACCACCGAGATACAGCAGGAGTGGTTCTGGAAAAGCTTCCACATCTGGGAACTGACTGAGAAAAAAGACACTTTGGATTCAGCACGAGGTCAGTGGCGCGTGGCAGAGGACGAAGGTCACCAGAGGTCAACCACGGGCTTGGACGAAAGCTCGCTTTTGATATCTTTGCTACAATACTTCGATTTATTTATAGAAACGCTATACTTTCCTCCTCCGACCAAAGCACCGGGACCGGCATCAGACGGACTCTGCTCATCACAACTCGTCTTTTTTATAAAATTATATGAAACTTTTTTTTTTTTTTAACTTATTGGGAGGTGCTTGAACAATAAAGAGCGGTTCCTGTCTGTTAAGGGCTCGTGTCATCAGTCAGCAGGTGAGATCAGGAGCTCATGAACATCCTCAGGTGGACCCTGTTCACACACGCACACACACACGCTACAGCCAGTATTCTGTTCTACATTTAAGATGTATTTTATTTTCATCACTTGTACTGTAAATATGTTATTTTTCTTCTTGTATGTTCATACTGTAACCGTTTTGTAATAAAAAACTTTACTTCCTTAATCAGTGTTTTATGATCAATATTTAAGCTTCCAATTCAAATATACAAGTGGGTACATAAAAAAAGACTCTGGTTACAGTTCCCATCAGCATTCAGACCTTTTATTTCTGTCCAAAAAAAAGCACAAACATAAAAAAGGAATATTGAGTAAGGCAGCTTGAACGTCAGCGTGGTTTCTTCTTCGCGCCAGAGGAGCGCCTCTGACGCAGAAGGAGAAAGCAGACCAGTCTCCCCAGTGTTCTCCACGTGAAACCAGTTACTGCATTAGCAAAAGGAGGAGCGTCGGAACGTCGACAGCAGCCGTGACGACGCGTCGCCGCGCAGAAAGGAACGTAAAAAAACATGATTCCGCCAATCGCAAATCGTTTCGTTCGCTTTTGAGATTTATTTTATCTTTCAAAACTTTACAACTCGTGTCATCGAAATGCTCGCTTCAAACACGCCCACGACCAAACCGTCGACGGAAGCCACGTCGTTCGGATGAAAGCAACAGAAATCATTTGGCAACAGACAGGATCTCCCCACCAAGGCAGATCAAACTTCTATTATTCTCCTCAGTGTTCTATAAAATATATGGAAATTAATTATTAAAGTAACAACACGTCTTCCTACGGTTGATGAAACTATAAATTTACTTATATTTAATACAAAAATTCACTTTTTTTCCCCCCATAGAGACACATTAACGTACAAAAGACAGATATGAAAATGCTCGAGAAAAATACTAAGAATCTGTGGGATCATGCAAATACATATTTGATCAAATAAAACTCACTCATCTTTGAGATGATATTAACCTACTGTTGAGCAGTGAGGGGCTTTTTTTTTTAATTTGATCAAGTGGGGATTTGGTCATGAGGCAAAAAAAAAAAGATTAAAGACCAAGATAAGTGTTTAATCTGGGATTATTTTGATAATTACTGGGGTCTGATGGAGGATCCTCTGGGACATTTTTCCTGAAAGAACGGATAAATTCCAGCTTTTTAAAGATGATATCGGCAGAGCTGCGTAATGCACAGTGGCAGAAAGAGAGGTGAGACTTAATACTGGAAAAACAGAGATGGGAGGGGGATTAGTAAACTCAGGGAGGCATTGTGGGTAATAATACTTAATGATGACCCCCCAGTGAGTAAATCTACCACCCTTCCATCTGCGACTGTGCTTTTCAGTGGAATCCTGCTGCAGCGGAGTTAAATCCAGACAGTTTACTGACGGGGAATCAGGCTTTTTATCCCATCAGGAAGTCTGTGCTGCAGAGACGGACACCAGACTTCCCCAGAGGAAATGAGCCCAAACCCCATCGACCATCTGAAAGCATGTCCGGATTGAAATCTGGGAATCCTCCTTATTTATGCAGAGTTTGTTTTTTTTTTTTAATTTTGAGGGTTAGACAGATCCAATAATCAATAATCAATGAATATAGTGGTAACCCCTGCAGGTCATGCAGAGTGACAGGCGGGTGTGAAATGATCTGTAGCACCCTGGGAGGAACTTACGAGGCTGTGGTGAAGCGCAGGGAAGAAAGGAGAGAGCTCTTTTTTTTAAACGAACGCGAGCCTGGTTTGGTGGTTACGTTCGACGCAGCAGGATCCGACCTCACGCCGGTTTAAAAATCAGCTCCTCCTCCGCGTCCCTGCGCCCCTTGTGTGCTTGGGTTACACCAACGGTACAGAGCGGATTCAGATCTCCTCCATCCGACCTGGAGCGTGCCCACGCTTCCCTCGGCTCCTACACCGTCTTCCTCGCCGTCAGCACCCTGACGATGCTGCCAACCCCCCCAGCTGCCAGAGCCTGGAGATGCAGGAGGACAGTTGCTGATCAGAATCCCAATCACTCCCATTTTGCCCACCATTCAGCCGGTGTTCCCTTCCTACACTGCCTACCTTTACATCCCTAGTGAACCAGCATATCTCACATTTGGAAAACGCTGATTATTTCAGAAAAAGAGAAACTAGTCTTGCTGTCAAACACATCGACGTGTTGAGGATTTCAAGGTGAACATTCTGCTGCGCGAGTGGAAGCACTGACCTTTTCGTGCCACTGCAGGAGGACCGCGCTGCTGTTCTCCGACGGCCTCTCGAAGCCCTTGTAGATGTACTTCATCAGCAGGTCCACGCCATTCCGGTCCAGAGACTGCACCCCCTTCTCGATGTCGCTGCTCTTGAAGGCTGTCAGCACCTTCAGCACCAAGCCTTCAGCACGATCCTGGAGAGCAAGATTGGTTTCACACCGATCAATGTTTTCACACGTCGCTGCAGGAGGACAAAGAGGTCCGGGAAAAACGCCCATCCAAATACAAACCTTGACATTCTGGTTCTTGGTGTTGATCGGGGGGTTCTTTAGAACAGCATGTAAAGCCTCCATAAGGTTTCCTGTGCAGGGGTGGTTAAGGATACGACAGCACAACCAAGAGAGAGACTCTAGATCTGATCAGATCAGCCACACATCCAAACAACTCTCCTCCATAACAACAGGAAAACACGTTATTGAAGCAGAAACTATCGTTAAGCTTGAATGCATGCACAACAAATGCCTCTCCACGGGGCCATCACTAAGTCTCCATCCTCTGGCTCAATGCTAGATCAGATCTGAGGAGGGTTCCCCCCACCAAACCTGCAAGAGAAACCAGGAAGCAGCAGGTCTCTGCAGCCCTAATCGACACCCGGTTGAAGCTGCAGGCGTGCTCGGCTCTACGTGCACGATTAGTGGGCCCAAAGGGCAACCAAAAGGGAGCAACAGAACCCGTTCTGTGTCGGGATGGGCATCCCAGGAATGTCAGACAAGTCAGACAAGCCTGGACAGAGACCGGGACTGAGGGGAACCCGCTCGTCCCTGCAGCCGCGCCACATGTGCAAGGCTGGAATCCCCAGAACCCCCGACCACAGACGCACAGACACAGCCGGGCTCTTTAAAAAAGCGTGCCTTTAAGGGTGTGTGCAGGCCCAGGCCGGAGGATATTGTCTGATGAGCGAGTCCACCTCCGCCTCGTCGGGACCCAGCTGGTTCTCCCCTCCGTCCTCCTCGTCCACGAACTTGTTCTCGTCGTACTCGTCCACGTCCACTCGCCTGAAGCGGGCGGACATGGTGCTCTTCGACATGCCTGCGGTGGGTTCTGGGCGTCTTAAATCGGCGGCGGAGCTGAGATGTGGCCTTTTTCTGGGGGCCGCTGTCAACGGGAGGAAGCGTCCTGACTTCCGGCTCCTTTTTCTGCCTGATTTTTGGCGTGTCCGCGCCACAGCGCCCCTGGTGGACACCGGCTGTAACCGCGTGTCGTTCCCCGGTGTGACCACCAGGGGGCGACCAAACACAAGAAATCAACAACATCGCACTTAAAACGTTGTTCTGACACTTTCCTGAATTAAAGAAATTAGAGGTTTGTTTTTATTACTAATAGCTTGAAAATCCCCAATAGTTTATTTTGCATGGTAGCTATACATAATGTATATATCAATGTAATATTAATTTGACTAACTGTAAGTAGATCACGACATTTATGTCGCTAAATACATAAATGATTTGCTGCACCGCATTCAAACATTATTATCCTTTAATCAGTTGTTTACGTCTCTTTTTTCTTCATTTAGCCATTATATTACATTTAAACACAAATATTGGCCTTTGTACCTGACATAGTGTACTTTTTCCTTACATAGGCAATACTTTAATAGGCAATACTTTAATTAGTTGTCACAGAAAATATTCATTGAGTAGACTAACGTAATCAATTAGGGACAATTCTATGTAGCTTAATATATATTATTATTATTATTATTATTATTAATATATATATTATATATCATGTTATCCTCCTATATGCTAATAACTTATTAGATTGTAAAAATCATATTTTATAGGTGCACGTCCCTTTGCGATGTATTTTCTATTCACTTATGTTCCTTGGGTCAGACACCAATCCAGGCTAAATTCTGAAAGAAAATCTATGTCGTTATGACCATAAAGAATTATAGTTTGTCAGAGAACCAACTAATTTATGTTTGCAGACATCCATTTTGTTTTACCTAATAAAACACATGGCCACACAAAAGCAGAACGTTTACTCATACACACACTCACACACACTCATTCACTTCTAAAAGGTGACGTAAGATTGTACTATCCCGCATAACACATGTATAATTCATTCATAAGATTGCATGAGATTTTACTAAACAGAAGCCCACGCTTTGATAGCATCACATCAGATGTGTGTGTGTGCATGTGTGTGTGCATGTGTGTGTGTGTGTGCGCGCGTGTGTGTGTGTGTGTATGTGTGTTTGTGTGTGGGTGTTGAGTCACCACTTTTAACTGCCCTGACTTCTTATTTACCTGAAAAGGATTTCAGAGGCCACCTCAGTGGTTGCTTGATGTCAGGGTTACTTCTGCGTCACGTTTTCTCTCTGCATGCAGGAAAACACACACGCTTTCCACTTTTTTTTTTTTTTTTGACATTTCACCCACGTATCTGTATTTAAATCAAAGAGACATGTTAGTATAAACACTGTCCGGCACACTTATCACGCTGTAGGAGAAAATGGGTGAAACATGATGAGAATCCACACAGACGTGGCTTTTTTCCAGGAAAAAAGATTGACTCCATGCTTAATACTCCACTGTTGCTTTTGTTGGAGGTGGAATTTTTAATTTCCTTATCTCTTCCGTCTAGACTGCTGACTCTTGGCCTAGGCTTGAAGACGCGCTTCCCATGGGCCTCCCATTGAACTCACACACACACACACACACACACACACACACACACACACATACCTTGCGTGCAGTGGTCATGAGTGTCCTCATTGCCGACTTTGTGCATTGCCCCAACCCTCCTATGTAATGTGAATGACTCAAGTCATCAAAGAGGAGAGTACATGCACACACATGATCGCCACGAGTGTGAGAATTAGGAAGGGCCTGGAAACGGCGCCGTTTAGTCTCCTTTGACATTCGCCAAAACAGAGAATCCTCACCAGAGCAAAGTATGGTGACGAGATCATTAGTAGAGTGGCTTTTGCTCCTGAATAATTGTGGGTTCATTAAGGGATGTAA
Source organism: Lagocephalus sceleratus (assembly GCA_911728415.1). Classification (NCBI taxonomy): domain Eukaryota; kingdom Metazoa; phylum Chordata; class Actinopteri; order Tetraodontiformes; family Tetraodontidae; genus Lagocephalus; species Lagocephalus sceleratus. The sequence continues at coordinate 3,647,071 of CAJVRN010000030.1, read as the reverse complement.
TGACTTAGTGGTTGCCACAAGGGAGCAAATATTTTGGTTGGTAGGTGTGGCTGGGGAAAGTCATCCTTTGTGGTTTTGTCATGTTGTTCCGCTTTGAGATGAATGACTGACCGGTTATCAGTCACCTTAAGACAATACAAGGGGGCTGGTACTTGATAGGGAAGTCAAAGTTGATGACACACTGACACATAAATTGGGATTAAAATTGAAACCAGTTGAGGCGCTGACCTGACCCGTTCGGTCGTCCAACATTTTTTAAAACCAAAAAAAAAAAAAAAAAGCAGCTCTGTGTTTCTGCTGCTGCGGTTTGTTATTTTATGTTGAAGGCAGGGAGTCAAACACAACACCAGAGAGCCGTGTGATAAGAATATTTTATTACCATTTTTTCATGATCCAAATAAACATTAGATACGAACTCCTGCAACAGTTAATGCCTACATGTGCACCTCCGAACACGGTTTTGAGTCCCTAAAACTGTAAACATTATCCAAGAACCAAAAAAAAGAAAGAAAGAAAATGAAACAGTAAAATAATCTATGATTTTTTTTAAAAAAACATCCACCATATTACGAAAAATGTAACATGCTACACCAGCTTTGCTGTCTCCACCAAACCTGCAGCACTAAAACACCTAAAAGTGACATTTAATGTGACATTTGCAAACAGAAGCTATCTGGTCTGCTGTTTCTAACCTTCAACAAGCCAAGCTGGCCTGTTCTTAGTTGAAGCTTAACTTCAACTGAATCACACAAACACACACACACATACACACACAAATAAATCACCTTTCCTAAAAGATAAAATCGTCTTACACTAGAGGAAGAACAAAAGGTAGACAAGTGATCTGTTCAAAAAAATAGAAATGCGCACAGGCCGTGCTCGTCAGGAATGGCTGCAGAATTTTCCTCGCTTTTGTTTGCTTGTTCTTCCCACACCAGCAGGGCTGAAACATGAGCGCGGAGATCCGGAGCACTGCGGTGTGGAATTCTACAGATCTGTAGGCAGCCTTCAGGGCCCTGCAGGTTAGTGTACCGTGTCAGATTCTGTCAAATTCCGAGCTTCCAGCGCTGCAGGTGTGGATGTAGTGTGCAGGAACTCTCTCAAACTTCACACCGCGTACCCCTCTCAATTGTTTCTGTTATCTAAAAGTCAGGCTCAAACATGATCAGGAATATAAACACATCTTTATCCTGATACAGGGAGAGATGGGGGGGGGGGGGGTCTCCGTGGTAACGGTATTTGCTTTTTTTTCCAAAATGGTGGCTTTTATTGGAGACACTCCCTGATAAAGTAGGGAGTGCTTCCTTTCCTGGAGGTGGAGAGTCGTCAAGAGGTCTGAGGTATCGAGAGGGGATGCGCTTTGCGTGTGTAGGAGGCGTCACCAAGTAAAACAAATGGTTACGACTTCCTCCGTGATCTTAAACAAGACTACGTGTTTAGACAGGCCGCCTGTTCAAAAAAAAAAAGAAAAAAAAAACCCTGAAACATTTGACTCTGCATGTCAGGAGGGTTCAAGAGAAAGATATGGTGGTGTGACAGGAACCCAGGTGAGGGAGGAATGTGGCAAATGGAGAAGAAAAATCGCACGATGCGTCAAAGTGGAAGGTTTTTTTTTTCCTCTCTTTTTTTTTTTTTTTTGACTTAAAGATGTAACGACCCACGTTCTACCGTGTTTCGTGGGTGACCATAAAATATCCAGTCTTCATCAGCTTTTTTTGTGGTCATGAAAACATGAGAGATCAGTTCACTGGTTATTGCTTTCCAAGTTTTTCCAGGATTTCACTCGAACATCTCTTTTTTGAAGCTTCTTTTTTGGAATGTCGCTAAGAAGGAAATTACGAGAGAGGCACGAGGGGTTCTCTTTCCGGACCACGATGCACTCCTTGATGGCTTCTTTGATCACCTGCGGTGAAAAAAATAAAACACATTGAAAATTAATTTTCTTGAAGAAATAAAACGACCCTTTGTTTAAGCATCCAGAACGTGGAATCAGTGGAATCAAAGCTCCAAATGTCGCGCATGTTCAATATTTTCAGAGTTGAAAATGTGCCAGCGTGACAGCGAAAGACAGCCGTGAAGAAAGAGTCTACCTAGTTTACCTGTAAATGTGTAATAACATATGGATAAAGGTCGGTGTGTTACGATGACCTAGGCTTCATGACGTGCTGCTGGCAAGGTGTCCCACACTCTCCAGTGTCAATGGTCTCCTCCATCGTCACTGCATAGGCTGCGTCACAGCGCCTCTCTCAGAACACTCTGCTAACAACTGGCTGCGCAGAAGCGAGCCTATTCATGACGGAAAAGGGCCCCGATGGGGAGTCGAACGTGAACGCGGCCTGGCCGGAAGCGTTTGTCACAATGACTGACCCCTGAGTGAAATCAAACGCACCGCATCTGCATCGTTACTCAACGGGGAAGTGACTCAGCCGTGAGTGAAAGTGAGTGGGCCTCTTGGTGCGACACACCCACTGGAAACTAGAAAAGACATGCGTTGTTCGCTATAATCCGGGTCTTTGGGAGCTGAAAAATCTGATGTTGCGCAACATACTCATATTTGTGGAGTGACAACTTCCCCATTGAGAGCCCTGAATGAGGCCAGATTAGTAAATGAATGTCTGAGAGAATGGATGGAAAGCAGACAGAAAGTAAAATGGGTGCACCCGCTCTGACAGCTACGCTGGCGGCGGGGGGGAACCCACCTCCAGGTTGTTGAGGGTGTTGAACTCCATCAGGTCGTGAAGTCTGGTGAAGGCCTCGTTAGAGTACTGGAAGTTGAATGTGGAGAACGGCGTTTCGGGATCGTCAAAGATGTCAAAATCTGCAAAATCCTTCTCCTTCTCCGTCTCCCGCGGAACACCTGAAAGTGAATTAAATCAGATAATTAATAATACATGTATTAATACCCGGGCTGGCAAACAAAAAAAAACTCTTTATTACTACCAGATCTGATCATTCTCATCACATTACGCTTATTTTACTTGATTTTAAGCAGTGAAGACGTGAACATTGACTGAGTGCCCAGCTCAATCACCTGTGTTAAAGAACCACCCTTCTCAAAAAGCGTCAAAAACATGAACTCCCGCCTTTTAAACCACACACAGTGTACACACTATATCTGAAAGTGCACATTTACCAACCATTTCCCACATTTCCTTGGATTTGACTGCGCAAGCATACTTATATAACGTACATAAACAGACAGCGGAAGCATGTGGGCCGATGAGCAAGTGAATGTAGAGAGGCAGCGGAGGAACCAAAGGGTTCATGCGGGTTTGCTCATGATGTATGGAATGTTTACGCAGCGCTCTCCCACCGCGGCGAGAGCTTCAGCACCTGGCTTCTTACAGAACCATCGTTCATCGGGGCAGCTCGTAAAACGGGGGCCCACGCCGCGGCATGCATCAGAGCTGAAAATTTTCCTTTCTTTCTCTTTTTTTTTTTTTTTTGGCAGGGGGTCGCTCAGCTCAGCGGAGAGGCCCAAATGACCCGTTGAACCCCTTCATCTGACTTTTGCGAATTTTGAGGAGGGCAGTGTGAGAGCGTTACCACCGAAGGCCTAGATGTGCCCACGCGCGCGCTTTGAAAAGCCTCGCGCGGATACCCACCAGGCGCCTTGAATGTCCTGAAGTTGATGTTGACCAGCACAAAGTGGATGACGGTCGGACAGTTCTTTTCGCCCTTCCTCGGCTTGAAGACGTAACACTCTTTCAGGCCCTCGCGGTCGAAGACCTTAGGATCGATCTTGGGGAACGGCAGCTTGTTCATGCGCGCCCATTTCTCGGCCAGAAGAAGCTCCTGCACGTATATAAAATAAGAAGTGGTGAATGTGGTGAAAGAACCGCGTGATTGGTGGGTGGGACACAGCCGTCGTGGCTGTGGCGACCTTGAAGGGTGGGCTGGTGTCGCTCGGCCGCGCGGAAAAGTCGAAGGAGATGATGAGGTCGACGCCGCGCTGCGGCCGCAGAATGAGGGGGTAGGGGAGGTTGTAGGTCAGGCCGCTGTCCACCACGTGGATCTTCTTGCTCTTCACGTCCAGGGGCTCGTAGATGCAAACGAACTCGTCGGGGTCTGGAAAACAATCGCCCCGTTACTCCCCTCATCGCGCCCGTTATCGTCTCCTTCAGCTGCAGCGGCACGTGCACGCGTGAGGTGGCGCGCTCAAAGTTTCCTTACAGTGAGTCACCTGCATCAAGACTCCTGCAGAATCAGGGTTGGGTATAATCTTTAAAAATGCATTCAACCACACCTCTGATTACCACTTAAGCTATGACAGAAGGCTTCTTATTCCTGCTAAAACCGCTGGAACGCATCTGTTGACAAAGAGCAGAGATGCCTGCCTTAAATATAAAATGACTGACCTGCACTGACCTGCAACTCACAGAGAGCTCAACAGCTTAGGGTTAGGGCTAGGAGTAAAACATGAGGATATGATACCACACCTAACCTTTTATTGTCGCTGGATATACACATAAAAGAATCTATTTGGCCATAGATAACCAAAAAGCTATAAATATGAGCATCCATCATACCTGTGACAGCATCCACCTCCTCCTCAAGGCTAGTCGCCTGGTACGTGACCCCGCTAGCAGGTGAGAACGGTATGCTGGTGTTCAGGTTCAGGCCCAACATGAAATTGTGAACCTGGCAGTGAGGTGAGATGGGGTTATGGGACCAAACGCAGGTAGGTTTTGAAGGTTTCGTCACAGGGTCCCGTTCCAGTACCTTCCCTGCTCGGCCTTCTCTAGTGTTGAAGAGCGCCGAGTCGCTGAAGAGAGACGTGAACATTCGCTGGACCCAGCTGGCCTGAGCCGTGCGGTGGTACTCATCTTCCGCCTCCTGGTTCTCCGTCCCAACTGAGCATCACAATCAACATCGAATGACTGTTAATGTCCACCAAACCCACATGTTCAGGTCTCTAGGACATGAGGGCATCGTTATTGAGGACTCTAAATTCTAATGTTATTGTTGCTGATCGTCGTGTGTGTGTATTTTGGTCTGGTGTAAAATTGTTTTTTTTAACTCGATCTGATAAACGACAGCTTGACTTCAGGCTTGGATATTGTGATGCAGATAAAACAGACAGAAATAAACCTCAGACACATGAAGGCCCCAAGCAAATTCACAGCTTGATGAAATCAAAACATCAGAATCGATGTGCATGTGAAAACACTGAGTTAGCAATGAAAACAACCATGAAGGGCAACCAAGGTAACGGAGTCACTCCGCCACCCAAATCTGGAACCGGTACAAAACAGGTCGTCATCCTCACGTCTGCGGTGCCTCACCTTTGCGCGGCTCTTCGTCATTATCCAGTGAGTCTTCTCCAACAATGTGCTGCGGTTTGATCTGCTCTGTTGGAGATGACAACAGCCGAGTGTTATTATATCTCGTTTAAGATGTAACAAAACTGCGCCTGTATCAGTGCTACAGTCTATTACTGATTAATTACTGCATGTTTGGCGGTATTTACCATGTGATCACCTCACTGTTCCGCGAGTGGGCGGAGATGTTGTGAGAACGTTTGCACAATTGGCTCATTGTCATCAGTGTGTATGTGTTGGAGTGTTTAGATGTCGCCCTAAACACGTGTGTTCACCCACAGCAAACATCAGAGCTTCCTGCTGTTGTGACGACACTGCCACACATGTACTCTAACACGCACAGGAATCCAACCTTGAATCCGGAGGGGGGGGGGTATTTTTAGACGGCTATTTTAAGAAGGATTACTATTGTCGGGACGTCAGAACGGTACAAAAGGTCAACGTTTTCAAGCTCAAAGGAGGTGGTGAGAGGAGGGATGCTTGTGCAAACACCTGACACCAAACAGGTCATTCACACAAAGAAGTTCCTCCCTGCTGGGCGCTCCACAGACAAGTGCAAATCAAGTGTTTAGGAACAACAACCACTTAAATACACAGAAGGGGGGGTCTTTTTTTTATATAATAATGATAATGGTACCTAATTCCTCTTCCATGGTGCTGCCGCCAGTGGTATCTTTGACTCCCAACACTCTGTTGAACAAAATAGAGAAGGCGCTGCCCCACACGCCTGCAACAACAGCGACATGCAGTTAGCCCGGTGGCTTGATATTCTGATTCGTTGTGGTGTGCGAGAGGTGAAATCAACTTTGTCACCCATTAAAAAATGAAGCGGGTTTTCTTCGTATTTCTTGATGGCGGTTCCCATGAAGAACTTGCTTCCGAACAAGTCAGGGGTCATGAAGGTGCCGTACTTCGCCATGCCAATCTCATATGGGCTGAACTCCACCCAGTCTGTGGGTTCAGATGTTATAATTAGCATTTCTGAAACCTATAATTACTACAGTCATCAGAAATATGATAATGGCTTGAAGCTTAGCTTTGTGATCTTGTCTGGCAGACAGCTGAATTTGGTTCAACTGAAACCAAGAGATCCTCAGTTCCACTGAATTGCTCACAGAAGTTTCATTGCATCACACTTGAAATGAGTGGGCTAATAAAACAAGATTTTGACCCACAAACCTGGATGCCGTGTGAATCTAGCAACAGAAATTAAATGTGCAAAGACCTTAAAAAGCAGGTGGCGTAAACGGAAGGAAAACCCTCTGATCAGTTTAGCTTTATTAATTCTATCAGCGTGCATATTCGGATATCGGTTAACAGTCTGTTTGTCTCAAATTGCTAATCAGACTGTGAACAATGGCCTGTGCATGCAAGAGGAAGTCTTGGCTGAGGTTCTCCAATACGCTGCAGCGAGTGGATTGCGCAATGCTACCTGATAAACAACTGAACTTCATTCACTCACAACCATAGGTCACGTAGCCAAAATCCCCTGATGTAGCCGCAGGCATCTAATTTGTGCACATTTCATAGTTCCTTGATATGCATGTTAATTGTTGACAGCTATGGAGCCATCCACCTTGTATACTGGCAGGAAATGAATACTTCCTTTAAAAACCTCCATGTGACCTCACTCAGCTGCTTATCTTTGGTTCTTCGTTATATATGATGCTCTCGAGGTATATCATATATGTTATAGTGTCATTTCTGGCTGTATTTACCTGCAAACATGAGCTCGGAAACATCTGGTTTGACATGCAGACAGGTGAAGAGAGGAAGAGGACTCTGGCCCTGGTTTACCTTCTCCTGGATGCTGCTCAATTTAATGTCCATCCTCTGGCAGAAGAAATGGTTTTCATCAGAATTTCACAATAAGGCTTAAACATGAGAGGGGAAGCAAAGAGGAAAAAGCAATATCTAAAAAAAAAAAAATGAAACATGCAGCTCTTACCGCAGGTATAAGAGTCTCTCCGATAAGCATGCCAAAGATATCGGTAAAGGTGACGGGCTGTCCCGTGGCCTTCTTGGTCCAGAGAGCCTGGATGTAGTTTTTGACGTGTTGGGGCATCAGTAACCTCAGTGGGTTACTGCTGACTCTATTCATCAGCTCTTTGTTGATGTCCTTTGGGCCTCTAGTTGGAAAATCTGGGTGTGAGTAGAGAGTGGACATGTACCTACAGGTGAAAGAACACAAGTCACACTAACGTTAACAAGTCAACACGACAGAATGGATCCAGCAGATGCAGTGGAATCTTGATAAATTCATGGGTGTGAGAGTTTCTGTTGAACTTCAGTCCATTCATTTTCCACAACCTTGCTTAATTTAATGACTAAGGTACACTTGGAAAAGGAAATTCCTACGATTTAAGGCATTGTGCTTGTAAGGAAGTTAAATACACCCAGAGACATGAAGAAAGGAGGCAGAAAGTAAGCAGGAACTGCAGGTTCAGGGGCAAGAAGGAAGGTTTGTTGAAGAGGGGAGGGGGTACTGCAAACAAGGAAGAAGAGAAACGGCAGAGATAGCAGAGATAACAGAGATAATGGGCGGTAAAAACAAAACCAACCATGTTGATCCAGAGAGACCAGCTATGTATGTGGCACAATCCAGCACACCGGACTCAAACAAGGCTTTCATCACACCCGCGTAGCCAACCATGGCACGGAAACCCCCACCTGAGCCCGCTATGGCGATCACCGGCACCTGTAACACAGCAAAAGGGACCCGTGGTTGCACTGTGTACACTCTTTTGACAACCTACCACTTACATCTCATTCTTGTCTGCGTTTCATCTCTTCTGTAAGGTTGCGCAACCTCCGGCTGCATCTATCATTAACGTGCCGTGGCAGCAGTAAGCTTGTGCATTTGGATTTTCAGCTATTTCCTAATTTGACTTGTGCAACCTTGCTCCTGTGCACCTCGGTGGAGGTCTGAAATGATTCTGATATGTTTCCAGCAGGGTCATAGAGAGCTGATGGATGCTGTGAAAGCTGACTCCTCTGGAGTTTCAAGCATCGGCTTAAGACGCAAACGCTCCAGCTGGAGCTCAGAGCAAAAAGACTTGTAGAAGTTCTCGTGATTTTGAGGCTGACTACAGGGTTGGATTTTGAGGGTGGAATGAAAAAACTTTATCAAATACACATCTTAAAAGTTAGAATCGGGGGAATTGGTCTGTGATTACAGGTTATATTACCTGCGCTGGAAGGGATTGTTGTGCCAGTGTTAAAAAATACTTTGCACATTTACCACCAAGCATCCGCGCTGTAAGATTTTCAAAATAAAGGCCTAACTCAAAGGTTGACTCAAATCAAACGATCATGATTCTTCTTGTATAAGATGACACATTACCAGTAATGATACCACGTGCCCACCTCTCCTGGAGAACTGGGGAGGAAACGAGGCTTCTCCATGTCCAGCAGCTTCTTGATGCCCAGCATCACTCTTTCCCTGCGGCTCTGTCTAAAGTGCTTCTCTTTGTCACACAGGGCCAGGCTGAAGCGCAGGTCCAGGTTGGTACTACACAAAAAAATGGCCGAATTAAACATTACTCATTAGTTATTAATTAAACATGAGTCATTACTCTGGTCAAATCTTTCTCTAGAACATGTTGTGCGTGCCAAACTAATAGCGATATTACTGGGGTATTTCCACTTAACTGACTCACATCTTATATCAGTTTTCAAAACCTGTCAATCAGAAACTTCTCTTAGTAACTTCCTTCTACTTATACTTTTGTTTCTGGGCCAGGGGGATTCATATATTATTATATTCATAAGTATCCTGAAACCTCAGGCAAATGTTCAAAAATGTCATGCAATTCATTTCATTTTATTAATTTATTATTTTAATTATTTGGAAAGTAAAAAAACAGATACCAGGTACATACCAGACCTCCATCGACATCTCCAAGTATATTTTGGTTGCCTGTTAGAACAATATGATATGTCATTATTGGCCACAAGCAGATAAAAACGCCTGATAACTGTGTCAATGTGCAAGTACAGAATCAGGAACCTTCACCCTTATTTTCTAAAGTCACATACAAGTTTGTCATTGAACTGTTTTTTTCCATATCATACTTTGCCAATGAGGAAAGATTCCATCTTTTTTTGGCCGATGTTGAGCTTGGTGATGTCATAGGAGGCATTCCCAAGTGTCTCGTCCATCACGTAGTTGGCATCCATTAACGTTATCTGAAAAAAAAATAAAGGACAGCGGTAAATAAATTGCTACTTGATGGTTTTATCGTGGGCTCGCGTCAAGCCTCACTTTAACTCAAATCAGTCTAATAGTTGAAAGGCCATGCTGGACAGGTGTTAAACTGGAACACGTGGGATTTCATCACCTAGAGTCGCTGCTAGGACCCAGAACAGGTTACCGCACCTGTAGGGCAACGGTATTCTGTCTGAGCTGCTCAAAGGTCAGAGGTGAGGGAGGATCCAGCGCGTGTTAACAAGAGAAATGTGAATGCATACTTGTAATAAGGTCAAAGATGACAAGAAGATGCTATAAATAATTTCACTTTACGCTTCTTTCCACAGAGATTCTAAATATGCATACTGTAAGACGGGACATTCTCTCCGTGTGATGTTATTTTAAAACCATCCTCACTCAACTGGTATTTTTTTGACTGGGGGGAGCTTCCCACTACAAAATGTTCCTATAAGGAAATTCTACAGCGGGATGAAAACACAACTCTGTTGGGGAAGCACTGATGACATCAGAAACATCTTTACAATAAACACAGCATAAATAGGAGGAACTGGGACAGCGACAGGTTGTAAATTCTTTGAACATTACTGGTGGTTGCAAATCACTTTGCGGAGGAAGCGGGAAGATTCAAGAGGCCTCAAGTGCGAAATTACCAATCGGAATCACACAAGATGATCAGCTGTTGGAAACATTCTCACATCCCAATGTCTCATCGCAGACGTCCAGACTCTTAAACCTCACCTCCAGCACGTTCTGCTGGTTGGGATCCAATATGAACATGAAAGTCTCATTCCATTTTGGATTGATGTCATTGTTTATATGTTTGGTCCTCTTTCTGCTCTCAGGGGCCGTCGGGATGAACAGCTCCACATACGGGTCTGGTGTGTCCACTGCACACACACACACACACACACACACACACACACACACACACACACACATAAAAGTTATGCAGGCACTACAGCAACCACATCCAGCAATCGAATTTACTACAATTCGGTGAAGAGAGACGTGAAAATAAACATGAATTGGGACTCACATAGGTCACCCAGCGCTCCCTTGGTGACGCCCTCGGCTCGTATTACTGTCACCGAAAATTTGTTAGAAAACTGCTGCTCCACCTGCAAAGCGACATTCACTGAGTTCAGTTTCCATTATCTCACAATAACAACTTCACAGCAGGTCACATCCTAATGAATCATTACGTTACGCTCCAGAACAACACACTAAGCTCTTTTTCACATTTAATAAATAGTGCTAGATCTTTCCACAGAATAATGAGTGGCACGCACGTCATCGTTATTTTGATTGCACCTCAGAGCTGTGATGTTTATTTTGTTAAATTTTTCAAGAAAACCGTTGAGTTCCGACACGCTGCTCAGTTTACTCACAATGATGTTGGAAGCCATCGCGTGTCTGATGAGTAACACTGAAGGAAAATCATCAAGTTGCGAAGTTTCGCTCAGGAACACATCTCCCGCTTACAGACTGAAGCATCCCGAACATGGAGGAGAAAAAGAGAAAAGTATAAGAACAATTAGCAGAAACATTTTAACAGAGACATTTCTCTACACGCAAAAAAAAGCACGCTATTTGATGCTTATATTCAAAATGCTGAACAGCCTGAACCACACATCAAACTTCATGCAACAAGTGGTAGCATCTGTGACACCGAAGAAACCTTTCTAATCTTGACTGCAACAACAGGAAATTCTCATCCACAAACCCGAGATAACAGGCCGCTCCAGTAGCTATGAGTGCATGAATGACATACGAAGAGATAACATATATAAGAGGAAGACGTCAAAAAAAAAAAAAGTTCAAGTACAACACAGTACAGGCTGATAGATGTGTGTGTGCATGCCCGTGTGTGTGTGTGTGTGTGTGTGTGTGTGTGTGTGTGTGTGTGTGTGCACTGATGATAGCATATCAAGGTCAGTGAATCTTTTCTAAGCTGTTTAACAAAGCGTATCATCACTAAGGGGACTGAGAGCACGTAGCGGGCCTGTGTGTTCACAGCACTGGTCACGTAGTTTGCATCGGTGGTCCAAGTTTCTGTGGGCCAGATCACTCTGCCCTCCTTCTGAAGCGCACAAAGGCTGAATGGAGGCGGCAGAGCCAGCATCCACAGGCCAGCTACATTTTCATATGTGAAGCAGAGGTGTGAAAGAGGCACAGAACCTCCAGGCTTCATGCAAAGCAAGCGCATTGATAAGTAAATGAGGAAAGGATTTGAAATCATATCTAGGCTATTCCTGCACAGACAGGCCTGTCTGGGGCAAAACACAAGCAGGTAAAAGTTGATGGTCAAATAACTGCACTTAGATGGTCACTGCACTGGAAAAATGACCTAGAAACCACCTTGTCATAAGCTGCCATTTGAGTCAGGGAGTGAGAAAGGCTTGACTGTGCCTTCAGAGTACAGTAGGAACGAGGATCACAACAAATCGAAAGAAAACCGGGCAGTTTGGAATGACATAACACATGATGTCACGCTGCATAGGCAAGTTGTCCCTTTAAATAAGAGGCTCCCTTCCTTTTTC